>JACJUY010000168.1:25813-201420 GCA_014220935.1 Platorchestia sp. MABIK | reverse complement strand
TCTGAACTATTGCAATAAAAATAATACCGTAGAACAACAGAGATCAATTTTCGAGCTTCCTTTTTGTCTGTTACTATTTCCTGACATTCCAGTAAGGTTAAGACTTAAAACAAATTTCTCTATAATTGATGTGCAGCCGGTGTGTACTTAATGGATCACTTCTGCATCTCCGTCTCGCACTATATTTTTTGCACCAGTGAAATCTCACTCGCGTTTCTTTTTTATTTCTTTTATAATTTCTTTCTTTCTTTCCTGCATTCTTCCTAGAACTTAATAGCTTGTGCAACTAAATTTTGCTTTTAGTTCATTGGATAAAAGAAGGCTTCAATGTTTAGCTGTAGGGTAAAGTTTACTAATTACGCGTTAATTAAGTCCAATGATTTCAATAAATGGTGATCTTCATGCCACAGAACTAGCACGTGACTATGCGCTCAACGGATAAGGTGTACTGATCTTTTAAAGATTTCAAAATACATCAAACAATAGATATTTCAGCTTAAACTGGAAAAAGACAAAACTGAAAACGTTGGTTTCGCGCCATGTTGGGAAGTAACTTCGTTGATACATGAGATTACAACGAGTACTTCATTTCTGGAGACATAGATTTTGACATTCACGAAAAAGTTTTGCTAAATATATCACGAACTACTAATGGAAGCCTGTGGAGCATGTGCACAGGCCGCATGTATTACACGCAACACTGCATGCATTTGACATCAAGCTCGGGACAGCAAGAAGCGTGTGCCATAGCAACAGAACCTCTTAAATAGACCTCTCTCGAGAGGGAAGCGCTTGTGTTGCCTGCCTTGCTCGCACCCTCCCCGGGGGTCTGTAATGCTATTCTCGCGCCGCTCACCCGCCCTGCATCGTCCCCTACAGTGACTGAGATCGATCTCATTTCGTTCTCAGTGCGCATTGGAAGCAAATTATATTTATAAAAAATTATTTTGCGTGTAGAAGTTTCTACAGATTGTTTGCAGTTGTTCAATTATTTAAAATCCAAGAGATTCGTACAGAATCAGAATTTTGATACTCTCAAATTGGAGACTCACCGAGGTGTCTATTTTCCAATCAAGAATATTAGAGAGGAATGTCCATGGAATATTGTAGGTGGCAGGGTATCTAGTTCAATTTATATTTTTCGGATACTCTGTTGTAAATTGTAACAAATTACGGGTTACTTGTACATGTTGCTTCTGTATTTTGTTTGCTTACAGATCAGATGGGGTTATGAGAATATGGCCAGGTTTTGATTTTAAATGTCCCTTAAAGGTACATAAATTCATGGCTCTTTGAAATTTTTCCCATAATGAAATTTGAAAATTTGCTGTAATTCACAATTTTTCCTAAAGTCCGGTTGATTTTCAACATATGACACTAAATAGTAAAATCTTCAGATAATATTTCGTGCAGGAAGTAGAGGCTTTGATTAAACAAACTGCGCCGCTGAGCTGCAGCGAGCAGCCCACCCGCCATCGTGGATGCCTGACTCACGCCAAAACCATGCATTAAAAAATTTAATAAATTATTTTATGGCATGTGTTTACTAGTTTGATCATTACCAGCGATCCTCAAGCTATAAAATTAGGAAATAATATTGCAAAGAAACTATGTCCTTGGAAAAGTTCTTTCTCAGTTAAATACTCTTTTAACTTTTCAAAGATTGTATTACTGTCATCAAGTTTATACACAAATTTTTCAAAAGACAGACTTGGGAAATTTTCGAAAAGAAGAGTATAATGCTTTAAAATGAAATATTTCGTATTAAATTCACATGGTCTGCGACAAGGCCATAAAATTACAGTAAATATGCACCATAGTGTGTGATGATCACATTGAACTTGAGCCTCGTTGACTGCGCGAGACACCCGGAAACGCACCACAGTCGCTCGAGGATCGCCACCGCTGAAGATGATCAGGAAACCGTTACTTCTGAATGGCCGAGCTCGCTGCTTGCTGAGGCATGGTCACTTACTCCTCTTAACCTTGCAGAGCAATGTCACCATCCTGGTGAAGTTACGAACTGAGCTTCAAGTAAAACATCCACTGCACCGTGACCTTGCTGCTGAACGCCTCTTCTTTTGTTTGGGCACGCTCAGTGCAGTCGCATTATAATGCCGTGCCAGGCCGCGATGTGAACTCAAGGCCACAGGATACGATCATCTCTTTGATGCGCTGCTGCCTACACTTGCTTGTTTTGGTCTCTTCTTGACACGTCCAAGCAGCTTCTTATGGACAAGTCATTTGATGTATTTCTTGACGTTCGTGTTATACGGACACTGAAGCCTGATACAGATGTCTCGACAAGGTTTATATGTGTCTCGGCTCTGCATATTTAAGATTGTTCACTCCTGAACTTGTAATTTGGAACATCATACAGCTTAATGTTTGTGTAACTCAATGTTGTCTTCCGTCTCGTGCACAAACTCATACACAAGCATTCCCTCACACAACTATGCACATCAACACTGAATCTTGTTGCAACCCGGTTCTCTGCAGGTACAATTGTAGAAGACAATAATTGAATCATTGCGTCATTTGACGTGGAATGAGACTGCATGTCTCCTCTTATCGACGCGATGTGAGGAGACACAACTCACTAGCCACTTTATCTCACGTAGCACTGCACCGGTAAAGCAGCATCACGAAACCTTCATCGTACAAGATTTCAACTCTAGGGGCAATAGGTCTATGAAGTCTTTTGCATTTTAAGTGCTGCCAATTAGCTCATTTTTTAACAGAAGCTCCAGAAACGCGGACAATTGCGTTCAAAGATGCATGGGAGAGAAAAGGGTGGGAGCAGGACAACGGGGGAGGCAGAGGGGGCACGCGTAACCTTGAAAGATTGTTGACCGCGTTGTGGGGGAACTTGACCCCAAACATGGGGGTTTTCTGGGGCACTGCTGAGTGGGCGGAGCTTCGAGAGAGCACAGGGGGCATGACGACTGCATGCCACTAATTTGCAGTTCCTTCTAAATCACTGATTTCGTTGATTCTCGGGGGCCAATTTGAAACGTAATTAATATCTCTACGCGTCTATTTTTTATGTGCCTTCACGAGTGAGTATCAGTAAGCGACTCTTTATTGGGCTAAAGTGATTTTTTCTTTAATTCATGTCAAGAATAGAGTAAGAAATTGTGGAAGTAAAACTTTTGGCTTTTGTTGCAGTAGCCAACATTCTGCCGCGTGATGTTTGCTCACCTGCGTTTACTTTTTTCCGGAGTATTATTCTCAATTCTATTGCACCAAAGATTTTACTGCTTAAGTTGCTACATGTCACCACTTCTACATCGATCTCGAATACTCTTATCAATTCACGTCTCGGCTGGAGTTTCTTGAGGTAGGAGTTCAGTACGAGACTACCCGACACCTTGACAATATTCAAGAAGATAACTGGCTGCCGCCAACATAATAAAAGAGACAATAGATGTATTACTGATTTCTTAACTTAGTGTGTTTTAAAATGTTTTGAGAACACTCGTTCAACAACGTCGGAAAAACTCTCAACTTGCCGTGTTTTTAACCTTTTGAGAATAGTTGTTCCCGAACATAGGAAGAAAACAATTTTAGTTTATATACTCCATGCACCCCACTATTATGCACAGCACTAGCATTCAAAATTTGGTCATCCTGCAAGTTTGAAAAACAGACTAATCAACGTACGTCAGTTCTATGAATGCGAACTGTATTGTTTTGTATAACTCGGGATCTCGAGTCCTAGCGTGAGATGCCTTGGGATAGAGCATCGTTTCAGACACATATTTGTTGGCTTGGTCTGTCCCGACTGACGCTTTGTTCAGACATGACCTGTTACATAATTACACAGTTTACTGAATAAAGGTGAGAGACAAAGCGTCCATATTTTCACTATCCGTTTTGAGAAGAGGGGGAGGGTGCACGGTAGGCAGCGGGAGTGGGCTCTCTTTTGGCCGAAATCAAGGTCACGAGGTCGTAGCAACGCGAGTTGCCTCATGCAGCCGTGCTTCTGTAGCTGTCCCTGACATGTTCGGCAGCACGCACACTGCTCTGTATGGTGACGTGTACCACAACCCGATTATCTGAACGTCCACACTGCAGTCATTGAGGCGAATTCTTTTAAATTGCGCCCTCCCAGCAGCAACCAGACTTCAACTGTTGGTGCTCCGCTCGAGTCAAGGTCGAATTTTGGCTCTTCTTTGCTGTGCTCGAGCGCTGAAAGTTTTCTCTTTGATATTAATAAAATTGGATTGAGTGCCTAACACTTTTAAATTAATTTTCAGAAAGCGTAAAGTCAGTAGCCGGTAGGCTTTTTGAGTTCAACGAATGGCTTGAAAATACCAAAGAATTGTTGGTAGTTTTTCTAACCCTCCTGACATTACAAGAGTTCTTTCATCACCCACCAGAAAGACTCAGTCCTTTGGAAGCATAATGTTTTTTTCAAACGTCAATGTTAAGATTTAATTAAGAAATGGCTTGCGAAGAAATGCTTATTTTATAGCAATGACCATTTCTGGTAAGGCACAACTGAATATCATCAAAACTCTGTTCAGAATTCTCCCAATTAATGGACATTTTCTTAATTTCGTTCAGTTGCGGAGAGCGGATAGTCGTCAGTCGTCATGGGAAGGCTCTTCGAGAAATAAAACTTCCACAAGTGATCTTGCTCCGTACTCGCCGACCTATTGATTTTCATTCTGGCAATTTGAACGTGATCTCGCAGTTATCCTTCTAAATTTAACTCTGATCTCATATCGTATGTTGCTGGTGTCCACTGATGATTTCAAGCCCTACCGAATATATCAACTCATATGGACTAACCTTTCCAGTAATTGAAAAAAACTGAGTCTTTTCGTAAAAATTTAGCTCCCTCATTTAATTTTTTATTCCGTTTCCGAAAACGAAAAGATGCCAGTGCTCCTTCTTGACGAATATCGTGTTTTATTAATGACTCAAGGAGTAATATAATAATTTCAGTTGAACAGAGAGTATTAAGTTAGATGAATTTACGATTAATTTATTGCCAGATCATTAAATAACATTTTCTCACACAACGACTAATCAAATGATTTAGTCACAGCAGTTGTTGCACGTTATTGTGTAGGAAAGATAACCCTTATCTCACAATATGCATCAAGCGTGACATTAACAACACGCAGAAACCATCCCTATTATTTAATGATACCATGCATTTGCAAGATATCAATCACTGGCTGGACGTGGAATGTTACTGTAATTTGATGAAGTTGGATAAGGCTTCTGATATTTTTGAGTGAGGAAGCCTTGAGCTGTCGACAGCCTTGAGACGTAAGAATTCGGGCTCGCTATATATGCACTACGGTATCTGTTCATAGTGTCAAGCTTTGAGAGATGTTCTTGTGAATTGAGTAACCAGTCCAAAAGTTGGTGAAGCATTTTTGTGAGTCCTCAAAGTACTTGGTCCGTTTCCTCCATGTACTTTTCATCCATGGGCGTCACTCGAACATACTACCTGTAAGGGATCTAGAGGAATGTCTTCGACTTAATTGACAATCCGTGTTTGAGAGCTGATGGAAGATATTCCCAGTGGATGTTTAGAGGACTCTAGCAGTTGGTTGAAAAATCGATAAAAACTGACGCTGTTACGATATGAACTCTGCTTTGAGCCATTCACTGCAGCAAAGAAAAGAGTGAAAGTTCTTCCTTTGTAATTTCTTGTCGGTTTCGCATGTTGTGTCTTTGAATTGTCTTTGAAATGACCAGAGTGGTGAAACTCTTTGTTGCGATACCCTAAGCTACTACTGGACAGTCAGATATGTAACACAACGCACAGCCCAAACATGATCGTGGAATACTTCTTAGTATTCACGACGCGTAGAGCAAGCAACAACATAAAGAGTATAAGGAAGCAGCGCGAGTGGCCTTCGCTATGCTTCTCATTGCTAGTTTGCTTGGATATACCTATTCATATGACAGCCTTCACGCCAGTACGTCAAAATGTTAAATTCCTCACATCGAAAGAATTCACGTCTTTGGCATTATTCTAATTTTATTGGCGGTGCATTCACACGATCGAGAAAATATTAATTGGACAATCGTTCATCAAACCCTGGCTCAATCAAAGAGGGAGCACTGTTAAATCGTGCTGCCCCGGTCTTTGCCTAATGTTCAGCACCTGCAACAATGCCCAAAAGAGTGAGAATCCATGATCAGCTACCGTTTGAAACTGTGAAGGGCTAAGCATAAGGACACACGGTCTGCTTTGGCAGCTTTGGATACATGCACTTTCCCTATTGCCATTGCAATTGTGCTGTTGCTTTTGATAATGATGTTATCAATTTTATGTAATAGATTTCCATTCAGAACATTTATTGTTCTGTTGTTTGTGAACAGGTGCATGTGAGTTACGGCAAATGAGGGATTTAAGTTTTATGTGACATTGGAACAACTTCCAAATATTCCACTTGCTCACCTCGATTGGACCATTTTTGTCTGACCGATGAGATTTCAATCTTAGAAACTCGAGAAACGATGCTGTGCTTCGAGATCACACTCAACAAAATTCGCAGTATGGGAGTTCTTTTTCTTTTATCTCAATATGATGACATGCTTTTTTTTATCACTGGATGTGACGTCATTTTATGCATGAAAACAGACTATGAGTCGAAAATTCGTATACACTCTGCAATTTTGCATCAAAAATCTTTCGAAACTGTTTTGAGACATTGGTGTTTCATTTAAGCTCTTCATTTTTATGAGATAATTTCAGTTTAATGCTGATGTCTAATTCACATCTTCAGCAGAGAAATTATTTTCCGATAATCCGATAATTTGATTATGGTAGCTGTTTTTTGTTTTCAGTATTAATGGTAACCAGAAGAATTGCAACGTGCTCGTTCAGTGAAATAGTCCCACAATTAAACCATGACAAACAGTGAAAACGAAACCCTAAAATTAACACACTCGAATGTGCTCAATGTCTCTAGAAATTTTCTCTTGATCTTCGTACACTGGACTAAGTAGAGTGAATACGTTTCATTTTTTCAAATTAAGCCTCTAATGTTTTGATACAAATCTAACATGCCTTATTTTTATGCTCTCGAGCGTGTATCATTTTCTGTATTTTAAATCGGACGATTCACGAATTGGAATGAATAAACTGTGTAAAATCATATATTATTTTAACGTTTTCACTTTGTTACATCAAACACTCCTTATGGTAGGAAGTTGTGAAATGGTGCGTTCTTCCTATTTAATATAACGGCACGAAGCAAGGCGGGCTGGAAGTCTAAATTTATTGTATTCGGTCCTTTTGAAGTATGATGTGCGGGGATTTTTAATCCATTCCTTGTCGCTGCAGGTGTATCGTTGATGGGCTTAGTGTGAGTGACCTTACATGGACATATGTGCCAGCTGCAGCAAAGAGGTTAATGCCAATCAATTGAGGCCTAATTGAGGTGTTGCCGTAATTACTATGTATCAAAATTTGCATCCATAGTGAAATTACGGTTATTCGTTACTTGCTATGATAGCATTCGTCCCCACGCAAGACATTGCGTCGTGCTCGTATGCGTTTCAAATGATATGCACGATTAAATCGCCGTTCGTGGTTTTCACCCTCGTTAATCTCACACGTATGAATATTACCCTATATCGTTTTTTCATTAATATTTTCGAATGCCGTAAGGAGTAAAATTTAATTTCTTTTGTTTGATCTGACTCAATTTTTTTCTGCTATATTACATTAATCACATGTTACATTGAAGAAATATGAGGAATGGCCATCTATTTTATGATGCGAAGAAAAACGGGCTCACCACAATCAGTTTCGTGAGCCTAACTTTGCACCAGGATGCCTCGCGCAAATTTCATTAAAATATTCTCGTTGAATCGAGCGAAAAGGAATTTGATTCTCCTTGCGCTGGTTGGTACATTCAACTTTTTTTATCTAAGTTGAGTTATCAAAATTCATTTGAAAATAAAACACATCGAAGTCAATGTTCATGTTTTAGCCTTAACAAAACCAAACGAGGATTGAATTCAACTAATTGTGAAACTGATAGCTCAATAATTACAAAATTCCATGGAGAAATCTGAATCCCTGCAGTTGTTAAATGATAACTAATTTTAATGTGCTTTGAATTTACTCTCAAGTGTTGTTCTTTTAACTTGAACACAACTTCAAACTATGATAAACATTGCACGGCACAAAAATCAATTGTTAGTGATGATTCATAGATAATTCCACACACAGTAGTTGATGTAGGTACCAATTATGGTTTATATATGACAGGAAGAAACTTTTTAAGCCCCTTAAATTCTGTTATTTGTCATTTTCCCTGCATCTGTAGCCCCTTGCCATGCTAAAATTAATTTATTTATGATACACTGCAGTTACACCCGAGGTATTTACTTTATACAAAAATACGTAAAAACAAAATTCCAAAACCAAAAAATTCAGGAAATTTTATTTTATGATTTAAATGTTCGTCATGGAGGTAAACATCTGTAGACTGAAATCTTTCGGGCGGCTACACTCTGTGAATGAGCTCGTAATTGTTTGGTCTGAACGTCAACTATTGTTCAATAGTCGTTGTACTGCCATCCCTTCATCACCCTTGAAGTTTTACATCTTCATTTTTTTCAATGATAAAGTATCTTCGCGCTCCTCTCAATTTTGATGGATATGACGACAAGCTTTGATTTCCCTACTACTGTCCCACAGGGCTTAAGATGAAAATATTTTTTACGCGATGTCCACTGACGGTAACCCCAGTGCCAAGAATGCAAGTGGTTCCAGTTTAGAGCAACTAGCAGAATTTAGAACTAATTCGTCTGACAGGGACGTATTTTGAAATTATTGATAAAATTAGGGCAATTAATCACATTCATGAAACTATTTTTTACACATTCCAGAAGCCTTGGACGTGCAATTTGCTATTGATTTCCACTTAGTTTAAGCCACACGGTACGTGCAAAACATTTAGTGACTTCTTTATTAACCTTGAACACGTTTTTCCAGACCTTCATTGGTTTGCTGATCAGTTTGGGCAAAAACTTTATCAATCATTTTTTTCAGTTTGCGAACTTTATTTTTGGTACTGAAAATTGTCCTCGTTGAACACACATATTTAAAAAAACAAAATTTTTTTAATCTGTAATAAGAAATTGGCGTTTACTTAAGCAGAACTGATCCACGCTATGGCAATTTCACAGATATTTCAGGGAACTGACGACATTTGTCCCTGAAAACTTATCCCCGAACGATTTGAGTTATGGCACACTAAGGGTTAAGTTTAATTAGAATCCTAGTCACCTGCTGGCTCTTACAATTCCAGGGCTGCGGCGACAATAGCAGTAACACAGAATCACCTCTTGTTGTCGATTACACAGCGCTCTCTTATCACCCCGACCATGTACAATGATGTACAATGAGATAATGACAAAGCCTTGAGCTCACGCTTCGATCTATTGAATCATCATNTATGGCACACTAAGGGTTAAGTTTAATTAGAATCCTAGTCACCTGCTGGCCCTAACAATTCCAGGGCTGCGGCGACAATAGCAGTAACACAGAATCACCTCTTGTTGCCGATTACACAGCGCTCTCTTATCACCCCGACCATGTACAATGATGTACAATGAGATAATGACAAAGCCTTGAGCTCACGCTTCGATCTATTGAATCATCATCACAAAGATAGCAAACCGCTTGACCTTGAGAATTCGGTAGCATGTGGTCCACTACAGTGACGTTCTCTACCCTATCGCACACTTTTTTATAATATTAGATTTTAAATGTTTTATCGATTAAGACTGGCCACAATTCACGAAGACTGACAGCAAACTGTACTCTTTTATCAGTCCGTCCTCTCTGGCATGCTTATTATGGCGCTCTTTATTAGCTCAACTACAGCTGTCAGCAAAAAAAAAAACTTTTTTCGGGTAGAAGTAACCTGTCATTGTGTAACGTGTAAAATTAAAAAAGATTATCTTAACGTCAAATGGCAGATCCGAGCAATCTTTTGGGTCGAACAGGTGCTGTGCTCCTCACTCAAAGCTTCCAAAAATAAATATTTTTTAAACATCCGTTACCTTTGAATATTAGATCTTGAATATTTGAGCTGAACTGCTGGATGTATATTGTGAATCTTTCTAACATTTTCGTGCTTAACGATTTCAGTTTATTTTTTAGAAGTGATTTAGACAACTGTAATTATTCACATTCATGTAGCTGTTTTACATTTACTCGTTCTTGTTATATCAGTTAATTTCACTACTGTCAGTTTCCCAAACTCTTTTTATAACTTCTACTCTGATTATAAACATTAACTCAGCTATCATTGATGTCAAACACTGGCCAACGTTTCTAAATAACCTATCTCATTTGAGTGGTTACATCTGAAATACAAAAAAAAAATAAAGTACAACACACAATATCTGGAATGCAACCAATGTGAAATTTACTAAGGGATATAATAGTTTCGGTAAGTTTGATCAATTTATGAAAATCATTCAAGCCCTAAGTAATTTTCATGTCATTTGCATTACCGTTCTCACGTGTTTTGTTCTCTGTGTTACATTCCAGATGTAATCTTGATTGGGGACATAGATAACCCTGAAATGTTAGCCAGTGTTTGTTATCAATGATAGCAATAAGAATGAATTCTAATGAAGTCCTTGAGTAACTTTCTCACGCAGAACGTGAACAATTTTGACATTTTTAAAAAAGCAGTGCGAAATTTTAGCTTAGTTGCCAATTTTGAACACGATCTAACTTATTCAAGGTAGTACCGTTGTCTTGACAGGTTTTCATGATCCGAGCAGGGCGTGATGTCCCTGTAAGTAACCGTTGTTGTCCAGCTGGGGTATGCGAAAAGCACGGCCTCGCCAAAATAACCGACTATATTTTTCTCAGGTAAACGTATTTTTTTGTGACCTTGTCTTTCACTGAAGAAAACCTGTCGCTCACCTGACGGTCGAATGGTGGGTACCAGCGTTCATGGGATGTAAGTAAACAATAGTGATGACCAGGTGTGGCGACAGTGCTTTCTAGAGCATGCCAAATTATTCAGATGTCGTGTGAAATGAATTCTAGAATTTTGACAGCAATTAGGCTCATTGATTTTCTAATCAATCAAATGAGAAATTGTTTTAGTCGAGTAAATTACGAGTAATCGAGAGCATGATGTAAATCATGTTTTTAAATGTTTTTAGTAGCGATTGTTTACTTTTATTTACATGTCAACGGTCAAAAATCACCCCATATTCCCCATTTACTTATGATAAGCAATGAGCATTTGTATTGTAAGAAAATTTCTTGATAATTCCTCGGATTTCACCATAATTCCATTTCCTAACATTATCGTATTCAGTTATTCTTAGTTAAATAGTTAGGGAAATTAGAGATAAAAGTCTTCCTCTATAATGAGGAATTTCCAAGTAATATTCAACTTTTGAGAACATTGAATTTATTCGGAAGAAGTTACTTTCTATTTATTTATAATAAATTTACGTAATTTTGTTGCTCCTTCAAATCATGTCTACATTATTGTTTTGTTGGTACATACACAGTCAGTTCTAACAAATTCAGTGCTGCCGAACCAAAAACCAAGAAAAAGAAAAAATCGAATGATTTTATTCACACAAGAACAACAATTGTTCTGAAGTTAGAATCTAACTATTTTTCGGTTCATTCTTGTTTTTGAATATGAAATTCTTCAAGTAGACTTGAAACTTCTTTTCGAAATGCACTTGGTGATAATGAAACAAGCTGTGCTCAGTGAGAATAAATTTTCATTTAACTAGACTACAATTTTTTTTAAACTAGACTACTAGACTTCTAAAAATTCATGTTAACCTATTTTTGTTATCAAAATAAAAAAGCTTACTGGAACGTCTAGGTCGAAATTCCACGATAGGGTTCAGTATTCAGCGCTAACTCTTCTGTCTTTTTCCTCTTCAAAATTGACCGCTGGCATGTGAAGCCAGTGGTCGTTTTCATTCAGAGTAAACACCTGGGTTGTTTTCGATAGTCCACTAATGTCACCGTCAAATTCTGGCGTAACGTGAATTCGATTTGGAGGTAACGGAAAATTTTTGAGTCCACACTAAATGATCCACAATTGATATGTTACTTCATGTTTTTTCGTAGGGCATAGAATTAACTTAAGATTTGAAAGCAGCGAATGGCGTTTGTGCTTGCGCTATTTTCAAATAAAAAATTTCACTAGTTGCTTAAGAAGGTTTTAAGACATTGATGTACGACTTCGCTATTTAAAAAATATGTCATATTGCTGTCAAAAGATCATCACGTTTTAATTTCTGGGAAATTTAGTTCATTTGGTTTATTGTTATTTAACACGCAATTTGACATCTTCAGTGCACTCGTTTTAAAATATGTAAACATTTTCTCGTTGTTTCGCTAAAGTAGCGATTGCATGTTTAATATTTTATCTTACGATTTTCTAGTTAACTTAATCTCCTTGTTTTATGTATTTGGTTACAGTTTTCACTTATTAAACAGCGTCTCTTTCCTGTTGAAAATAATTAGAAATTTTCGGTAGACATTGAGTAGCGGTTGAACAGAAAAACGCGAAAAATGTACTTTTTCTTCCCTTGAAGAGAAAAAATTATTTTTTTTTGTATCTTGTACGTTAGGAAAGCTTTTTCCTTTACCACAACTTAAGAGTTAGCGACGCAGAACCTTTGGGTTCTAGGTTTCTTAGAATGTATTCTAAAAAACTTCAAGATTTAACTGAATAGTAAAGAAAAGTTCCCGGACTAAGTTAATGGACAATATTGCTACAGTAGAACAGTGTAATAAAACAAAAATCGTCCTCACATTCATTTCTTAACTGCTCTGAAACTGAATAGAAGTTCATTTTTTAATGTTCTCCCTTTTGCTTTGACTATCCTTTGAAGTCTTCCTCTGAAACTTTCAACAGAGACACGATACTTCCTTTGAAACTTTCAACCTTTGTGGTATTTTGTCCGATACTTGCTTTAAGGAGGACTTCAAATTGCCGACAGTGGTGTGGGATGATGTGCAGACTTCAGTCTCCAACATTGACCAATACTGAAGTCCAGGGGCTCAAACCAAGTAAAGATAAAGGTCACGTTGGAGTTTGTTCATTTTCATAATACTACAGAAGGTTTCAACAAAACAAATTCTCTCTGAAATGTGAAAACAAGACATAAGCAATTAATTAAGCGTTAATTATTTTTGGAAAAGACAAATATCATTAGCTTTAATTTCAGTTTGAAAAAGAGCCCGAGCACGTTTTCCCTACCCAGTATCATAATATTGAAAACATGTGTTCATACTATGGTGTGTGATGGGCAACTGCGCATTAAGGCCTGTTTACACGATCATTGAGTGCGCGCGTGAGCAGTGAAGAGAGGCTCAAACTCCGCCCATTTGCTCTCGCTTCAAGCGCAGCAAAAAGTAAATTTTCTTGTCTTTTTTGTCTAACATTTTCTATTTTTCTCTTTTTGCTGTCTTTTTTTGTTTTTAACATCTGGAATGATTATGAAATATTAATTCGTTTTTATTCCTGATGATTAACTAGTATGTTTGCTGCCCGGGTAATAAATTGTTTCTTTCTTTCTATTCTCACAACATTGTCACCGTTATTGGAAATATTAGAAAGAATAGGAAGAATGAAATTATTCATGAAATAATTAGAAAGTCTTCACTGTTAACGCCAAGTCCTAATTCTTGAAAAATTCCAACGAAGCTTCCTTTTTCATTACGTCGTCGGAGCCACTCCTTTGTCCATTCCTTCTTCCTTCGTTTAATGCCATGCAGTTTTTAATAACCAAAAGCGCAAGAGTGCTTCGAAGAAGGATTATCTCTCGTGGTGTGTGTTTCATCTTTCGAGTAGCGCACACCCTCTCCCGACAGTTGGAGATCGACTGAAGCTCGAACGGCTTTCTGCCAGCACGCTCGAAGGCTTCTCCAGTGAAGCACCAAACTCAGCGCACTTGGCAGGAAGCTCACGAGTATGCTGGCGCAATTTGTCCAGTGAGTAGTGACCGTGAAGTCAATCAGAAGCAGTGGAGGCGGACATGCAGTTGCAACGGAGTTGCAACGCAGGGAGTCACTGGCACTCAGCGTGTGAAGATACTGCTTATTTATACTGCGTTCAAGACGTACTTTTTCAATTTGCCACTCTCATGTATTGTGCCTAAGGGCATTTGTATTTTAAAAAAAATAGGTGAAAGCTAGGATTAGATAATTTCTCGCCAAATTTTTCCTCATTCCTTAACTAACGACAATATTCACGTGTTTCAAGATCCTTGTCACATGTTGAAATTAATTAGAAATACATTTGGTGATGAAAAATTCATTGTTGATGGCAGAGGAAATACGATTAAATGAAGTTACGTACAAAAATTACCTGAATGGCAAACATCAAAGGGAATACATTTAGCTAATAAATTAAAATTTAAGTTCATAAATTCCTTCAAAAAAAGATGAATGTCAAATTTGCTGCCCAACTTTTAAGTAATTCCGTTGCAGATGGATTACTATTTGATCTGAATAATAGTATTAACGGTTTTAGCAGTAGTGAGGCATATTAATAAAGTTTTTGGTATATTAAATTCCAGCAACAATTTGTCATATGGATATAAGATACATATTAACCCAAATAATGCCGACAATGTATATGCTACCCTTGATGAAGACACATTGTACATGAAATCCCTTTGCTGCCCAACATCTGGCAAACTATTATGCGAGTCAGTTTGGAAAATAGGATTTGTAGAATTTTTAATTTGCCTTAAAAGCATTATAAACTTATTTTACAAAAGTTTAAAACTGGGCATGAGTATTTCACTCACGTATAAAATAAGTCAAGATCATTTAGAATTAATTTCAGGAAAAATTAGAAGCAGAGATGGTTACCATAACAACCCGACAGCAAATTAATTTGCTTCTGTCTATTAACGTCTATTTGTTCACAACTAAAAACGAAAGATGCTCAAAATGGAAAGTGCAGGTCTTTTGAATATGTAACAATTTTGACAACATCCAGCACAAACAACCCATTTTTATTAATTTCATCTTGCGCTGTAACAGAGTTTAACAATTCGTGCTCTAAGAATAGAATAATGTCTCACGATTTTCAACGTAAAGATGCATGTAAAGACGATACACATACCAAATAGGCATACAGAAAATTGTTCCAGATTGTTTCTAATTCAGTGTATTTTCATAATGTTGTTTCTTATGTAGGAGGATGCACAGTAAGAAAATTAAAAAATATTCTTCGTTGTGAATCATGTGTAATTTCCCTTTGTCAAAATACTGGTAATAATAATTCCTTGAAGTTCATTGATCTTAAAGTGAAAGTGTAATTGACCTATCCATCAAAGGATGCCATTGAAATATGTTTAATTGCTGAAAAGAAATGTCAACTTGATCTTGCTGTGTGTGTGGATCCTAATACCTACGATTTTAGAAAAATGTTTAACACACTTCGTATTTGTATTAAAAATGAACTGTTCACTTCATTTCACAACTACACTTTCGAAGTTGATCCTGTGCAGAATATTGTTTATTTATTAATAAGATGTGTTGTATCTCAATATATTACTTTTTAAACGAAACCAATCATTCACAGAAAAATGTTGGCCGTCGGATTTCAAATAAATTAACTTTATTTTCAAGTATGTAAACGTAACGCCTATATTCTATAAAACCTGGTCGTTACAATAAAAATTAAATTACTTTTTGGTTGTAAAAATACTCTCTTTGTTATCTGGGAACACACAAAAAAATCATGCATGTGAAGCGTATGTAATTATTCATTTCTTTACATAAGTGGACGTAAGCTGCTCTGTAAATGTTTCTATATAAATGTTGTTGTTCTTTGTCATTCAGCGAAGATACAATTAAAATATATACCTAAGAAGAAAACTACCTATGGCACACAGAAGCGCAATTCTGCCATTTTACAGCGCTTTGCGTGTCTAGTCCATGATGTGGAGGTGGTGGCCTAGAGACCCCTCCACTGCTTCACCACCTCCACAGCCTGTACTGAATGGCGATTGGGCGGTTTTGGGACGGCTGATGCGGCTTTAATCTCTTCCCTGGCAAAAGATGGCGTTACCACCTCCATCCATTCAACCTCCTTGGCTCTGACCACGGTCTGTGACAATTCACTCAATTGGTGGTAGCCCGTATTACAAGGTGAGCTCATGAAGCTTATGTAACATTTAGAATAAAGCTCCCAAGCGCATTAGTTTTCAAATACTTCAATTTATACTCATGCAAGAAGAAAAAAATCTATCTGATTGGAGCTCAAAGTTTTATTCGGATCTTTTGATAGGGGTAGGGGAGAAGAAAATTCGTAAATATAGGCTCTAAAGAAGCTTCACAAATGTGGATAGTGTGTTGTTCCAGTTAGAACTCATGATAAATTTCGTAAGTTATAGATATGAAATTAATCTCAAAAAATCAAATATTTGTTCTGTTTGGCCATGCAAAAAAAATACGTCTGAAAAATTTGCGTATGATCAATTGTTTCGCCTTTAAGTGGCATTTCAGATTGTTTTCTACCTAACTTTGATTTTACAAGTGTCAAAATCATTTCCAGCGCTAAGTTCAGCCGCAACTGGAGTAAGCTTTCTCTTTAAGTATTCAATAATGAAGGAAGTGCTATCTAAGCAAAATGGTTCCTATGCTGCAAGAGGTTCACGCCCAGTGAAAGTCGCCTATCGCTCTCAATAAGAGCGAACATTGAATCAACAGGCCATACAACACACTTTCAGTCCTTGACAATCTATCCTGGAGGTTCTTGGCAAATGATTGAAATTTTTTTATAGTTGGGTGCCCGGCATTAATTGAATCGCATTGGATCTGCAACTGCGTAAATTCCTATTCTCCCGCTTGCAATCATTTTAAAAATCATTTCAGAACACTCACAGTAGAAATCATTTCAAAACACTCACGAAATTTGTCATTGATCTACGCTGTTGATGAATTTCAAACTTTCTTCATCAACCTCTTTAAAAAACGCCGGTCTCTCTCACATCAAGAGAACTTTACTCTCCACACATGCGACGAGATGAACCGGCTTCGCTATCTTGCCCCGACATGTTATTATTCTCAACATCGTTCTCAAGCCTAAACCAGTTGTTGCACTGATACCTTGGGTAGATTTTGTACTTAAATGATAACTAATAATGCATGACGAAGCCAATACTGAAACCAATATCTTTCATTGGTCTTCATTTTTTGTAGTTTAATCAAGTAGTATGGTTAGAATATTCAAAATGTAGTGCATGATTTTTCCTAAAAAAATGCATTATCATGAAAAAACTAAGTGAAACTCTCATTCAAAACTTCACTACAACAATTACTAAACGTCAAAAAATCCAGGAAATGCTGTAATAGCAGCACGCCTAGTTTACACACATAGTTATTTCGTTTTTTATTTTATTAAATTTTCCCCAAATGCTTCGATAGAGAGACTGTAACGGGAGCAGACTTCCTGAGTGAGAAATAACCGTGGAGAATAATTAAAAGTGTTACAATATAAAGATCAGACAGGTCATGTGTCTTTACTCCAAAGACAAGATAACTTTCGCAACGCAAGTGCTGTTACGCGAGAAATACACCTCGGCGTTCCACCGATCGTGTTGGAGAGTCAAAGGTCACCACGGTGAATTGCGTCGTACCATGGCTTTATTGAACCCTCAAAAATATCCTTTGAGTCAATTTTTTGGTTGGTTTTAGCTCCTTCTGGCGCAGAAATAGGGTAAGGGACGACAACCCTTCTATCAATTCACCTCTCTTCTATCGTATAGATGTTGATATCTGACTTCAAGAGACCCTTTCTAACCTTAACTAAGCTGATATGCAACTTTTCTAAAAATTTGACAGCTGTAATCATTAAAAGCTTTCATTAGAAAAACACCTATTCAACCTTGAAGATGATTCTTCGGAATTGCCTTTGTTCATATTGACCAGTGGCAGCTTTTTTTCGAGTGTATCTCTTTTACTCCGAAGTGGTAGGTAGAAGCTGTCTCTTCTGCATCCAATAACATGCCATTTTTTGTTCGACGAAATTAAACGCCGATTTTTGTCTCTAAAAATTCAACCCAATCGATATTATTCTCACCGTGCTCTGGATGAATCTCCTTTTTTCGGGTTCGTATTGTCTGTTTTTCCTGATTCATCACAACATTTTTGACTCCAAAATATGCGAGAAACATTAGGTCGTGCGTAAACAATGATGAAACATGACATATATGTACGTCACTGCATTGATTATGGGAGTTTTCATTCTTATTAACGTCACTCAAATAAATGTAGCAGATGTAAGTTAATTCAGCTTTCATTTCCAAGTAAGTGCATGTTATCTCAAATTCCAGAAAAACATTAACTTTTCGAATGAATACACACAGTGGAAGATAATCGTCAATTGCACGTAACTATTCGAAGAGCAAAGTATGATTCCACATTTTTCACTGTGGCAGTTCTCTAGAAAACGAGAATAATAATTTTTGTTTGGCTTCGATGTAAGGGTAGGATAAACTTCTAGCTTCGTCTCATTGCTGTTTTCCTATCGAAGTTTTCCGCTCACTTTACGCATACCTTGTTTTCCAGTAATATCGAAATTTCCAGTAAGGTTTTCAGACATCCGCTGTCGGTTCTCCACTGTAAAATATACGCAAGGCAACCGCCTTGCAGGCTAGTTTGTGACGCTTGTTTTTCCACTGCCCGTGATCTTCTTTCACGGTCTTATTGTGGTCATTTCACTCTGTCTCTGTCACACTTGATCTGTTTTTTTAGCTCCTGTCGCCGCCCTTCGAATAGAACCTTTGAATGTGGTTATCAAAATTTTATTTCTCCAGCACATTCCAAGTTTTTCATACAAGATCAGCTTTCTCTCTGTCTCTCGAAAGTTTTGTAGGTCAAACCTGCAGTGAATTATTTTTTGAACTGCAGTAACATTGGAGTCTTATGCGCTGCATTTACTTAGGTAGTACTCAGCCAAATTTACTACAAACTTTTACTTATAAACTATTTGTTCAATCGAAGATTTAAAAAACCAATTCTCTATATTTTTATTTTTTAATTACCTAAAGCTGTAGCGTGTTTTCTACCTATGTAATATGGGTATTTGGGAGTTTTGAGTTTTTGGGATTTAGGTTTTCTATTTGCTTTCAATGTAACTTCGTAACTTATAGTATTTTTAAGTTCTCATTGCGTTGATATCCTCCATTGATGCAAAAAATATAGCAAGTGTTATGATATAACTATTGTACGGAATAAAAATAATGCGCTACTTACCTATACTCAACTATCTCTCTGAAACAATAGGACTCTTTTTTGTGCTTCTTTCTTGAAAAACGTCTTCGATACAGGTCGATAACGACAACATTTTTCAATACTCATGCATGCTGTTCTTAGAGTCCTGTCGTTAATATCGATTGGGCATAGTCGTTGAACCCATTACACCCATGTATCATGAAATAACATATAAAAATTCGAGGATTCCGAGGAGCAGTGCCTGCAAAATTTCTCATGGGTAATTTTAGATTGAGACGATATTAGAGGCAGTATCTTATTTCATACCTTGACTTACAACGATGGCTACCCAAGATCTCAACCAGCGAAAGAGATCATCGTAGTCATTTGTTCAGTGTAGCTCCGCGTGTTCTCTAATCCGAGTATAGGGCATTTCAATTGATGCCACTGAAGACGAGAGCGAGAGTTCTGAACACAAGTAGACTGTAGCCATTGTTTCTATCTGTATTCCTTTATAGCGATGGCCAAAACCTAACGCATTCTACTTATACGTGCCCTTTGAGTCCTACAGTATTCCCTAACAGCGGTACAATGGCAATACCTCACACGATCTACTTCTATCTGCCCTTCGAGCTTCTTTTGATTGCATTGTTCAACGAGTGTCAATCTATTAGTGTTGATGACATCAAAACATTCTACATGTATTAAAGTCGTAACGTGCCAAAATAGCTCATTTTCTAACGTTAGGTTTGTTATACATGTATAAACTGATCATAGGGATCAGTGGTCGTAGTAATTCAAGGTATATTACTCCTAAATTAAAAAAATTTATTCTAGATCATACATCTTCATTCGTTGATGACATATATCTTCATGAATTCTATTCTGAAACCAAGAATTCCATTTTTTCAAATTGCAATCAGATATATTTGAACTATTATTCTCTGAAATTCTTTTTGATTACAGTACTGACTTATTTCATTTACTTTCACTCTGCAGCGTTTTTGTTGTTTTCAAATTGATTCGAGTAAAATTTAAGACTTCACATTCACTATTTCCTTGTCATAAATGAGGTAGTATAGCTTGTCTTGACAAGGCGATACTGGTGTAGCATTATAACTGAGAGCCAAGTAGCACAAAATTAGGTAAAATACCTTCCATTGGAAAATACGACTCTGTGAAACGTAAGATCGCCTGTTGCTGGCACAGTAATAGAGAGTGAGGAGAGTGTGGAGCTGCTGTTACTGAGTAACAGAAGGCAGTGTGTGCAGCCTTGAGAGTGGGGGGAGAGAGAGAGGATCTCGTCTACTGACTCTCCTACGCTGCTCCTCGGGCGCCAGCGAAGAAATTTTGCCTGCAACCCGAGCGCTGCTTCCGATAGCAACTCTCCCTTTCACTCTCACTCAGGGTCACGGCTCTCTATTTTCCTTTCTCTTTTTCACTCTTAACTCGCAATTCCTGTGTCAATTTTCTGAGTTATTCTGTTGAGATCGTGTAATTATTTGTTTGAGAGGTTCATGGATTGTGAGTTGTTTCGCAAAAGCTTCGAGCTATTGACATTTCTATACGCATTCGTGGGACTGATAATTTGAAATTTCAGGTTATTTCAAACCAAACTAAATTGTATGCGTGAATTAACGCATGAAATTAATTATCTTTTGAATTTCATTATTTTAACTTCGTTGGAATCAAATGACATTAAATTTTGGAGTTGTTCTTATTTATTGAAGCATATCGAAGTCCTATTAATATCACACACACAAAGCTTGAAGATGTACCAAATCACAGACTTTTTAAACTTTCATTTTTCTAGAGTGACATGAATGCAATATTTGGAGTTGAAGTTGTAAACCAAATAAATCAATAATATTGGCCTCAAAGAAAGTTCTTATTAGTAGTATAAGCAATAGTAGCAAAAAAATTACCAGGATAAGTGTCATATTTTCTACATGGACTTACCGACTTTTTTTCATACGCTTTTTAAATTTTGTTCGATTTGTAGTTTGTTGTCGATATCATAGCACTTTTGCCTGTAACCTAATCTCTCTAAAAAGTAAACTTAACATTAACCTTGAATTCAAATTTGACACAAGCTTTAACCTAAACGTGAGTGAAAATAATTCTTAATTCAAAACACTTAATTTCACGCCTATAACAGCATTTAAAATAAAATAACAATGATCTTATATAAATAGAATAAATAATACTTGCCTACAACTTAAAGGGAAGTTTGGATTTTGGAAATTTTAATTTTAATTTGGGCAATTTAATTTTTACACACATACTGCCGCAAAATGGCTTAATTAACTCTTCGTATCTCAGCTTTTAGTAATGAATAGTGTACGTGCAGGGCGCGAGTAAATCCTGCATTTTAAGCTTCCACAGCCTTTGAAAAAAGGCAGGATTGACAGCTGCGCCCTGTAGAGGAACGATTTGAATGTGAGGCAAGTAAATCATTCGTTGGCATGAGAGGCGAGTGGAAGAAGGAATAAGTAATTATTGCAGGTAATCAGGGACATTTCTTTCGTAGTAACAAAATTGGAAATTGGAAATTGGAATTTTCGAACTTCGGAAATATATGAACGATTTTTTCATTAGGACTATTTTCTATGTTCAATTTACTTGTTTTTTTCTTAAAATGGCAGTAAATTATTAATGTGGAAACAATATTTTAATTGAAGCTGAGAAGTTAGATTTCCACCTCCTTCGAATTTACGACTGAACAACATAAATGCTGTTTACTCCAGCAAATAAATTGACTGTGAATGTAAGCGCTGCTTCGATGTTTGTCTTCGGTGAAAAATTTCTATAATGATGTTAATAAACGGATGTACATTTTTCTACTATTTGGTCGTATAATTTGAAAAATTAAAATGGTATTCCTGAAAAAAAAAAACGCCACGCATTCTAGTGTATTACTTGCTCTGCAATTTCTTTTTATCTGCCTGTGTTGATGCATTTAATTCATGAATATACATGAATAAGTCATAATAAAAGTCTCACGGTCTGAAGAGGAACGAAACGCAGGTCGTAAATTCTTGCTTTCAGACGTTACGGAAGCCGGGCTGTAACTCTGCCCCTGATGTGAACCGCATGGCCTCTAATTCTGTGCTTTAACACTGTATCCTTGTCCGAGCCGGTCTGTCGAAAGAAAGTAAATGACAAGGAAGAGATGGCGCTTTCTCCGCGGAGCTCCCATCCAACCACCGTAGCTCATCTGATTTGCTTCAGCGTAAACGATCGTGTCTGAATGTCCCCATGTTGAAAAAATGGTCACGTTCAGGCTTGGATCTCAACTAATTTGTATTTTAAAAGACACTTCGCAACGAAATTATCCTTTAAATATTGGCGAAAGGAGTAAAATCGTGAAAATCGCGTTAGACTGAAAACTTTGCCTATTGATGCAAACATATTCCGTTTTCCTAGTAACTTGACTCGCTTTTGATGAGACGACTCGTACTGGTCTAGTCCGCATTTTTTGCGCATAGTTTTAGGCCTTGCGAAGGTGCTTCAAGCAGTCTTTTCTTGAATTGATTTGACTGGATTCCTTTTGCTTTCTCTCTCGCTGTGCGATGCTTTTTTTCGCAAGCAAGCCGAGAAGCGAATCTACGCATCGTTTTAAGCCTAACGCTTGCGATCTCCACGACAGACGCGGTCACATTTTTGCAACGCACGGCTACCGCTCTGCTGCTTGCAAACTGACGCGCCCGTCACCTTCCAAGCACCGACAGCTGCCTTGAAATTCGTTATTTCAGAGCGCCATTTCGTAGCTCAATTTTACGTTTCTGCGTGTCGAGCTCACGTTTTTCAAACTATTGCGAGGAGCTCACTAACGCTATTTCAATTCATATGAGTAAAACTGTTCATTCTTGAAAGGGCTGGTAAATTGAAAGCAATTTGCTATCCTGAGCATTGCCTCCTAGATAGGCGCTTAAAAATGAACTTTTCAGTCATTTAAGTGATGCAATGTATTTAGTCTTGAGTGAATTGCGTATCCTAGGAGTTGTTGCTTCATAACGCATTTCTGTTGTGTGGGGAATACATTCAATTCACTAAAACTAATTGACTTCCGACAAGCAATTTTGATCCTATCGCGAACGTGCTTACTTTACATTGCGATCGAGTCCTTGCGATACTACTTGAAATTCAAACAAGGAACTTCTGGTCTCAAGAGTTTAATAAATCCTGCTGTTACAGATGAGGAAGTTACAAGATAAAATCAAAAATTAATCTCGGAATGTACATAGAATTGGTATTAAGACAACAACTCACTCGATGTAAAAGGAATGCCTCCTTAAAAACTAAATGACTAAAACGAGGTTCAAATTCCTCACTTGAATGCTTTGATATCAAGGCGTTCTGCCGGCGCCGGTGCGAAGCTGATTCAGAGCGCGGGATGGTCGCTCTGCAGTGAAAGTTTTGACCTCACTTCCCCATGCTCTCTACGGCTTTCTCAGCTTTCTATGCATCAATAGACTCTCCCTTTCAATGATAAGGGTTTTTTTCTGAAGATGAGGTATCGGCTTATAACATGCTTCAGAACTTGTCTCTTGTTATAACTTTCTCCCGTAACTGTTTCTAGGTTTTTGCGAACGATTCACATAGAAAGTTGTCTGTTGTACGATTTGACAAATCAAAAATAAAAAGGTTGGTTCATGGTTTAAATTTTGATTTTTTTACGAAAAACGTTATTTTCTCTCATTTCAGGAGGAAAACGTGTTGATATTTGTGTTTACTTCAAGTGATTTCATTCATTTTTCATCAGTCATTAAAAATTATCCTTGGCTCCGATCATTGCACTCGTTATCAGGTCAAAGTTGGCATTTGCACACATTTTTTGAAGCTTTAATATTCTACAAACTATTTTTCAATCTCCAATTTAATTTCATCTTTCTTCGATTCAATTATATTTTCAGGCAATGAAAAGAACGGTGTTATTTATGTATAATTTCGCTGAGTACATCAAAACCTTTCATTCCTGATCACTGTCACATTTAAAATATTGAAGAGTGAATTTTGTAGGAGCTGATCCTTAAACATACAAAAGAGGTAAAGCTCTTGGTAAATTCATAATTTTTTGCATTGAAATTCGAATATCAAATTTATGTCGTGTGGAAGTCTAGAAAATCTCGGAATAAAATTATCTTAAGCTGTATTTCACCTTAATCATTCGCACCATTCAAATTACTTTGCCAACTTTTAATTTTTCTGATGATTTAACATCAATATCGCATCTTGTTGCATCTCGCATCAACTCTATTGTGAATCCGTGTTTTTCAAGTAATCACTTTCCTGATTTCAAAAGCAGAGCGTGACCTTGGTCCAGACGTGAGGTAGGCATTGGACAGGTTCTCGAGCTGAGAGGCCTAAGCTTATAGAGGCCTATTCTCTCCTCCCACTCAACCCCCAACCCCCATAATTTGACTGACCATTGTTACTACTACATACTTCTACTTCCGACCATCATTTTGCGACTCACTTAACTTTGCAAAGTACAACTGTTGTACCTTGCATCTCCCTTTTCCTGAGACATTAATATATCATGAAACGTTTACACTGTTATCGATAGATTTGAAAGATGCATTTCGAATCTAGCTTAAATACACACCATTTGTGCAGAAGAAATCACTGTTTTTTAATACCTTAAAATTCCTCTCGCCATCGAAATTCCCCTCCGCAACGATACCCGAAATTATTTCCGGCGCTTTTTGCAGATTTTATTTTATGAGAGCATACTCACACGCTAGCCAGTCTTGTCTCAAATCTTACGCAGAGACAAACGTTTTAAAAAACTATGGTTCTCCTACACTTTTTAATTTTAAATAGTTAAAAAGATCCCTAACACCGCATCTGAAGTATTATTCATGTCTAAGAAAATTTAGTGATTTTGATTTTTTTAATGTGCTTGGTAATAGATGCGTGTATTATTAACGCTACCCAATTGATCACTTCTGCCTATGTAAATTTATAACACCGTAAATGTTGTGCGTATTTCTTTCTAAATAATTGAGTATGGAAAAGTTTATGCTCACCCAATATAGTGACTAGTTCAGAAACGCTGCACTTGAACGGTCAGGCTGGAAAGTGCTGCGAATGATCCCTATTCGATTGCTGTATGGCGGGATGACGTGAACCATATGTAGAAGATCAATTTCTTTCCATGATTCCGCGATCGTTTATAAACCAGCCTTGCTGTAAGTTTTCACTCCCGTAACAACCTTCTTCGGCATTTCTTAACAATGACTGTACATGCTGTATAATAGAAGCGTTCCTCTGATGTAAAGAGCAACGTCTTCAGTAAATGCATGGAGTGTTTGGTTACAATTTTATTTGGTCATAAACAAACTGAACGTAAATGGTTGAAGGTTCAAATGATCATAAATACATGACTGTAGAATTCAGGAAAGATTGGGAGCACAATATTGTGATGTTTATACACAGAGCAATAAATCATAGCTTGAACACGCAATGAAAAATTTCACGGGGCTGAATGCCGTAATCTCTCCAAAAATTTCAGGTAATTGTTAAGTTGAGAATTTCGTATAAAATGACTGAATCATCGACGCTAACCTTAATGATAACCACAGTGGTTCTTGTTCTGGAGTATAAATTACTTCTAAATAATCGAATTTATTTGCATTGAATTTTTGCTCAAACATATGACTCTGATGACAGTGTCCAATTGTTAGCCCTGATCACTTTGGGAGACCTTTATTAGACTCAAAATAGAATAGGGCAGCCCCTCTATCGTGAAAAATTCAAGCTAAGCCACTAAATGGTGAAATTTTGTCCCTCTCATCGATGTACTTATAAAAAAAATTGGCCTATGAGCTCGATGAGGGAAAAAATTTCAACCGACCAGGATTTACGCTTCCGAATACAAACTTTACAGCCTATGTTTGCGTTAAGTAGGGCATTTATATTTTTCATGTCTGATAAAGTTTTTTCCTTGCTATTCGTAGTAAATTTCATTCTGACCTATGATTAACGTGGCGTCCAATAAATGGGAAAATGAAAGCAACGTTAAATTTTTTAGCGTACTGCTATGGAAAAATATTCTGCGTAACAAGTATCCATTGGATTACTTAGTTGTATTTTGATTCTAAGGATTTCTGGCTGTTGCTATCTTAATTCAATTTCCTTTTTTGAAGTCCAACATTCCTATGAAAAGCAGAAAGGTTGTTTGCGGGAAATTAGGAACGGATTAATTAGAATTGTATTAATTTCAATAGGTAAAAATTGCTGTGGTTCTCGAACACTTTCGGATCACGAACCGAATTGTTTCAAGGCCAATTCGTGAATTTTCGTGACGTTCCAACAACCTGACTTGCGTTAGCGAGTTTGTTGTACGTTGCAAGTCTAGTGGGATTACCTCAAGGTGACTGCGTGGGCACACCGAGCAGACCAAGCATATTTTTTGTTGTTGTACGAGTAGTGAGAAGGAAGTTCCTTTGACTACTGTCGATCTTCTGTAAAGTGAGTTTTGATCTTTTCTTAAAACGTTCTTCGTTACTAATTTGTGTGTATAAAGTTTGTTAGCCTGTATATCGTCAGTGTTTTTCGTTGGTAACATTGGGCGTGAATTTTATATTCATTACTTCTCAGTTGTTATTTCAAATTCCTTCGTCGTTAACAGCACCCGTTTCTTCAAGTTTTATTTCATTGATTTTTATTGTATACGATTGCATGCCACGAACAGTATTCAATTTCAGATACTGTACAAGAGCCATCGTAGCTCCACCGTATTCTTAAGTGATCACTTTTTTAACATTTTGAGCTGTACAGGCGTTAGTACAATCAAGTGTCTGTGAGCTTTGCACTGTGAATAAGTAACTCCAACGCCCGAGAAATGCAGAGACAAACACAAATTAAAATTTAAGTTTCTGAATTACATTGGCTACAAAATCAAGAATTGATTTGCATTTGTAGGCCATTTAGCGCTTTTTCTAGCGCACCGTCAGAAAGCATTTTAAAATATCACACAATCTCACACGACATTCTCTGAGGAGGACTTCAACTTGGACGGATCAAAACCTGTCCCCCTTATTCATAACTTGACTCAAGCATCGGATGAGTGTAATGACTAGGATTTATTTTATTCATGTAGGCAGTGGTTGGCACAAGATGAAATAGCTCGGAGATGCGTTGTACTCAACTTACTGAGCGTTGTACTCAACTTACTGAGAGTTGTTCTCAACTTTTTGAGCGTTGTACTCAACTTACTGAGCGTTGTACTCAACTTACTGAGAGTTTTTCTCAACTTACTGAGCATTGTACTCAACTTACTGAGAGTTGTTCTCAACTTACTGAGCGTTGTACTCAACTTACTGAGCGTTGTTCTCAACTTACTAAGCGTTGTACTCAACTTACTGAGCGTTGTACTCAACTTACTGAGCGTTGTACTCAACTTACTGAGCGTTGTACTCAACTTACTGAGCGTTGTTCTCAACTTACTGAGCGTTGTACTCAACTTACTGAGCGTTGTACTCAACTTACTGAGCGTTGTACTCAACTTACTGAGCGTTGTACTCAACTTACTGAGCGTTGTACTCAACTTACTGAGCGTTGTACTCAACTTACTGAGCGTTGTACTTAACTTACTGAGCGTTGTTCTCAACTTACTGAGCGTTGTATTCAACTTACTGAGCGTTTTTCTCAACTTACTGAGCGTTGTACTCAACTCACTGAGCGTTGTACTCAACTCACTGAGCGTTGTACTCAACTCACTGAGCGTTGTACTCAACTCACTGAGCATAAACTGGCGCCAGTTTGCTTGTATCCATGTTCCTGTTGCCGCTCGAGGATTTCACGCGACTCGCTTCATTTTCTATGAAAGTCCACGATCAAATTAATAGAGTTTTTAAACTCAATTATACTCAAAGTTTCGTTCGTTTAAAGTAGAAATCAACCTAATCTATGAGAATGCTGTCGTTTTAAGTTTTTGCCTCAAAACCACCAGCAACGCTGAAGGCTCGATGTCTAATGATTGTTTGTTTGATCGTGTTTTGTTCTTTTTTGGGGGCTTACCGAGCCTGAGTGTATTGCTCATTTTAAATCAATCCATTTTCATTGAACGTGAAAAACAATCACTCTATGACAAAATGATTTTTATGTAAGTTTTCACGTGTTTCCAGAACCGTGGTTGCAAAGTCGAAAATTAACTCGGTTGCACGTTCAGTTTTTTAAAGAAGTGCATCGTGATTCATTCGAGGGAGACGGTGTTGTATGAATCTTAAACAGATCTTATTTCTGTGTGAATTGCGGAGGTAGGTACGTCTGTATAGATAGACGGTAACCCTTGAATTACTGAGGTGCGTTATATAGAAGGTTACCCTTGACTTGCGGAGGTGCGTTATATATATACGGTTACCCTTGTGTATGGTGACGCGGAAAGAAATACCAGAAATGGACGCGGCCTCCAGAGTAAGTTCATTAACCGGGATGAAGGCCTGGCCTTGAATGCAGATAAGAACCTCGTCCTCTGTGATCCTCCTCTTTTTTATCGATGGGTTCGCACAGTTATGTCAACAACTTCTATTAAAATAGTGCCACTCTCGCCGATTCTATTATCTCGTGTTTTCAGTGCCGCGTCTTCCCGCACACAGGACAAAAATACTGACTTGCCGATGATCAAAATATAACGTTCAGCCCCTCACATGCGATCTGTAAAATAGTTTTATTCCTGTGAAAGACAGCTCCTCTAGTAACTGATGAGTAACTCGATATTGACAATGAGCTTTGCATATCATTGAAGAACATGAAACCTTGGCGCGAAGGTAGAGGTAACTGAATAATCAGTGTTGCTTTTCATGGTCAAGTAACGAAACATTCTGTGGTGCGAGCGATAAAAAAGGGATTTCAAAGTCATTTCCACTATGTATCGCTCTGAGGGTCAGTGTCCTTAGGTGTGACGTTTCTATCAAGGACCAATGAGCGTGGCGCTCGAAGTCCCAGTGACCAATGAACGCACAGTGCGTTGATGACGATGCCGAGCTTCGGTAAGCACCGCCTGCTCTTCTGTGCTGTGCTTGGACTCAGTCACCGCCTTGCTTTGAATGTTGGTGGTGTGCGCAGTTCCCCAGACTTACTGTACCGGTGAAGTGGCGGGCTTCTCGACTGAAGTTAAATACACTATAAGTTTTTCTGACAAGCTAGCAGCGTGAGTGAAAAACTTGTTGTGGAAGTTGTCAAAGAACTGTGTTAAATATTATTAAGAATTCACAGTTTTTCTGACTATTTTCCTATTGATACTGTTTCTTATTTTGTGATAAGAAAGTAACTGATTTAAATAGTTGAAATCAAGTAGATGACTATAGCTCAGTGAGAAATCAGACGCAAGTATGGCAATGACACATCCTCATCACGCACTTCAACACGGAGTGCCTAAATTCGATTCGGATTTAAAGTGCCCAGTGAAACAAGGGACAGCTTTGTCTTACCGTGAACCTCGTGACAGACTCCCGTCTATTGCTGACATCACTGTCACTTATGCTCAGTCCACTATTCAGGACCGGGAAACTTCTGTTGTGAGGAATACAAGTTCGGAGAGCGAGTGTGACTCTTCAGAAAGTCGCCACAGTCTCGGCGACCCCCGAGAAGCTTTCATTGAGTCTTCATCTAAGGTTACATCTACCTTGCCCAATTTTGTTGGCTACCCACGGGAGCGGTTAGACTCCACACGACCTCAGTTTGACGACTCCCAATTTCAAAGACCAAACTCAAATGTGATGAGGATGAACCCCCGAGCTGAAGTGACAGACAACACGTTCAGGTGCCCGCGTGACAGGTTAGAAGAAACTCCAGACCGTCGAATGTTGAACGTTAGCTTGCCCTCTGTCAGTACTTTCAAGACTACTTCTCCCAAGCACACATATGTTCTAAATCGAAGGGATGGAGATCATTCTGAGCACCAAAGCCACTTTGTAAAACGTGAAATGACATCACCTGCACCTGTGATCAACAGCTCTGACTCCACCTGCTTCGCGTCTCCTCCGCCGATGTCTTTGCAAGAACCTTCGCCTAGGCTTGACTCTACCCAATATTCAAGCATAAGTTATTCCCGATCTCATTACGGCCAGAGTCAGTTCGCGGCTCCTGCAAGCGTGTATTCTCCGCCTCCTTCTCCAGGAAGTAACTCGTTCTCGAGGAAAGCGTTACCGTGCACCCCAGCGGCGTCCCAGAGTCACCCCGGCTACTCAGACTACGGCTACCCTGCCACCCCGAGCACACCTGACGACCACACGACGTTCTACTCGTCTCGATGTGTGTCATCAGCGTCCAGTAATTATGATGCTAGTTCAGAGGTTTTGGGCACGGGGGCAGGACCTCCGAGCCAAAGGTTCTGTGAGGCTAAAACTGTCCTAGAGCCTCGACAAAATGCACCGTCGTGTAGCAGTGCGTCTCGTAGTGCGCTACCGTCCTCAACGTCTGAAGACTTGGACCTGCCTGTGCAATGTTCTGAAAAAGGACGGGGAAATCTATACGCCGTTATCGACAAAGTAATAATTGGTAAGTTGGTTCGCGATGGTTGCTTGACATGAGACATTGCTCATTTCGGTCAATATTGAATTTAAGCCTTTCACGGAAATTAGAAATTCCGTTCCAAAGAATCATTAAAGGAACACATTTCAAAACGTTTTACACGAAAGACATTTTGCTCGCTGATGCGTTATTTTTGAGATATAGCAATAATTACGTTCTGATAGGAATAACATTATATGGTCAGTTGCTTAGTTGCCGCATTGTTGGGTGACGCCCACTTTCCTGACGGGACACGCCTACTTCTTAGCGGAAAAAATAACAGCCTCGGTTTGGGTAAGTTAAGGTGAGCTATTTTAGGTTGATTTATGTTATTTTAGGTTAGTTTATTTTAGTAACCTACCATAACCTACCCTAACCTCACCCATCGTTGCGTTAATACCGTATTACAGCATATTTACGTGTCCGTTCCTTCACTTTTATATACGACGTTCTTGTAACTTCAAAGTTGAATAACTCGAAAATAACGCATCAGCGAGCAGAATATCATTCATGTAAAACGTTTTTAAATGTGTTCCTTTAGTGATTCTTTGGAAAGGAATTTTTCTATTCCGTGAAAGGCTTAAATTCAATATTGACCCTCATTTCTTAGTGGATTCTTTTGTATGGAAATGTAGTAGCGTTTTTAGTGAATCTTAACTTGATAAATTTACAAAACGTCGGAATTGAAGATACATTGATAATTTTTTGCTATCAAAATTAGTTAAATATTTGTTTATTTTTCAATTCTATTTGGCGAGCTATTAGCTGAAGTAAACCATTTGTTACTTGTACTAAACTAGAATAAAAGGGACTTTTATCGGAAGTACAATATTGTCGCCAAAATAGCAGCCCAACGACGAAAATGTTCATTTTATGCGTGTCCATGATTGTGACCAAATTTTTCGTTCTTTTTTTATTTTGTACTTTATTAACATTATTTTCTTGAAAATTATCAGAATAAATAAAATAATAATAGGAGCAGAAAATGTTTTCCAAAATGTTATAGTTTGCCAGTGAATACTTTCTTTGAATTTTCTGTGCAATTTTCTATTCTCAAGTTTTCATGACACACTGTTTTAAACTGGAAGTCAAATTGTAGGGTTTAAAAAATTCTAATATACATTACTTCTTGAGACTTAGAAAATACTCGTACGAGATAATAAATTTGATAATATTTCTATAGCATATGTATTTATTATACCTCTAAAACTAGGATTGTCTTGATTGTTAGATTGCTTGTTACCGTCCACGCTCTGCTTCCAAAATACAAAAATAAGATGGGGAAGATTCAACTTTATTTTCGTAAAGGAAAAATATGCGTTCTCTTTATTTCAATTAGCGTAAGTCCCATACATAGTATTGTACACGCAGTCATCTGAATATGTTTAGTTTATAAAAGAAAATTTTTGTATTTTCTTCAGCAGTTGATTGGAAAAATTTTCTTCCTCGGAATGGGATCATTCTCAATTTTGTAAAAATATATGATTTGTACCCAATTTCAAGAAAAAAATAGTTCTTGCAAATACGTGACCTCGCTGGGCACAGGTTTTCTGATATAGCTATGAAACTCTGGTAAGTTTGTTTGTTTGTTTGTAAACCTGTTGCTTGGTTGTTACTGTCCACGTTCAGATATCGGTAACAACATTAGGCTAAATTCAGCACCCAGCTTATAGGACCAAGATGAGAGAAAATTGGAAAACATCCTTCACCTTATAACGTTAACGGAAAATATTAATTAACTTCCAATAAATACTATTCAAGTCTTTGACAGATGTACTGGGAGAAATTTACGTTCTTCTTAGTTCAAACTAAAATAATAAACACGCTGTAGAGTAGATATGGTCTTTTACCAAAATGTGCTTTATGAATGTTATCTGTGATCGAATCTTCGTTATTGTTGATTATTTAAATCTTTGACTTATGTCGTGAGAGAAATTTACGTTCTTCTTTGTCCAAGCTAAAATAAAAAGGCACTCTGTATAGTGGATCTGGTCTTTTGCGAAAATGTTTTACGAGAGTTATCTGTGATCAAATCATCGTTGTATTTTTGTAAAAGTTTCTTTTATTGCTATTGAAGTAATCTATTTTCGTGCAATGCATAATTTTCAACCAGTTTCTAAGTTAGAAAGTTAGTTTTAAGAACAACCTGAATCAACGGGTCACGAGAATCTAGTTGAGCATAAACCTAATTAACCAGCGGTCCGAAATTTGCTTACACTCATTTCACTACTTTGTTACTAGAATTTTTCCTAAACTTTATTCCGGAAACTGCCCACTCGCACATAACTCATGCAAATCTTAGAAGGTCAGACTTTTTCAATTTCGATTTCGGAAATTTCAAGCGTAATTTATTTTTTTTAATTTTCTAAGGTATTCTCTTGAATCGTACGTTGAAACACGCTGATGCGAATTTTAAATAAACGCAATTCTCTTGAGCACGGTTTTGGCTACCTTCACCAATGTTTGCTTTCTCTGCGAATGGAATATGATGAAAATAAAATTACGATATTGAAACAAGAAAACACGTGCGTCTAGAATGTAATTCATACAAATTCTATTGCCATCACTTTTCCTATCAAGTTTAAATCATCTGTTGCCTACCGGGCATTGGTTCTTAAAACTTGAGAATTCCGAAAGATGTCAATATTTCTACCGATGCTCTGGTGCGAGATAGCGTGCCAAATTCGTTTTGAAGAGTTCATTCGAATTGGTTGTCCGGAAGGATGAAAGTGACAAAGTCTGAGCTGAACGCCACCGAAGTAGAAATGATTTAGTGATTTAGCACGAGATCACAAAAGGGTCCAGCCAGCGTCTGACTTGAATGCAGCTCTTGCCTTTCACCGCTACAGTATTTTACCGAGGCTTGAAATCATTGCCAAGATCGAATATCGGCCCAACAAACCATGCAATTTACCTCCGCATTTTTACGCCCCCTCCCCGAACCTACGCTTACCTTCATGCGTGTGAATTCCGTTGATTTTCAAACTTCACGGTAATGTAAATCATGTTCAGTAAGCGCTCTTCGTGGAAAATTTGAGCGAAAATTTTATGGTTGTGAAAAGGATAATAGTTTATTCATCTTAGAATGAGATTTTGTATGTTTCAAAGTGTGAAAGTTTACGTCTGTTTTACTTAATAATTGATAAAGAATTTTTTAACTCATCTCGTCCTGTTTTGAAAACTGAATGTCACCTGATACTGCCAGAAATGTTTTCGATTAACAAGTTTCGACTTATGGTGACTTACTGTATAACCTTAAATTTTTAGTTTTTCCACAATAACCATGCCAATGAGGTTATTTTTCAATGTCAAGCTATATTAATAATGTTGGTTATTGTCTTGTACCACGAGCTCATATTTTCGAAAGTAGTTAACACCATAAGAACTTTATGTGTAAGCGTGAAGAATCTCTGTTTCAGTTGTCATTGATGAGTTGCTTCCGCTCCTAATTTCATCTGTTCCAATGGCTTCAAATTCCTCTTAAACATCATATTTGTTTCTTAAGATGATGTCCAAGTTATGCTCAACTAAACGAATCTTCGTAAGATGTGAAAACATTGAAGGCCTTTTATGCTAAGGTTGGCATCAGTCTGTGTTTGTGAATCTAATTATTACGAGTATTACCATGTTTAACCTTGGCGTTCTTTGCAGAGTTCGATGGCACGACGCTGCTGTGCCGCGTGTGTGGAGATCGCTCCTCCGGGTTCCACTACGGAGTGCACTCCTGCGAAGGTTGCAAGGTCAGTTTTCTATTAATGTTCTGCTGGTTTTTAGCTCCTTGCTGTAGCTGTTGCCCCTGGAGGTCAGATTTCTTATAATTCATCTGAGACCAAGTTTAACTCTTTTTTCTCTCTCAAATTTTCCCCTGTTGTAAAATATAGTATTGTATTAAGAAGCTGATTACACAATTGTTGTGTGTGCGTAAAGCTAAAGGTTTCTTTGGCTGAGTCAAGCCTTAATACTTATGTCATTCCGTGAGTAAAAATTTTGCCTATGAACGATGGGATAAAATTCTGTATTGTATTGAGTCATTTGATCAGTTTTAGTCCACTTGGCGCAGATCAAACCGTAATCAATTGGTTCTGGTTTGATAAAGGTGGAAAACTAATATTTCGGAACAGCCTATTATTTTCGCGAGTAAAAGAGGCCCAGCTAGTGGTGGCAGGCTAAATGTGATAGAATGTGACCCTGTCGCGACGGTTTGCGGCGTGCTGGTATGCGTGTGTGTGTGTGTGTGTGTGTGTTGTGTAAGCGCTCGTTATAGAAGTGACCGAGAGATGCGACCTTGACCACGAAAACGTCTGCTAGGCGGTCTATTTGATGGTTCCAAGAGCGGCTCTATTTATCCTGGCATTTTGTGAACAATGCACTCCAGTGAAGTGAATTACCTCCAAGCCCTGTGACGGCCGCTTTCATCACTAAACACCTCCAGTGTGTTTTCAGTGTTGGCTTATCGCACCATTTTTTGTATCACCTGTATCTATCTTTTTAGATACTTGTCTCTCATGAACCATTCGTCACCATTAACTGTTGCAGTTTTAATTTCGTGAACATTCTTTGAAGTGACTTTATTGAATAGAATTTTTCATTTTCCATTTCAAGCTCCGGCTTTTTAACTGTTCTAGTGACCAAGCCCAATGCGTACAAACTCATTGCGTGCTTATCAGATCGTTTTCATTTATATTGACGCACATCATGGCTTATAGTCATTTGTTATTAACTTCTTGTCATGTGAGGTGTGCGCTGTGATTTAAATAATGAGTTTAAACTCTATACGGACTGTTGAGGTTACTAAAGCTCTCATAGATCTCACTTAACGTGTCGCTATGGCTGTCACTTTTTTTTTTGCATGTTTTGAACGTTGGAAGGTCACTTTTTGACCTTTCCGCTTGTTTGTGTCTTCCTGTGTGCGCGTATCTGGAGCAAAAAAAGGGTCATGGTAACGCCAGACAGGTAAGAGAGCAGGTAACAGGTTATGGACATTAACTGAGAGTGATGGGCTAGACTTTTTTAGCAATTCATTCACGTTTTACCCATTGCTAGAAAAATTAATTTGTTCAGCTTTTAAAACTGCTTCATGCCTCAATCTCAAACTATTTTTCTTAGATTTTAAACCTAAATTCAGATGTAAAAACGAACATGAATTGTGGAAACATAATCAAATTTTCTTTTCTTCTCTTCCTTGAACGTTGAACTGCTGCAGTTATGTTATGCCAATTGAACAATGCAAATTGAAAGAGTGGAACAACTGTTCATGTTGGATCTGGAGGATATTTCTTCACACTACTGAGCTGTGTTTGTTTTTGAATATTTTTGAGAAATCTTGTTTCCTCGTACTCTTTTCTTAACTATTTCAGCGCCATTGATCCGAAGAATTAAACGTCGCTGTAGGAAATAGTGATAAGTGGTGCGCTCATGTCAGGGATTTTGCTCTTGAATGCGACTTTACATTCCTGCAAATTTTCGCATTTATTGTGAATGACGCCTGTAAAAACAAAAATCATTTTAAAAACTTGAAGTCTGGGAACAAATTGCACAAAAAATGTTCAGTTGCTTAGCTAATTTTTTTGGACATCATTTCCTTCGGGCAAAGTCAGCTTTTCATTTTTTGTTTTCATTGCAGGGAAACTTTAATTAATAGCGCTTGTATCTCAGCAATCGTTGCAGTTACTTCAACACATAATACTTTGATTTCATTTTAGCTTGCAGATTTGCTTAGAATTTGTATTTGAAATTAATTTTTTAAGACTTATAAGTATTTAAACTTTGTTTCACTTCTTTAGGCATTTTGATAAACCATTGAGTCACTATGTAGTTTTTGGCCAGCAGTTCTATGTCGTCCGCTGTGTTTGGAGTGCGTTTTTGATGTTGGCTGTGCTGCGCTGGGAAGCTGCATAGATGTAGCTGCTCCTTTTGATGTTCATTTGCTTGTTGTTGCATCAGTCAAGGTCACGAGTCCAGTGATCCCAAACCCTGCTGGGGCGTCCCCCATTTCACCCCCACTGTTCAGAGCGCTCCCGATGTTCTTTCTCCCCTTCTTATTACTTCGCATCTCTCTTTCTGGCGCTTGCTTTACTTGACCGCATTGGTGCGCTATCTAGTAGCTACGAATCCTTTAGCTTAGCTTTGTGTTTGAAACAGTCCTAGTAGCTGTATTATTACCTGAATACTTGAAAAGTTTTCAACTGATAAACGCATTTCTGTTCATTCTGATTAAGCTTTGTATGTTCATCTGAAAGCAAACAAGAGTTGATATAGCGCCTGCAAGCTCGACCTGTTGAAATATTTTAGCTTGGCTTTTGACATGTATCGTCTATTTAAATTTAGGAGAACATAATATAGTAGCAGGTAACACCGCGTTCACGTAAATTATTCCATTTCGTTTGTCGGCGAGCGAATACCTTACGAATATAAATTCGTAACATCGTAACCGAACTTGTATGTCCAGTTATTTTAACGCAATTTTTGGACTTAAACGACGAACATTTCACGGTATCCTTGCCTATCATGGGGACAAAATGATTGTACAAGGGTAAATTTGCTGTTATAGAAAAACAAGACTAAAAACATTCAGTGCCGTAGTATATTTAAGGGAGGCCTTCATTCGAGTCTTTCAAATTTTGCCGCCGACTACGAGCCACAATGTTCTTCAGAATGTTAAATACTGGTGAAAACTAGTAATTAATGAGTTCTACTCGACTTTTATACTGCATTCCTAATTTCTTTTCAACATGTAGATCACCGAGAAAAACAGCATTTATAATTGAAGAATTATCATTCTTATTTTACGACCTACTCCAATATGACCAGTAAAAATCGAGGCTTAAGAATACAAGTCTGAATAGAAGAGCACGACCTTCGGGCACGCCTGGCAGTACTAGCTAATGAGAGTGGCTGTCACGTGTGGTGGTGCTGCGGCTGCTTGCTGGGGACCGAGCGCTCGATAGATCGTCGTACCCTCATGTGACCTTCGCTCTGGCAACTAAAAAAATGCCCGATGGGTTGACCTTGCGCACGAATATCTCGAGGTTCATTTGCTCTGGTGATATGCATTCATTGTTCACACACCAGCTGTGTGCTCATGTGTCTTCGTCACGATAGTGATGATCGCTTCGGTAGAACTGTAGAGCTTTCTTGTCGTTTGCCGATAGCATGCTTTTGAAATTAATGTCATTAAATATTATTTGAACACCTGAATTATTAAATAACATACCATTTTTCCTTCGAAAATTTAAATTCTGAGTGGGGGAAAGATGTCTATTTTGTTCAATGTATTTAATGAACGAATCGCAGAGGGAAATCTGGTAAAAATCCACGGATGTTGTGCTTCACGTTTAACTTACTTTTGACCATTTTTCCCAAAAAATTTACATCATAACTCTATTCAAATCACAGTCCAGAAGTAATAAAATTTACTCACTTAGATTCACTCTTTTTACCTTTTTATCTAAGTTCTAAAAAAGATGATGATAATAATAATGGTACATTGTCCTTTACACAAGTTTTTCTGGGACTGGCACCTCACATATATTGTGATACTGAGGCTCGAAATGGCGAGGTCGCTCACCTCACTCGATAATGAGGTTTGAGGAAGCCTCGAGCCCAAGGTCGAGCCTAGAAGGCCGCCCAGAGACGTTGGGAAGCTCTACCATGACGCCATTAGTGGCCTTGGCCTTGGCGCTCGAGATGAGTTCTCATTGGCGCGGCTAGAGCCACGTCCTCATGCACTATCGCCTTCGTTTTGCTGTGCTCAAAAAAGCTGTGCACTTCTTCGTGCCCTTCAATTTTTCCTCTTCCGCTTAAATTTAATCTTGTTGTATCTTAATTTCTGCTATGGGAATTACGTATTTAGAGACCCAGGAGTTACTTAATTAGTTTTCTGTATTACTTCCTTCGTGAATATCCAAAACACGTAATGTACGCCTTGTGGAGTTTTCCAAAATGATTCAAGCTATTATTTAACACGTAGAATTGCATACTAATTCATGTGGTATACATTTTCTCTCTGTAGAAATGTCTCAACTTTAAATTTTCCCGTAAGCACACCACGGCAAAAAAAAAAAACATAAAAAATTATTTCGCAGTTGGCTTTGATTTTTAAAACAGTGGTTGGAACACAGTTTAATCTTTGAAAAATATTTATCATCTGTTGAATTTTTCCCACGTATTTTTCTTGAGCTTTAAATTATGCTCTACGCGAAGAGATTATCTCGGAGAATTCTACAAACGCTTTTTGGTTTGTGAAGTTTACTTTTCAAATAGTTTTCTTATAGAATTAACATGTAAATATAATAATGTTTAAACTCGTAAGCTACAATCTTTGCATGTTTTTTTCACGAAGTTTAACGCAAATATAACAATTCCAAATGATTCATTATTATTTGGTAAGTTTTTCAAGCTTCGGAAAAGAATTTACGCAAGCACAAGATCCACATTTTTTTAAATTAATTTTGCTAATATTCAAGTGTGTTGCGTAATGTTTGATTTGCTCGGGACAGAATAATTTTTCATTTTAAATACTACCTAATTTTTTGTAATTAATTATTATGTCATTATTCAATTTTATTATGATAAATTTGAAAATATTTCAGTAATTGTGCTTGACTAACGTGCCAGTTATCATAAACACACTAATGAACTCATTCTTCTCGCTTTTTTCTCGCTTCAAACTCCACATCTCAATATTCACTGATAGGGTATCTTTGCTATAATTGTTTTTATTGAAAGAATAACAATAATTTTCGTAAAAATAAATCCTTTAGGATTTATTTTTTTGGAGCATTTTATCACTATTGCTGATGTGAGGACTTAAGGTGTACTAAGTATTGTAACCCTTCCATTGATTTTATGAACAAACATTATAAGCCTATTCTTTTCTATTTTACGTGTAAAATATGTTCATGCGGTTTCATGCTCTCATTTATGAGCGTGTGGATGTGTTGCATTCCTACATCTTGTTCTCAAGCGATATTTTTTAATTCTTCCAGTACCTGTTGAACAGTTATTGCAGTTAACGTTTTACGTCAACAACGTTCACAGCAACGCATTTCAAAATATAATTATGTTGCATTTGTAAATTTCTCAGCTGTTATACATTTGCAATGTGTTATTGTTGTGAACTAAGACGCATATTCTCAAGGTAACGTAATCCAAGTACTAATTTAGCTACAACTTATTTCTTGAGTATGTTTTTTCACTTCTGCCATTTTATGAAAAAAAATCTGTTTACAAAGTGAGTCAGATGATTTCCTGTGTATGTTGAAGGAAACCATTACAGTCCTGGTTTCTACTCTTTCCTAAATATGCTCCGTCCCAATTACCGAATAGTTAGCCATAGAATAACGTAGGTATTAAAGAAAATTGTTGTCACTGTCGAAGAAAATGGGAATAGAAAACGAATGTTTTGCCTCAAAGAAAACGGCTGTAAAGAGCAAGACAGGATACCTCAGTTTCTGCTGATAATCTCGTTTTCTGTTCCAAGACTCTAAGTCAAGGCCAACGATACCTCTGCGTGGGCTAGATAGCGAAAGCAACGATAGAAATAGATTTCTCTTGTGCTCGCTACCGAGAGAAACTGCTTTCAGAAGTTTCGAGCTGCTAGCTCTCGCTCTGCTCTCTACGAGCATTTTATCTGGTGAAGGTTCGACTCTAAGGTTTTAGCTTTGTAGCTTAACAGAACGAATGTTTACTCGGTCCTTTAGAACGTACTTATTAAATTCGTACTTTCCTGAACTCATTTCACAACGCCAGTTTTGTAGTTGACAAGATAGCGAGAAATTCTATGCGCATTGTGCCTCTGTTCCAACTTTCTGAGCTGGGTGCGCACCCCTCAACCTAGTCAGCTCCCCCACTTCCTTTGCTCTTCCCTCCCTCTCCGCGCCGCTCCCTTTGCCCTAGATCACTTATCGACCCATGAGAGGTGAATGACCTGCCATGTGAGGTTGGGCTACTGATAGTATTAGCGATATCCTCACGCCATGGTTCTGAAATTATTACTCAGAAGTAGGGTGATGTTTCACTTCTTGGTGTATATTGCTAAATTTTCATCGCGATGACAAATGGTTTAATTAATTTGGTTAAAATCCTTTTCGGCTGAGATTATCAATCGTGAATGAGAAATCTAGTGATCGTCTGCTGAATTATTTGAGTTACGTAAATTTATAGTATATGTATTTAAGGCTACTTTCTGTGGCTCATTTCAGATGTGTCAGGTTACGTTGGGTTAGACAATACAATTTTAGGAATGGAAAAATAAATTTCTTCAAGCATGCAATGTTCCCATGCGGCCGTTATTGAGTGTGTAAGATGGGTCTTGTAAATTGAACGAGTAATTTGAACACGACCTCAGGTCTGAAGAGGCTCAAGTTTGTTCAATTCACAAATTTATACTCTTTCATAAGTTCATGCAGACAGCGTGTTACCTTAAAGCTTGATTGGTAGCACGTGCAATTGTGATTAGAGTTCAGGAAATATTTTGAGTTATGAAAAAGGAGTTGACATTTATGTCGCCTTGAATTCGAGTGCGCAAAGTGTGCGCATCCTGGATCGTCGGAATTAGTGTTCCATTTTGATTTGAGTTACTTTAGTTTTAAAATTGTTTGTCATTCTTCATTTTTTATGTGAAACATTCGTTAACTGTTAAATATTTTTCATAATTCCATGGATAATGCTCTTTTCAATAGTAACTTGGTTACCATGGTCCACATTGCAAAGGTTAAGTGAAAATTCTATAGTGACTAGTTGAGCCGGATGCTTCTTCGTTTGGTCAGGATACTTGTAACAAAAATGACTTTGTCACTATCATATTGCGGTGCAGTCATGTGATCTGATGTGGTGGTGCATCCTGTTGCCCTGCTTCTCCGTGCATTCATGCTAGTAGTGAAAACTTTTGTACGAGAGCTACCGCCCGCCCTCGTCTCTATCTGACTCGGAGCATGGGCTACGTTCTGAATTACAGGAATGTAATTCTGTGCTAAATCGTGTTGATGTTTTTTCTTATTTGAATCCTACCAGTTTATTATTGTTACTTTTTTCTTTGTTGAATGATTTGGGAGGTATCAACTGTGGGATCGGACGTACAGAATTTATTAGCTCACGGCTGCAATCAGATCGACTGACTCAGTCTGGCTCTCACAGAACATTTTGTACATCTCACACGGTGTTCTCGTTTGCTTCTAAGAAGCATCCTGTTCTCACACAATATGTGCTATTTTTTAGGGTTACTATACGTAGTTCACGCATCCGTTCTCTCTAATAGAGAACGTTCTTTGTCCGTAGTTCTGTCCTAGAGTTCTGCACCCAGAACGCTTCTGCATGCCCCGAATGCTAAATGTGTTACGTTCTCGGGGGTACCTAAGTATTTTTACCCCCAACAGTTTATGTTGATTATTCGATTTCTATAATACCGTGTTTCGTGGTCGCTTTACTGTTCGACGGGAAAGTCTAAAATGTACGGGGATGTCTTCCAATAATTATTGTAATGGTCTGTTCTGATTTTTCACCTTTACCTTACACTCCGTCACTCGGAAGAAAAAAAAACTAGAATAGTCAAATGTACCAAAATATTTTCTCTGTGGCCCTAAGTTCATAGGAAAATATGTATTGGTGATTATTGACGTATAGTGTAAGCATGGTACCAGTTGTTTCGATTTGTCGCTAGGATTTTTCTCAGTTACGGAGCAACATCCGTCTTCCTGGCAACTTCAGGAAGATAAGATGGCAGCTTTCATCGGCACACCTTCACTTTCTTAAGCGTTAGGGAGGCTCTTACTTTCGCTTACGACGGTAGAGTATAGGTGATGTCGACTTTCTACTACGGCCGACTCTCACTCTTTGAGAAACTGCGTTGTATTCGTCGTCAGATATCTCGCTAACTTCCTAAGAATAGCTCAAGAGGTTGATATTTCGAAAATTAATGCCCACGTGTATAATGAAACTCAGTTGCTTCGAATTGAGAATTGGGTGAGGAATGTTAGTTTTCACAGTTCAATGCACAAAAACACTTCATTCGCATAGTATTTCTCTTTTCGGAAGTGTCGTTCACGCATTGCACATAATGCTAAGAGAATTTAATTAAAATTTCTGTGAGGAAGCTTACGTTGTCCAACGAGCTGGTATTGTGCGTTTATCTACAGCATGCTTCGAATTTGAGGCGAAAAGATAGCAGTGCGATTGTCGATAAGGATATTGATGACGATGAGCTAGCTCTTGCCCAACAGTGTCCTGCTCCACATTGGCAAATGTCGGGTGTAGAGCGAGCGCCCAGTGGTCCTCGGAAGTAGGTCATGCAGCCGAGCGGTCGTTGAACTGCGTTGCCGCCGCTGCCGGCGCTGCAGCTGCTGCTGCCGCCGCCGCTACCACTTCTGAATCTCCCCTCGCCGTGGTGATGTGTTGCAAATGATGACGACGGTGCACTGACGTCACGATGTTCTAGATTAATGGTTAAGAAATTTTAGAGCTTTGCATTCAATAAACTGCAATCGCCAGCCAGAGTGGAGTAGTTAGATGCACAGTACCTAAGGATGTTGACTTCTGACGTATGCAACGTTTGAAAAAGAAATGAAAGGGAAAAATTCGTGAATTTGGCGGAGCATCAGCAGAAATTTAGCAGGTAAACATGAGCAAGGGTGTTGATTAGAGGGAGCGAAAAAATTTGAGGTGCAAAAAACTTCCTTCGTGATTGCTCTCGAGTTTAGCAGTGAATTTGAGGTAACTTGTTGATGCAATAAAAGTCTCAATGAACATAGGTTTTATCTCAGAGTCGTGTGGATTTATATGAACACCGTACTTGAAATTCTAGAAAATATCTTTTTGTTCAACAACATTCTCATTCCAAAATTTATATCTATTGAGGTGGTGGCGGCAGCGAAATTCTTAAAAATCAGTGCAGGGCGAGAGTGACGTGAAAAACTTGAGAAGAATGCTTGAAACATGACGCATGAGTAAAATGAGTAAAACGAATAATGCAAACAAATTGAAGGATACATCATACAGATGAATAGTTCTTATGTGATGAAAAATTCCTACCTATTTCATTACCATAATTCATTTCTGTAGTCAGCTCTTGCTTTCAAACTTGCTTTTTACTGACGTGAACGACGTTTTTTTTCGTTGAAGTCTGAAGCATGACAGCGTGAGTTTGTTCTGCGACTCATGTAGGCGCAATCCCCCTCGTGTATCTTTAACGATATTTAATGCGTAGGTAGAACGCTTCTGCTCTGCATTGAACGCCTTTGCAGTAGTGGCATTTTGGCATCCGTCGTCACTTCGTGCTTTATCATATTGTGCCATAGTTTGACTTGACTTGTATGAGATTTACAGCCTCTAATGCTGAAATCAGTTTGTCTCAGATAATTTTCCATTTTCCTCCTCAAAATGCGCTTCTGTCATCTCCCAACATCAGAGCACTGCCATTTCATTGACAGTAGACGTTATCAACGTTTTTGAATCTTTAAGATTTTCCTCAAGGTACTCTAGTATGATTTCATTTCACGTGAAGTTACAAATGTCTGTTTTTAAAATTATCATTGTGATTTTGTGTACATGTGTTCGCTCTTCAAGTAGCTTTCTTTACTGTTTCATGCCAAACTTTGAGTTTCAATTGAAAAATTTTCTTATATGTTACAGATCCTTGAGACATCGTTTTTCAGAATTTATTGGAACGCTGTTCGCTTTAAGATGAGACACGGTTTACTTTTAGAAAGAATTCTGCAAAACGCTTTTCACTTTTAGAGTGAGACTGTTGCTCCTGTAACGAACAACGAGTTTCTGGCATCGTAGCTCTTGAAGCACTTTCTCCCTCGCGTATCCCCGACCCCATTCTCACGTCCTCCTCCTTTTCCCTACCTGTGTGCGGTCACTGACATGCCAGAGCTTCCTGGCCTTCACTTAAGATGACATAGTTAACGTGGTCATGACTAAGTCAGTCTTATTGTATCCCTTTCATTTCAGTGTTTGTCTGTTTTTACAGCCATGGATGCATTCTCGATTGTTAACATCTAAGATCGGAACTACTTGAAACTTAACAATTGGTGACTGGAAATGAATAATTTTGTTATATCGTTCATTCTGCTGTGCATATTTTTATTGCCATGTCGCTAGTTTTTTCCACTGACACAATTTGCTTTCTGTTCTTGAACAGGCATACTGTGGTAGTTTCTTTTAATTTCATTTGTTACTCAGTAAATGCTCTCAATGAGAATCGAGTCATTTCTCTTTAAGTAATAAAATGAAAGCCTCTTACGCTATCTTAAATACTATCACATCCCTATATTTTGTTCCGAGCTATTTTTCTTCTTACTCATAATGCTGCATGTGAGGCTGCCAAAGTTTTCATATTATGCATACATGGCGCTGTTGAGTTTCCATTACGTGAAGTTCAACGCTCTCAGACTGCTCAGTTTAAATGGTGCCGCCCCTTTTCGTTCTTGACAGCGACTACGACAGCTGTACAACACTTTCACCTTCATCTCTGGTGTTGAGCTTCCAGAAACATTCTTACGTACTAGGGGTCAGTAACATCCTTCTATTGTTCTTAGGATGAAAGGTTCTTTGTTCTGTGGTATCTTCATCTATCTTTTCCAAAACTGTATTTCTCTTCAAATTCCAAATCATATAGGACTATTAAAAAGCTACATGTTTATAACTTATATTTTCGTGGAATACTTTTTCGTCAAATTACATCAAAGTATACTCAACATAGTACATTTACCGCCCTCTAACGGATACTAATGTTAAGTTGGAACATGTGAAAGATTGAGCGCAAGATTTTACGCATGTAGGCTTGCATAAAATTTTCCGTCATGTTCCAGAGACGAGCCCACCTGAGGATGTAAGAAGAGGTGAATAGCCTTAGATGACCTTAAACTCGGTAGCGACCATCAACCCTTGGCAGTTCACAACTTGCAAGGATCCTTCTATGAACACATCCCCCCTTCTCTTGGTCGACTTGAAGTTAACGCTAGAAATTTTCAACTGATGGAGTCTCTTCATAATGTTATTTCTAACTAAAACCACCTCTATAACGTTAGAATTAAATGAATGAAGGCAACTTTTGAGCAACTCACAACTTGTTTCCTGGCTCATGATGATGAGGACACAACCAAGTTAAAATTATTTTTAGATAGCTCCATTTCTTCATCTAGTGTGTTAACCATGAGTTTATCCATCGTCATTTCGTGAAGTAACATCTTTTTTAATACTAGACCATTACTATATATCTAGTTATGTTGCGTGTTCATGATACTAGACTATTTGATTATACTTTGTGGAAAATGATGTATGGTTTTGTTCTCTTACAATAACTTGAGGTATGTTTTGATATACAATCATGTTTTCGATCCGGAACTTCGTCTAGTAGACTAGATTTTTTAAATCATTCATGAGAACGAAATTAAAATTTTGAGCTTAAATATATTCATGAACGTGTCTAAAATTATTTCATTGAATTGCGCTTATCGTAACTTGTGAGCAACAAATAAACTGTCGACGTCGATTTTTCACAAATTATATCTTTTAGCTACTGAGCAAATGACACATTCCCAAGGGCATGAGAGATGAATAAGTTGTCAGAACGTTTAGTTAGAAAGTACAGAGTAATTTGCGACGTAGGTTAAAGCAAATAGCTTTGGATCGATTTGAAATACCGAACGAAATAAACACATTTTAAAATTTTTCACTTAGTCTTGCTTGAGGATCTAGGGTGGTTAAGTTCGATCTTCCCCAATTTCAAGCATGCAGCTAGAACTAATATGTTTTTGTCTATAAGCAGATGTATTACTAACACATGTCTCCGAACTGGCGTCAACAGCTACTTAATTTTTTCCTTTTGGTTCCGTAGACCTTTATTACAACATACTGGCGAACAGCGATATAGAAATTATAATTAAACAGTACAAAGATAAAATGAAACGATAATCTTTTCATGCATTTATGAAGTCCCAATGTTTTGTCTTCGGTGGTGAAGCTCCTTTAAAAATAATTAAGAAAGTTGCTTGTCAGAAACCCAAGTGAGACCATGATTTTCCCCTCAGTTCTTGCCCTCTGTAGCTAGTACGCGCTAGCACTTTCTCTTTATGCGGCGCATGTGAGGTGGAAGAAAGTGTCGGCGACTGAAGCTAAAAAAGCGAAACCTCTCCAGGAAGGGGGAAAGTTACGGGAGAAAGTTGAACCAAAGAAAGTTGATCCTAGAAACTCGAGTTTGTATTCAGCAGTCATGCTAGGTTGAAGCGTTATTATTGATATTTAAAAAAAAAGTTCCAACAACAATTGTGTTTCTTCAAGACCAGTTTGAGTCAAAAGCCATGTGTGTTTTGGTCTCCGTTGTCATTATATACATTATAGAATTTGTAATCAAATGAATTACGACACTGAAAAAATGTGTCTCAAGTATGCACAATGTAAGGCGCAGCTTTTCCTCTTAAAATTTGTTCTCATAGATCGCTTATAATGTATGGAACACTAAGCTAACACCGAGCAGTCAGTAGAGGCTAAGACGTCTCACGTGGTCGAGGAGCCTCCCTGAAAACACGTGACTCTTTGGTCCCAAGTTTCTTTGTGGAGCTCATCCCATTTTTCCCCCGCATGTGTCCGCAATTTCTCACAGTGCCCCCAATAACTTGAGTTTATCTAAAAGACAAAATATTCTGTGTACATATATTTTACTTCGAGGACGACATGTTGTTTTCAGGAAGTAGTTATTTTCTATCATGGATGTGTATACACACAATTTTTTTCCCTCGAGCGTGGAACATCACTTATTATGGATCATGATAGATGAGCTGCCTCGTGCTATCGAAGTTTACAACAGACAAACATGAACAGTATTTGATTCTAGCTCACAGTTCCTTCGTTGTTTTTCTAAACTGATTTCTATTTAAAAATAACTTAAACTTCGAATCTTATCAACTCAAGTAATGTGAGTACGTAATCAGATATTTCATTGCAATCTGATGATGTCCACCATTTTTCTTAATTAATGCACGTAAAAAGTTTTTGCTTTTTGAGGGTCCTCAAAAATTATATATTTATATAATTTAATTTGTTTTGCAACAGTAAAAAATTATTTACCCTAGTATAACGCGTTCTAATACAGAACTTTCTCAGCAAGTTGAATGAGAATCACAGTTTTTCTGTCACTTGTGCTTGGTAGTGCATTTACTCATTCCACAATTTCAAGATGAGTGTTCAAATGTTTCATTCTACGAGACTGACAGTGACGAGAAAGTCAAGCCTGCCAAAGGGGTGTTTCCGTTCAAACGGAGCGTATTGGTGTCGCTTCTTGCATACATACCTAGAGAAAGGAAGAAGTGAAAGGGAATGAAGATTTCGCTGCCTACGCGCTTCTATTACATGAAGCATGGCACAGGAATGATGGGTTGTTTGCCAAGTAACTTACTGACCCTGATACCTATTTAAATGGAAGTTAATATTCTCCCACAAATCACTTGAATCCTCCAACGTATTCAAGTTCTTGCATAACTATGACTCTTTGAAGAGACGTTTGTAAGAATGTTCATTCACAAATTTTAATTCTGTAGAGGGAATCGCTAACTGACATGTTCTTAGTTCATTTCGGTCTTTCATAAGAATCCGTGAGCTAACTGTCAAATTTGGAGCATGAGTAGCGCGGTCACTGACCTGGCGTGATAGGTGCAGCAGCCCCAGCTGGCCGAGCAAGCTAGGTCACGCTGCCACTAAATTTACTACATGCTGCTGCCGCTGCTACTGCTCCTCGTGTGGTATTGTGGGCGAGTCTAGATTTGCTATTATCAACGTAGCATTTCGAGCACATTTCCGTTGATTTTACACCTTCTGGAACGTTGAGTCAACTGATCTTTGAATGCTCTTTTTAATTTTATCATATTTATTTTAGTATTTTCCTGTAGTTGATTTTCACGTCATGCATTGCTTCTTTATGTAAAATGCATTTAACAGTGGAGAAATTAAGTTATATCTAATGTGGAAGAAATATATAATGAATTATCATTCAAAATATGCAACATGAAGTGAAGTTTTTTATTTTTTTGACGCATTCAGAGTATAAGAGTGATAATTATACCGTAGTCTTTCCGGAACGCCTGAGGTGAACAGACATTAACTACTGGTGCTAACTAGCTTGGACAGTCCCTGTTAGTAGTCACAGTGAGGATTAAAAAATAATTATTCATAAGCAGTTATGAGGTAAACTCATTTTTGTATTTGTCTTTCTCTATAACATGCCAAATAGAAGGAAGGCAGATTTCTCTCTAATGCATTTGGAGTCAGAAATTCGCTACAAATTTTTCTCTATGCTTAGAGTGAAACTAATATTCCTTTGCCACGTGGACTGTGAAACATTTTTCGTAATCGAACGCTTTAAAAGAAGTCCTGTATCATGCTTGGATCAGCCCGGAGCTGATATGGTTATTAACTATAATACCTGTGATATATATATATCCTTAGAAGTGATCGACCATCACTCAGCTTGCTGAGTATGTATGGTATTTGGTTTTGAGTTATTTCGCCTGAAATAATTATTCCGAATACCAAAACTGATTATTCCCTGTTAAAATTTCTCTCGAAACGCATCAATTTTCATCTCCAGTGCGATTGGCAGCAATGTTCATCTATCGCACTCGCCTTGGTTTTAATATCATTTAATATAATGCTAACGTTAAAATTTACGTGCTCTGAAAGCAATAGTTTGCCTACATTTTCATTGTCCTACTCTTACTTTTGCTGAATTTTTGTCCATTGAAAACACAACTGGTCTGTTGGTACATATCATATTGTTCTAGAGTACACCGATCCAAGCTCATCAGAAATGCGTGCTTTCGCTTGAACCTTTCTATTTGAGTTGAGCTTGCCTTCTCATCTAACTCGAGCTCATCTTCTGCGAGATTTTGAATATCATTCAGAATTTCAACCCAGTCGTCAAATTTTTTTTTTGTTTATGAAATGACGTGGATATTAACTCATTGCGTTTTCGGTGTCTTTCGTTCATAGTGGATAAATTTAGCAGTTCTTGCATGACTGCTTTTCTCTATTTTTTTAGAGCAACGTTATCAGTTCCTTGAAAACATCAAATGTACGTGTCTCAGTTCCGTGCATATTCATACCACTCGATTTTGAGCTTACAATTACTCGATTATGTAGGTCAGTCCTGCTCAATTTCTATCAAGGCAAATAAATTGCAATGAATTATCCTTAAGTATGTCTTTTGAAAAGGGCGATTTGGTTTGTGTGCTATGAAAATATCTCTTTTTAGAATTTTCTGCGATATACTGCACACCTTCTATACCTGTGAGCGTGTATCGTTTCCTACATCTCGTTTCAATTCGGCTGATTTATTGTATACGTCCTACATTCACTAATGCATTACCCTCGCTCTCCTTTTCCAACTCTAAGTTCTCTGCCTCCACTTTCACCTCCGTTCAAAATTTGCTCTACCTTTGCTTTTCACTCGTCAGCTCGCAATACCACAACTCTAACCTCCCAGCCCCACTTGCACTTCCTTCGCTCTTACCTCCCTGCACTACTTACACTACCCTCGCTCTCGCCTCCCCTCACGCGCAGCTTTGAGGGCTGGCTGTGCGGTGCAATGACCGCTAAGTATGTCAGGGGTGAGCTGTGGTCGACAATGTGAGGGGGGAGCGAGTGGAGGGCATCGTGTAGCGTGCCACTGCTGTCCTCTGCAGCTGCAGTATACGTTCTGCTACTGCTGTCCTTTGCAGCTGCTCCTCTCATGTATTAATTCTCAGCAACTTCTGCAGTTGCGGGCACTCGCAAATCAACACATGCTTCAGGAAATTTCGACTCTATTTTTGCTTTTATTCCTGTTGTGCCAGCGTTTATACGTCTTCGTTCATACGTTGCCAGTAATGCAACTTTCAGTTGGTGGCCATTCACAAGCTGTTTTGCTAATACCATCCTTGCGACTTTGTTTCAATGGTAAGAGTTAGTCAGCGCCGTTCCATGCAATCAGTTCGTCTTTTGAACACGCGTGACCTAATTGAGACCTTTCAGAGGGATACAATCATTGAATTTATGCGAATTAGCGCTCCCAGTAGGGAGATGCAAGGTCGAGCAAAAAGTTAGATAGGCTCTCCTCTACTTGAAATAGGATAGGTTTTTTCTTTGCTATGAACCATTTTTTCGGTTCACTGCTGTCCTTTTTTCAGCGCGTATGTGTTTCTTCTTCAACTTCTTTCAATCTTGCCGTTTCTATTCGTAGAGTGTGGGTACACACATTGTGCAGAGATCCTCGTACCCTTAAATCCATGCCAAATGATAAATGATTCCTTCCTTTCTTGAGAACACGCGTTCTGCGGTTTGGGACCCTTACACTAGCACATTAAAAATTTAATAAGCCAAAATGAGAAGTGTCAAATTTTTACTTTGCTCCAATGAAACGACAGCTTTTACAAGCATCTTTTAAATTCATCCATCGCTGGTACGGAGCGTTCAATTGGCGTCTTTTCAATATTTTTTTTATTGATGGCGACGACGTGTTTCAGTATCTCCATCAAGGTTTGTTATTTCGAGTTGCTTAATGGCCTGCAACCACATTTTGACTCTGGCACATTATAAGATCAACTGTCTTTTCTTCTTGTATCTTACACCAGCGATCCCTTCAGCAGAGGTGCTGAAAGCATTTGTCCTTCACCGTACCTTTGAGAGTTAGCGCCCGGTACGTGGAGGTGGGTAAAATTCCCGAACTCTGCATGAGAAGCTTGCTGATTGTCTGGCCTAGCTAGCTAGGACCTCTCAGGGCTGAGGCTCCTCAGCGATATCCCAAGACGCTAACTACAGTTTTGCGACACTGATTGCGAGAATCTGTCATCAATTTGATACTGATATTGAAGTATTCAAGATTAATTTTCTTTTCCCGTGTCCTCTTCACTTTATAATTGAAATGACCAGCGTCTTTTTCCGATGTCCTGTGTCTGGAAATAAGTTTTATTGGTCATAGTTCTATTTACTATGTTCCGATGTCTCAAAGTATAATATTGAGGAAATAGTACGATGTAGTATTTGCATCCTCCGAATTAAATTTGTTTCCTTATTTAAATAGACTGGAGTTGCGCTCAATAATTCAAGGAAGCTTCATACGATATGAGCATATTTTGTGCATCATACGAGTTTCTTGATTTTAACATGCATTTTCAGTTTTTCTATTTTGCTTTCGAATCCTAATGCGTTTCTAAATACTTTTATAGCCGCTCTTACTGTAGCTGTAACTAATGGCTAATACTGTAATGCTGTGCTTCTCGCACTGTAATGTGCATCGCCACTATTCCTTTTACGCTCTTCGTTGCCAAGACTTATCTATATCAAGTTTCTCTATGGTCGAAGACTAGTCATCAGTGAAAACTTCCTAGTTTGTCTCATTGACGCCTGCGAGAAGCCGAGAGCTTGCTTGGAGAGAACCGCGACGGTCCAAATCGGAACCACTTTCTCCTTTGAATGAAAGTTTGTTCGTTAGCAAGAGCGCGCATTTTCTCTTCAGTAGAGCGCGCTGTGTGTTGAGCTCTCCTCTTTACGGCCAACGTCTTGTCTCGTTTTTTGTTCTCGACGCCATTTCAGGCGTATGACCCACTCATCTCTGAAGAATTATTGTCCAAAACTTCACCTCAAATAATACCCTGAAAACTCTGCGCTATGTGACAATATTCTTACTAAAATTTCACTCGTTCGTAGAATTTTATTGAAGACTTTTCCACTCATTTTGATAAGTTTCTTTCGCTTTGCCAGCATGCCTACCATTTTTCGGAGTGTGGGATAGTGGTACATGTTTTAATCATTCTCTTCTCCAGTTTTTGGCCATGAAAGTTTAGTATTTCATCAACAGCAAGATTTTCGGTTTTGGTACTAGAGTGAAATTTTCAATAAATGGTTTATCAAATTCTAACGTCATCAAAAATACATTCCGTTGAGAATGAAATGTTGACGTTTAATTTAATTGGTTTTCTTGCTACAACTTTGCCGCCCATGCGGATGGTATGGATTTAACGTCAGCTAATGCGATATCACGTTCTCAAATGACTCCCGTACACAAACGTGTACAGGTATACCAAATACGGAGGGTGGGGTGATCATGAATTCCTGTTTTTAGCTAAGTGTAATTCAAGGTTTTTCGAGAGAGAGAACTTTTATTGTTATTACAGTAATCCCATTGCATTCCATTTTTTAATCATTTCAACTTAGGTTTGGAAAGAGCTATATTCATTACACGGAGCTGTTTTTTAAGACTCTTTACCAGCGCGCTTGCTTTACATTGCTGCGCTGAAAACTCGATCCAAGTACAGTATTTACTATGCTAAGTTTACTTTCTCATTGACTACATATTTTCATTCTCTGTGTCCTCTTGAATTTTACATTTTGCACCTCCAGTGAGGCGGACATCCTCGCATAACACTCAGTGTGTCAAATGTAGTACCCAAATGCTCGTCCTACTGCTGGCGCAGGTCATCGGCCGTCCGTGGCTTGCGCTCTGCACTTCCTGACTATGACCTCGTGCCGCTCAGCGAGCAGGTCAGCGGGAGAGTAGCGCCCTCGTGCCGCTTTATGCTCACTAATGCCATTATTCTCTTCTAATCTTGACTTGTAAAACTGCCTGAAGATTACCTTGACGAATTCTTTTCAAATCTATTCCATAAATGTACTTCCATGTTTTAAATAAAATTGTACGCATCAGTATTTTAAGAATTAGTTTTATTCTAAGGTGGAGGCTCCATAATTATGAGCGCGTGTAGTGTTTATGCACTTCAAAATGTCTCACACTTTTCATCTTATATTGTTTGAACTTTATTCACTCAATTTTGCTACTATGGGCAAAATTTAATGTGATGGTGAGGATTGGTGGGTTGAAATGGGCAGAACGTGGCAGCACAAGCCAGGGCCATCAAATGTAGTGGCGGCAGCAGCAACAGCAGCAGCGGCAGCGGCGCCTGTGCCAATTTTCACTGGCTCTATCTGGGCCAACGCGTGAAATCAGAGTCAGGGACCTTTGTTGCCTCCCTACTCCTAGGGAAAAGAACCTTACGTGAGGTCTCTCTTGTGTGCTTACACCGCACTGAAACTCCTACAAACTCATCGGTCTAATTATTGACAGGTACCACAGTGCTTATTTTATCATGTTCAATTTGAATAACTCATTTTCTGACTTTGCACTGGCTGATCTTTAGAAGCATAAGCGTTCAAGAATGACAAATTTAGCTCTTGAGCAGAACATGTGAACTATTTTTTGGCTGACATATAGCAGGGGCTCATTTCTCTTTTGTTTAGTTTTGATGCTCAAATTTGATTCCTGCATGTCTCTCTGTGTCTGTTATATAAACGACGCAAAGTTTATAAATTTGTCATTGAAATGTGCACGCATTCTTCTCAGTTAAAGATGGCCACCATTTTTCATTCATGCAGAACACTTGTGGCCGCCCTCAGAGCTTGGGTTAATTTCATCTAGGGCACCGAGTGAATGACAAAAAGGATAGCCGTAGAATGCAATGTCTTTCAAGCTTGAGAATAATAAGTTCAAGTGTTTTAGTAAATATACGCAAACTGGTTTCACATGCATTGTGAGACACGTTTAGCACAGGTGACATAACTTATCGCTTGTCTTTATTTCAACGGGTAAGAACAATGAAAATTTATTTCACATATACTGCGAATGATACTAACGAAAGACCTATCTCATTTTCAAATATTTTTTATCAAATGTGAAAAATATAAATACACGTAAGTAGGAAGCACGTAGTGTTAAGGTGCACAAGCATGACTGAACGCCGTATTTTATGTCAACTCCGTCGGATTGAGGGCAGTCTGATTCAGAGCATTTGCTGTTCCTGTACTTTCACTGCAGGAAACTTGACGAAGCACAACAATGCAGAAAGCGTCGCGCACTTTCGCGAAACTGTGGGGCTTGTGTGCTTTAAAAATGTCAAAACACTCCACTAGATTTCCTGGTTTTTGCAGATAGCCTGCAGTAGAAGGTTGTGGTGAACAATTCAGCGTGTTTCATTTTTTTTGTAAACGTAATTTTAATTACTGGAACTACTAGGGACTACTAGGATGTTAAACTGCACCAAATGGATGTTAAACTGCACCAAATGGATGTTAAACTGCATTTCTTTTAACTACTAGGATGTTAATCTGCATCAAATGCATACTATTTTCATTTCAGCGATTTATTATCCCAAATGCATACTTTTATCCCAAATGCATACTATGATGTACAAGAGCCCTATGTTTCATTTGTCACTTTAATTGTGCCCTAGATTGTAAATGTGTTTGCGAAGCCTTTGCCTGTTGTGTGCATGAACTCGTGAGTACCGTGACCTCGTCGTTCATGGCCGTATTATCGACGCGGATGAGCGGCCGTGACGGCTCTATATTTGTGAACGCCTTTCCTTCTTTCCAGCCTTCATTAACGTGCCTCTCATACTCTTTGAAATGAACTCTTCTTCTGTACTAAATTTTATTGGAATTGCTTAATGAACTACTCGTCACAAATGTTTTCTCTCGTTTAAATGAGAGATACTTTTCGCAAAAGTTGGTGACCATGTTCCAGGACTTGGCATGTTACCTAAATTCTTTCTTTCTTAAGGTTTTACGAATGAAGCGGTATCTATTTTAGTTGCAATTCAATTTTCACAGTTGAAGCCGAAATCTTTTTAGGTTTATTTCACTTTGAAAATTTTCATTTACGGAATCAAACTCCAATCACTAAATATCATTTCGTTATTTTTAATCGTTCTCTCCTGAAATCTGCAACGTTTTACTAAATTTTGTTCAAAATTATTGCTGTAGAAATCATTTCTTGCTACTGGATAATTATCTCAATCTTTTCTAATACATTCTTGTATGTGTGTCACAGTTTATATTTTCTGAGAGTTCAATGAGGTAGAATATTTGGCAGCATTGCGAGCTGATGAGCGAGCGGCATTAATTTTTTCAATTTCTCTAATGTAGTTTATAAAAGAGCATTCAAACTAACTAACCTTAATTTATTTTCGATTCCCTCTCGAAATGTCTTCGTGATAATGGTGACATGCAAGCCCACTTATTAAATTTCTGATTGGCAAGCCTAGTTTTGTGTGGTGTCTTGTCTGTGCGCAGTGGTGGGCTGCATGTGTGTGCGTGTGACGTAGGCAGGCAGTCGCGAGAGGGTAGTGAACTCTGGTCACCTTGTCCTCGATTGCAGCAGGGAGCGATATTGGGTGCACCAGCCCCCCTCTCTTTTTTCTTCCTCTTCTCGCTCTTGAGCTCGTCCTCTCTACCTTCTCTTAGCTTCGCCTATTCTAGAAAATGTGTTCCATTCAATGTAGGCTATTCTCGCTCTGCTGGCATGGATCTCATCACGTGTCTACCCTTCGAAGAATTGCGTTTATTGTGCGTTGAAAGTTTAAGTTCAGTTTCTTTAAAGAAACTCGCTCCTTCTAGACAATGTTTTAACAACATTTCAAGTATGGGTTATCAACCATGTAATCCAGACGACCCTCATCCAGGTCAGCGCCCTTCTAATCATTGGCGTACGGCGGTCTCGCTGCCCTTCTCTCCAGGTGACATCTGCCATCTGGGGAAATATTTGTTCATGCGAGTGAATTCTTTTGCTGATCAGTTCAAATCGCTGAAATTTAAATCAAAATTAATTTGAATGGAGGTCATGGCTTTAAAGAATCAACGTTCAATCAAGTTATTAAATAATTTGCTCGAGTACTTCGAAGGACATGCGAATAGTATTTTTCCATTCAACTCGAGCACTTAGCCCGTGTATTAAACTACTGTGTCGTTAATTGCAAATAATTAACTGCTCCTTAGCAAAGACTTTTTAATGACATTAAACTACAACTAGCAAACCTTGGCGTTCAGTACAAGGAGAAAAGAAAAGGGTTTAGTGAAATCTGTTTCTCGCACAGCACAGCTCCTCCTCCGAATTTGGGCAGTAACGACAGAGCGAGAGAAGCAAAATATGGGTTAGTATCGAGACACGCTACGCCTGAAATAAAAAACGGTTGAAGTAATGGGGCAGAAGGGTCAAATGAGGCTGACAGTGAAGGGTCACCAGGTCGGTGACCTTCTTATTTGAGCAATGTGTACGAGCCTAATTTATCAGATTCTTATCGGCGGCATGCTTGATAACCAGTTCAATGAACTCAGCCCATAAATTGTCATAGTGAAATTAGAACACTATTTAGAGTTCACTGACGCATCAAAAGTTGGCTGATAAGATTGGTTTTGTCTATAGCTTTCTTCGTTTCAGACTTACTGAGAAATGTTTCGGCTGAGGCTTTTACATTTTGCTCTAGAATCAATCAAAGGCCGTTCTTGTGTGTAATGAAATACATTCTGATTTGAGCGCTTGCGATTTGTACTCTGAAATTCTTCAAATGAAGTGCTTGTAGCAGTAGGGAGGCGGTACCATTTTTATTCGGTTCGTTGTTTACCTCTTTAACAGTGCCTTTTCCTTTTGTTCAACTCTTATCTGACGTACATATAAACTCCTCTTTATGTCACTGTTTCGATGCACTAATTGAGGCATCACACCCTGTGCATAGATTTCCCGTTCCATTAATCCAAACTAAATGATGCTTTCCTCCTTCCCCTCTAAGAAACATCTCTGTTGTTTTTAGGGAGGTTTAAACTAACTCATAACCTAACCTTTCCGCTGCTCAGTGCTACATTTGTACGTCATTTCTCAATTATTTCGACGCGACGCATATTTAGCTTATCCTTGAACTGAATTTGATAGATAATCTTCAATCTATGGTAGAAACACATATTTTCATCCTTTTGCTCCCAATAAAATGAATTTATCTTGTAAATAGTTTAATTCTGTTCCTTTGAAATCTATTTGATATTCCTGGGCCATACTAGTCCCATGTTCATCAAAGTTACGTTTCGCTGTCGTGAATCTAAAACTTATTCCTAGCAGGGTAGTTTATTCAAGTTTTAAGAGATTTAAAGTGTACGCACTCGTACGTATAACACAAAACCAGTAGTGGAAAGATGATAGTTTCTGGATAGAGACAAGATTGATATGATGAAAGACTTGCTTTGTGCTCGATCTCTCGTGTCCTTGTGGCAGGTGCACTGCTCCTTCAATAGCGCTCGGTAAAGTCCGTCCTGGAACTGCAACCTTGACCGCCATACTTCGCTTCATTATTCTTTGGAAAGCTATAGCGCTTACGATTGCGATGAAAGTTCATTCATCATGATTACTTTGAATAATATTTTTTCCTTGTTTGTTTATGGTTTAGTTTTCAAAGTATGTTTTTTCCGGATGTTACACCTCGTACTTTTTTTCATGTTTGATTCATTCGAAGTGGAACAATCAGCGCCTGTTTTGCCTCCCAGTCCCTGGAATTCTTTCAAAAGGGCCTTATGCATGTATTGCTGCATAATCTATATCATGTTTCATACTAAACTGTAAAGGTTCAGCCAGTCTTCGTGCCTTTTGTAGTTATCTCATTTTCTAGTTTTCTAGCCTGAGGACAGCCAAGGTATCGCACAAGCGGCTTTTTGTTTGGTATCGATCTTCTCCAAGTTTAACACATTCGCCGCGCTTCCGCTGTTGTAAAAGGTTAGCTTGGTTAGGTGTAAGTAGCTGAATTGGGAAATTGACTTTACTGCTCGACTACATTTTTATTCTTTCTATAAAATATGAAAAATACAATTGCATGATAACATCTCACCTCGTATGGCAATACTAATTTTTTTAAATGTTCGAGAACAGATGAAATGTAATTCATTTATACCGTTACGTGAATGAGCAATTTACCTATTGGTACTCATATTGCCCAATACGCAGGGAACGTGTTAATTGTCAATCATTTGCAAATGTGGCTTTATGATAGTCGAACACTTTTTTTTAGTTTTTGCTGTTAGAACAAGATGTGTTGGACTATTTTCTTTCTGATGCTTCATGCAAACAACCTCAAGGAAAATTCTTACTTCATCTGCTATTCAGATGTAAGAAAATTGAATTTTCGACGTCATTAGTGAAGACTTGGAGTCGAACACTTTACATCCAAAAATGGCTTCAACATTTAAGGGTTACCAGTTCTTAATAGTTTGGAGCACATTTTTTTCTGCTTGGTTTTTCCTATCGCTTTTAATTTTTACTCTGATAACTTCCAGCCTCGAAGGCAACATGTAAGGGATGAGTCACACTCGTTTGTTTAGAATGATGAACAGGAAATATGTTAGTACGCCGAGTGAGCACCGGGCCTGCCATACCGGTTTTAAATGTTAACGGTCCAGACTGGAAATGCTGCTTGTGGCTACCTGGCTGCGAGATCTGTCGTCAGGGTCAGTGTCAGAGTGTGACGAGGGTTGCCAGATTGGCCTCTCTTTGTGGACGAAATTTTAAAATTTGGCCTTCTTTAAAGTAAAATGTAGTCAAATTTAATAATTTTGGTTTAAAAAAAAAAGACAATTCAGCATCCCTGAATCTTGTTATGAGTTTGTTCTTCGATTTACATGCGTCTGCATGAGAAGTTTCTGCATTCATACTCATATTGATCACATTGAATGTAATCTTTCAGTAGTTTTGATACAGTTTTTCTTATGCCAAGTTTATTTGAGTAGTACGATTAGTAACACTCGTGCCCTTCAAACTTTTGTCTTATACATCACTCTTGGTAAACAGTAATTAAGGCGAATCGGCAATCAGCGTCGACAACATCTTACAATAAGACTCCTTTATCGATTTGAGTAGTGTTATTTAATTAAGGTTAAACTGATTACGGTTTTATGAGAGACCTTGCAAAATATTTTACTGAAAATGAAATTATTGTTTCGCTCACATGTCGCGTTTTAGTGCCTGGAGTAGCAGTTATGGAATCTGTTTACAATATTCTGAAAGCCTCCGGACGTTTCATTCTATAAAAATGTTTGTGCTTTTAGAACTAGGAAATCACAAGGTCAGCGACAGTGAACACTACAGCTTCAATGCTGCTCTTCCCTTGGTATTTATTTTTTTCGTTGCCCAGGCGACGGTGAAAGGCTCACTGACTTTTACTGCTTATTTGAGCTTGTTATCAAAATCTTTTGTGAAAAGAAAGGTTATGAAACGAAGGTCATTCCTCGGCGTAGATGCTTGGTTGCATGTTTGCTGTACAGAATACAATACACAATTGTCGTTATGTAAACTTCACGCCATATTACAGCGCTCGTTCTAGCACGTGAGTGTCAGAAATCGTTGGTAAAGCACAATGACAAAAAGCACTTTCAATTCTCCTAATTTCATTTTTTCTACGTAGTCTGTTTTGAGTTTTTCATTTTACATTTTCTTAGGCTGATGTCATTGCTTCTGATGTACGATGCCTTCTTTTTCAAGTCTACATTTTCATTGTGTTTTTAAAGGGATAAATTTTTTACACGGTTTTCATGTTTTTACCGCAAATATTTAGGTCTTCATGCTGCTCTAATCTTATTCTTTGTAAGGTTAGGTAGGCTTTCTTTTTGTTAAAATAACGTAGGTTTTTGTTTTGTTACGGACCAACTTTTTTTCGGTTCACTGCTGTCCTGTTTTTTCAACACCTACTACTTTCTTCTTCAACTTTGATCTTGTTTCATGAACTTCTTTCTCATCTTACTGTTTCTATGCCCTTTCTGCATAGATTCCACGTTCCCTTAACTCCATACTAAATGGTGCCTTCTTCATTCCTCTCTTTGAATCTCATTTGTTGAGGATAGGGAGGCTTAAACTAACTAAGAATCTAATCTTATTCTTTGTTTTAAGAGCGTGAACATTTACCGAGTTATATTTCCTTTGATTTTTGAAATCAATTTTCCGTTTACAGTTTGGCAAAAAGTTCCACATTCACCGGCAACTGTTTATGTTTCAAGATTTATTAATTATCTTCAATTGAAGAGCGACTGCTTAATCAACTGTTAAACTATGTTGGATTGTGCATAACTGGAGCCATAGTGCTAAACAAATATCATCATTGATGAGAACAAATTTTACCTTCCAAGGTATTTCTATTAAACTTATTAGACACAAGTTTTCTATCGCGTACATAATAGTTAATCGCGTATTTCGTTCGCGCTTATGTGTAAGATTGTGATGCTCCTCAACATACCATGTGATTCGTAGCATCAACACACATATTTTGGGAGTTTAATGATTTTTTTGACATGGCATCAGGAAAAAAATTCTGTCTTGCAGTTTTATGCTTCCGTTGTGTGTATTCGTTAAATTGTTTGTATAATGGTTATGCATGTTCTTTTTTTTTGTACGTTAAGTTGTACTTATTCTTCTTAAACTTGGACGGAAAAAGCTAGATTTCATCTAACTAGCGTTAACAGTCCTTATTCGGTTCCTTGGCAAAGCTTTCTTTCTTCAATATACAAAAATGAAATGTTGTAGCGTAGTCTTTTATGAGCATCCGTTAAGTATCAATGGGTAGTGTGTCAGTTTGCGCATCCCACAAATTAGTAGTGAAAGTTTTTTGCTCATTTCGGGAAACTAAAACGAATCGGAGAACATTCGGGTATTTAGGTAGCTTTCCCTGCCGGAATAATTAGATATTATGAACGTGTAGGCTTTTTACTTACATTCTTATTCTATCACTTCATGTAAAAATCAGGTCACTACTTCGGTATCTCCTTTATTTCCGCGAACTGAAAAGTTCATTCAGGATGACACGAACCCTGCCAAACATGTTCCTTGGTAACGAAACTCGACTCTCTCTACCAACTGTGCAGGCAAATAAAGAGCCTTCGAAAGATTTTAAAATAGGGTATTCATGCATTCCTTTGGGAAGAGTCTTAAAGATTCCAGAATTTGAAGGATTATTTTAGTTTCTCTCCGCTTCTTAGATGGTTGGAAAATCTGATATCTCCAAACTTTCTAATTATTTACGAGTATTGATGTTTTCCTAAAGTTCAAAAGCCCACGTATTGAAAAGTAGGAGTAAATACAGGACGATCAAAAATTATCTTAGTGAACTGTAACATATCTTGAGAAACATTTGTGATATGTATTTTCTTCCTAACAATGCAGTCGGGGAAGTTCAGTTGAATAACTACAAGAATTCGAATACCATAACGTATAAGAGAGAATAAATACTTCAAAAGTTCAAAATTGAAGTCAGTCAAAAACCAGTATGTTCATAGACACAAGGAACTATGATCGAACTAGGTCAAGTGTTTGTAAAACTAGTTCGAAATGCGTTCCCTCAGTTACGATACAGACATGCAGACGCCGGTGCGATATTTGCCGGATTCCCCAGAAGTTTCACTAATCCATGCAAAGGCCTCCATAATTCTTCAAGTCTTTTTCGGACCAAATCAATGTTTCGTACAACAACCTCTCGAAATGCTTCCAAACCTAAAACATAATCTCATAATTTTATGTACTTCAACATTTGAGCAATCAAATAACTTCACTCTGGGTACCATATTTCAAATCTTTGTGGCTCTTTAACTTTGTGCTTTCAACGGAATCATTTTAATCAAAACTTTTCAATTACAATGTTTGAAACTGCTTGCTAAAGTTCATTCAAATAATTTTTGGACATCTTGTTTTTGTAGGTAGGTAACATTCACAGACGCAACAATATTTATTTTTCCGAGCGTGGTGCATAAGTTTTTTTTTTTTCGATATAGCAGTAAATCACACAATGGTATTAATTAAAAAATTGTCCAAGCTTGTAAAAAGTACTTGTATGGAAGAGTTCTGGCCCGTGAAGGCTCACCGTGTTATCTAGGTGCCACCGTTAACGGTGCCATGCTACTCAAATGGGTCATGGCTTGGGAAGCGCAAGCACCTTTCCGATTGAGGTTAAATACGCGTCGAGATCTTAGGCATCCGACAATTTGATCTGGATTTCAAAGTGAGAAATTATACTTAGTTTCATTATGTTCTTATGAGATGAAACTTTAGGCTACTCTAAATATCCGAAACAAATTGCAAACTATGAGAATAGAAATTAGAAGCTAATGCTTTCGAACTACTCTCCAATGTTTAAGTACAATTGGAGCATTAAAATTGAGCGATTACGTAGTGTGTTCTCAAAAAATGTGGCAATGATTCTGTTCTTTTGAACCTGTACATGTCTTTGAAAATCTGTTACCAGACAAGATACCTCGTTCCTGATTGATCATGGAGAAACCATATAGCGCCCTAAAAACTAGGTTTCGGGCACGAGAGGGAACGAGACGCTCGCGAAGTGTGTGCCCAATTTCTCATACGATTTCTCTGTCGTTGAAAGCTTCTTTCGACCTGGCAAAAGTTGAGACAGGGCCTCTTGTAGAAAGTAATCGCAACCTGTATCTCTTTCTCCTCAACATGCTTGCCACTTTCATTCCTATACTTAGAGTGGTAAACGACCTACTGAAAATATTTTATACTGAGGAGAATTAGTTACTTATGTATTCCCTGTTAAATATTGTTTTCCATTTTTCAACACGACTGAAATGACCACTTAATGAACTGGTTCCTGCACATTTATTTTTTAGTGAATCATTAACACCTTGCTTATTATTCACATGCTTACCTTGACGAGTTGGTTGTATTTACATTTCCACATTGACAAATTCCTTCATAACAAGTACCGAACTCTTCTTTAACATGCGGATGGCATACATTGAAAATTCCTGGTACCATACTGAAGTTTCCCAATTTGATATTGCATGGACACACATAGGTCATAAATACACTATTTCAAGTTTTCTCTCTCCTTCTCTGTATTCCACCGTGTCTGGAGCTCGTCTTTTTTCAAGGTTAGAAACAATTTTCAATTCCACTATATTTTTTGGAGCGCACGCGTCGAATATAATGGGATGGGTGAGACTATGTATGCTTCATAATTTGAGAGATCTGTCATGCATTTATATTTGAACCTTCAGAAAAATAATGTAGATATGATCCTACCTGACGAGCTCTCGAATAAAAACACACGGACAATTTTGATTATACTTCAAAACACAGTTTCCTCGCATTTAATAGAGATGAAAAGTAATTTAAACAAAAAATTTTTATACCGCTGCCGCTTACATTGATATTAAGAGGACTTTTTCGCACGTGTCTCGTGGAGAACCAATGACAGTTGGTTTCCTCGTAGGCTATGATTCACCTGCACGACCAACAAAGAGGCCAATGAACGACAGCACAACTGCTATGAGGGCGGAAATATCGGCTGGAAATCAAATCGTTTCCGGGCACCTGAACCCCAGTTCCCCGTTATCTAGTCAAATGTACTTGGCTCTCTCGTAAAAAAAATTCTGCTTTTGTCCATGATTTGATGCTTCTGAAAAATTTCTGCACTCATTCTCACATTGATCATTTTTAATTGAAGTATGTATATGGCTTTTATTGAAGACAAGTTATTTAATTTGAACACCAAATCCTCACATTAGCCTCGCTTAATGGCACCACAATTGTAGCGGGAGTTGAGTAAAAATTTCCAGCCTCACCCGCCCATGCGCATCGCTGACCCGTTCTCCAAACCTCAATTAGAAGGCCTGAACTCCCACCAACGTCTCACTTCCACCCAGTGCGAACTTTTCCACAAGCGTATAATCTGTTCGGAACGAATGGAACATTCTGCTCTAATTCTAGTGGAGTGCTCATTGTTTTTATCATCGAATTTTCTGGCGATTCGTGCAATGTGAGTTACTCAGGGTGGACTTAGTTTTGCATTCCTTTACAGCAATATGGTTCATTAAATTGATGTCGACACTGCATACCCTTACGGTGCGTGCAGTTTGTTTTTTCAACTATCTTAGCAATGTTTCATGAAATTTTACGTGGCTTCAGTTTACTTTCACAAACCTAGTCTCAACATAATTTAGGTTATAAATACTCATCTCCCAATAGGAGACGCTAATTTTCATGCACTTCAAGTTTAAAAAAAAAGTCATTTCTTTATCATTTTTAACATAGGATGTTAGAACTTATACACATCGTGGGACGTCTTCGTTACACCAGTCTCGTCATAATTTTTTCGGGCCGTGTGTTGAAGCGCGCGGCGGCCACGTCTCGCTTCTCAAAGTGGGTCACCGCTGCTGCGGAGCATCCGCAGCCCAACCGTTGTTGTGACCTGCTGCTGGTGCTGCACCTGCGGTCGCAGCTCCCGCTGGTCTTGCTCCTACATTTGCAAACATAACCGTACCATCTCCTGCTCGTTCAGTTTGGGGATGCTGGCTTCTTAGCTTATACTGGGATTGCTCAAGTTATGACTCGTTTGAAATTCTCGAATTGAGGATCAAGGGTGCAGTTTTCATAACATTATACTGCCTGACCTTCGGTATTCTTAATGTCGTTGAATATGAGTGAAATTATTGAATGTTCGCCAAAAAAAATTAGATTGATTTGTTTGTTGATGGGAGTAAAGTCAAGAAATTTTTCAACGCAAATTTCTAGTTCCTCCACTTCACTTGTTCAAGTGCCCTGAATATATTTCTAGGAATTTCAGGTGTTTCATGAGCGGTCTAAAGCTAATGGATTAGCTTGTTCACGTACAAAAATAACTGACCACCTTGTAATGCTCTTCGCAAGTAAGTTTTCATTCAAACAGCCCCGTAACCAACGAAAGTTTGAAACCGTCTCAAACATTGAGCATCAAATTTCGGTTGTTTCTCATAACGTTCGCTTCTCGCGAGGAAATTTTTGAGGAAAACCAACATTTTGTTTACGTTAAGCAACGCTTAAGAGCGCGTGCGGCTGCAGAGCCAGCTATCGTAGGACTTCCCAAGTTCAGGGTCAGAATTGTGGAGTGCGCCGCCTTCTGTTGCTGGAGCTCGGTTTCGGTGCCGCCGCTACACACAGAGCGTGTCGTCACACCGCTTCCAGGAATGAGGTTACCAGCGGAGTATATACGAGCACTCGCTGTTGAAGCAATCGCCACCACTGCATGGAGGGCGTTTGAAGGGCTTGCGCTCGGAGGGCATATAGAGAACATGCTAAAACAGTTCAGCCTCGAGCCAGCGCCTTCTTTAGCCAATCGTGCTCCAAAAATTCTTGTGTAACTGTATGAATACAGCACTATACGCCATGCTTTGATGTATAGATAGAACCCTTCATTTTTTCATATGTTCGCAATTCAAGTAAATCATTTGACCCCTGGAAAAGGAAAAGATTTCATCGGATTGGATGATTGGATTTAGCGGGAAAATTTTTGTTTAAATTAATTCTCTTTTGTACCTGGTCGAATTTTTTCAGTTTTCCTTTTCAATTCATTCATCATTAGGTAAACTTAGCTTAGTTTGAGATGTCCCATTAATTGACGATGTATGCGTTGCAATTTTTTATAATTCAATATAATCGTTAATCATTTATCATAACGACTGTTGGTTCAAGTTTTATCTATTGAATGGGCCCCTTGGATTCAAACCTGAAGCATTTTCAGAATTCTTACATCCCAATACGATAACAGTGTACAGCACCTTACCTCTGAACTCGCATGTTCGTGTTTCATTAAGTGTTCACTGTTTTTCCTTTAGACGTTAAAAAATGGCATGTTCCAAAAATTTTCGGTCATTGATAATGGGAATTTGTTTCCAAGACCATGAAGTAACTTAAATTTATTTCCCGGAAATCTTCCTATTCGTCTTTTCTTTCATCTAGGCTATTTCACACGGAGTAGATAGCTTGCGGTATCATTCACTGTCAGTTCGGTTTATCTTTCAGATTTTCTATTATATTTTTTCGTGCGAATTTTTTTCAATATTTGCTTATCTTGAAATGCTACTCTTGCTATTCTAGTCAATAAATTCTTCAAGGTTCACTTTTCCGTCACTCAGTTTTTTTGAACGTGAAGGCGGGGCTCCCACGTTTTTCTCATATTTTCTTCGTATTGTACCTACAGCTAAGGATCCATCATACGCAAGCAGTTGTGATGCAACGAATGACAAATTTTATGCTTTGAAAGCAATTTTAGCACACTTTCCTAAATAATGACGGAAACAAGGGGGCTAACTTTCTGTAATTATTGTATTATCTCGCCACAGTCTGCTCCCACAACTGAGGGTAGGCGTTTCAATACACGACTTCTTGACAACACAATAGAAGAAACCGCTTTAAGATTTTGAGAAACTCCTGTCCGACGTCCTCGCTGCAGAACATGAGTCAGACCCATTTACGGCCAATCTACTGCCCTGATCATCGGTAATGAATAATTTAACTAAAAATTAAAAGATTATATACTATTTAAACAATTTTTCCTCTTGAATTTAAGAAAAAATGGAAGAGTGTACGGCGATAGAATGAATTTCAAAAATTCTTAAATTTGCATTTTTTCGTAGCTTTTTTTGAAGTTGTTTCCATCTTCAGTTGATTTCCAAAATGTTTTAAAAATAAAGCAGGAACCCTATCAACCCCACCCTATTTACTGCTAGTAACATGGCTCGAGAAATTTTAAAACAAATTAGTGCTTCGTGGAACGACATTTTATCCTCCTGCGGAAATTCCGCAATGCACTCTGAATCATCATCTTCATCGGGCGTTCACCTCCCGTTGAGAATTCACTAATATTTTTGAAGATTCTCAGTGATTATTGTGCAGTTCATTATTGTAATAATATAATCGTTCTCGTCAACTTATCAGTGTATGGAAAGCAACTAATGGGTACTGGACTCCTAACGCTTGTCGAGTAAACCGGTTTTTGCGAGATTCTCAGAAGTGTTCTTTCCAGTACCTATACTACTCCGACACGAGGCAATGTGGGTCACTTGAGGTCACCTCCCAGACTAGATACCTGGAGATGACTAACGTAGGAGTGCGTTCTTGGTAACCTGCGCCGGAAGTCTCACTCGTCCAGTAACGTTAACTCAGCCTGTTTTCTTCGTTATAAGAGAGCTTGTATCTCTTGGGAACCTCCAGTTGAAGGCCATGGTAGTCAAGTGAAGGTTGACCCTGAATAATACTACGAGATGGATTATATTCTGGCATTTCAAGAGTTTTTATGTTATAAGGATTGTTTCGATGATGTGAGTTATTCCACTTTATCTTGTTTCATTAAGTGTTCACTGTTTTCCTCTTGACATTTAGAAATGTCATGTTCCAACAATTTTTGATCATTGATAACGGGTATTTATTTCTTGTCTTTCAGGGGTTCTTCCGCCGAAGCATTCAGCAGAAGATTCAGTATCGACCTTGCAGCAAAAATCAACAGTGTTTGGTGCAAAAAACCAACAGAAATCGCTGCCAGTACTGTAGGCTGAAGAAGTGCATCGAAGTGGGCATGTCCAAAGATGGTGAGTTACTGTGTTTCTTGTATTTTTCCTTTTACATGGTTCTGTCTTTGTGGTTTAGTTTGGATCGGAAAAAAAAGCTGTACAACCGTTCGACTCTTTTATTTCGAACCTTATTTTTTTCATTTACCCATTCTTACTTATTTCAATGGTGGGCCTCATTGCGTTTCTTGCAAATTTGAGAGAGGGTCTGCCATTTGTTTGTCTCTGGTGACTTGCAAACTTGTCTTTCGGCGTTCCTTGTTATCGCGCCAAACGCTGAAAGGTCACTCCGTTATTTAGACGAGAGGCAGCTCGGTGAACCGGACTCGCCAATGAACCTTCGCTTAACCTCCACCCTATGTTGAGTGGGCCGGCTCGATATCACTTCGCCTTTGCGATTGTAGCAAACTTGAATGTACCGATTTTTTTCATCTCGGCTGCGAGGCGCATTCCAATATAGGGTACAAACTATTTCGCCACGTGTTTACTGTACGAAAAACTCCACTGATATTTTTTGCTGATTGTGCCGGCCTAAAACAAGGAATGATGATTTGTAGCTTCTAAAGTTGTATAGAGAAAATTAAACTAAATTTTAGGAAACGGTAATTTTCTTACAAATGTCTTTCAGTAATTGTTAATTCGCAAGTTTTTAAAATTTCTGTTTCATTAATGAAATCTCGATGCTGAAATATAGGAAATAGAACAGTATTAGATTTCTACTTTTTAAATGCGTAATGCTTGCGAAAGGAGACAGACGAAGAGTTTCATTAGTGTAACATGTTCAGAACACAGTGGCCTGTGTGATTACGTTAACCGTAACCCTCTCTTAAAAACGCCCCAGAAAATCATCTGGTAGTTTCCTACGCCACAGTTGGCTCCCATGCTGCCTTTTTGACGTGCTCCAAAAGTCGGCTGTGTTTGCGGATCGTGGGATGCACCTTCTCGTCCCGGACAGCTTCTCGTGGCCTAAATTTTACTGGAGAGCTCGAGTTTGACCTGAGCTATTTCTCCGTTAGGCGAGACTTGGATGCACTTAATCTTTCAGTCCAGGGCAAGTATGCGTAGATGCCATTCTCTCCGGTTACGTCATTTGATACTTCATTTTACGGTAACGCAATTTTGTCTTCGCCGGAAAGAAAAATCCTCTTGATGAGAGCAGGTCGTGTTGGTTTGTTTGTAAACATATCGCATTGCCCTGAAGAATCATGAACGTTTGCGCATGAGATATTTTGAATATTCATCTTCGCGATGAATCTGCTCTATTACAATCCATCATTCATACTTACGTTGCGAGCATCTATACTTATTCAAGGCTCACCTGTTGGCGAGCTGCTAATCTGTGTGCATCTTGATTGTCCGTCGTGCTACATGAACGTTTTAAGATGCACTGACGGCGATCGTTTGCAGTGAAGCGTCATCAACTGACACAGTAACTACTCAGGAGACCTACTTCCATGAGGCTAATGGTGGGATCTCTGAACTGGAGCAAATTTCCTTCTGCGAGGCTATTTCTTCCTGAATTTCGGTTGCCTTTCTCCGTTTTTATCCAAACTGTGCGCTTTTCCCCAGCTTACCAGTTTAACCTCTATCACCGTTGCCGTAATGAACTAAGCTTATCATTTCTTTTCATTGAAATTGTTTTATCTATTATTCTGAAAGATAACTTGTATTTTTGTTAATAAATCCTTCCGTGAAGCCTTGAAACGCATATTTCAGAACTTGAGAAAGATTTTCTTGTTGCGAGTGTGTGTCTTTGAGTTTTGCTCAGACCCAGAGAGCACTCTAAAATTATACGCCTGAAAGCGAATTCAGTTAGATCCGATATCCTCATGCATCTTTTCTGACCGGCTGACTTCATGTAGTGAATCAAAACTGCCTTCGTTTTTTCCGATGATAAAATCCATTATTACACTCTAATCATTCGTTTTGTTCTTGTTTGTATATAGCATCTTTCGATGAGAATTTCGTTTACAAATGTGTCTACTGCTTGCGTGTTGCAATTCGCTTCTCCAATTATACTTTTGTTCTCCTGTGAGTTATCCACTTATCGCTCAGGTAACGCTGGCTATTGAATATTTCAATAAATTATTTTGGATTTTTAATTCATATCCAGACTCGTTAGTTTAATCTGAAACGTCTGACCTCCGATGGTCATTTTCCTTTTATTAATAGTTAACCCTAAGCTCTATTTTAATCTTTGTTGAGCTATAAAAATTCTATAAGTCGTCACACAGGTTAATGAATTAACCTGGTAAAGTTACGTGCCATATTATAAAAGCTTAACATATTGGCCTCACAATTGTGTTATTATGTAAAAAACTGATAGTAATAATGAAGAAAAAAGGAAAAAAATTCATCCAATCCTTCAATAACTTACCGCATTTCCGCGCAGTAGCAGAATTCTCGAACGGTGTTTGTTATTATACGATGAATCTTTGTCATGAACCCTTCATTCATCCGAAATTCATCAAATGCTTCCATTGTCTCTGTTCTGCGTGAGAAAGATGGGGGTGAGTGCCAGACCCAACGACCTCCCGAGCAGGGCTGCAAATTTGGCCTTTTTCTGTCAGAAATTCGATTGTTTGGCCATAGAAAAAGCCATTATGGTAACCCTTTGTCTGAAGATGTTCGCTACATGGGTTTAGATTGGAAATTGTTGACCATATCGTTCTATCATCGTTGGGTTCGCTACACGTGTTCGACAGTGAACTGTTTTCATTTTCAAATTAATAATGATGATAATCCATGGTAATATGTTGCGAAAATGCTCTGTTTCAATTTCAGTCCATCGTGAGGGGAAGTATCATCGTTGTGCCAGTAAATACGTGGAGATGCGACGCTGTAGCCTCCTCAACTGAAAATGTTAACAGTTTGTTCCCCAGTTTTGGTGTGGTATCATACTGCTGCTATGAAATTGAACAGCGTTGTGTTCATTTGTTTGCAATTGCAAAACACATAGGCCTATACCCTCTTATTCGCGGATGAACATGGTTGCATGCTTATCAAAGCGAGCATTTCTTAGCGATGCTTTTGAAGATGTAAAATGGACTCAAATAAAATCAAAAATTGAGCTGCTACAATGGTTGAATTGATGCCTTTCAGTTTCATAGAAACCAGTGCAGGCTAAATACAGATCATCTTTACGTTATTTGCAATTTATTGATGTTCTCCCGTTCGTCTGATTAAAACTTTCGGATTAATCACATTGAATCACCTTGTCTCACCCCTGACCATTGATCATAATGGTCAAATATAAACAAGAAGTTTAGGTACTTGCTCGAATTAAATTGAGTGTGCATGTATTGCGTTCTGCGTGTCAAAATGCTTTTTCATCAGTACATGTTAAATACTCGACATTTTAAAGCTTGCTAATTTTATCAGCAGCAAAAACTGCAGGCCGAGTGCTAAGCTAGTTTTCTACGATTATTTTAAGTAAAATGTTACACAAACTTCACTACTGAAGGTCAGGTGTTTAAAAAAGGTCATGCTAAAAATGAGCAATATATGACTTCATGGATGCTGTCTAAAAAAAAAGTAATATCAAATTTTGTGATGGAGTGTAAACTCAATTCTTAGCCGCAGCAAATTTGAATTGCTGAGTTGATGATATTGTGATTTGAAAACGTGTGACAATGTAGTTTTTTATTTCCGTACGTCTTTACAAATGTTTTTGCTACAATGGTTATGAAATTAAAGGGATTTGTTGCAAACTAACTGATTTTAAACATTTCAAATAATAAATTCATCATGACGTTTCTAATTCTTCAGCCTAGGAAAAATAAAGTTTTCGAGTCTAAAGTTTCACCCACAAATTACGTATGTCCCTATTACCTAAATTTGAGTAAGCTAATGAAGTTTTCGGGCGTTCGTGTTGTCTTAGCAGACATGGAATGGTGTTCGGTTCGTTCTCTATTGTTTTTGAGTAGCCAAAAGAACCTGACGAAATAATGCCTACTTTTGCTTATAGGTCGACGACTCTTCGATATTAGCGATAAGTGACGTGGGCTTTCATTTTAGGTCACGTAATGTCTTTAGCTACATTTCTTATCTGCAAAATCATTACAAGCCTCAAATAGTTCTCAATTTGATGGTCACTTCGTCATGTAGTGATTACTTTTGGGAACTAAGATCGCTTCAGCTAGTTCTTCGAAATCGTTACCGTGTTGAAGGCACAAGTTTCTTTAAATCTCGTGAGACTTCATTCAAATGTTTATTTTTCATTTGCTTTTATATTTTACCTCTCTAAATAACCAAAATAATTGGATCTTCGTTACTGCGTAAAATCTTCCCTTCTCGTTCGATCTCGTATCACTCCCTTCTCCTCCGCGTGTTCCTGCAAGCGTCGCAGGCAGGTTCCAGAGAACAGTTTCACCTTCACACACTCCGGCTGCAGTAACCTCCTAGCTGCGACTCCTATACTATCAGCCCGTTACGCCAGACTATACCGCGAACCGAACAGGGGGGAATACTCCCCCATGGGAGCGTTCTGCAGCAGACACGCTCTTCTATTCTGCGTACTGTAGTTTTCGAGAAGTTACTCGTTGCTTCTAACTTTAAAATTTTCGCACACGATAAAAGAATTTACTCAGTGCTATAATATTTTCAGTCAGAACGGTTTTAATCAAGTCGCTTCGTTTGAATTGAGCGGATTCAAGCTACTGCGTCATTTACGAAAATGTTATGTTTGATTTTTTTTCAATACAACTTGTATTACTGTTTTTTCGAATGAGGAACATTTTTCCAAAATGGTCAGGTGAACAACCTGTGGATCATAAGCTCGCCATTTAACTTTGCTAACTTTAACAGCTTCAAACGTGCTTGTTTAGCAGAATTCGTTTTAAAGAAGTTAAAATTTCCACGAGTTTTTAATGGGAATAAGCTGTCTCTCAGTGAAAAGCAAAACTTTTTACCACCAGGTTTTGCTTCGGAAGCTTTTGCGTATGTAACTCTAGCACGCATTATAGATTAAAAAGAAAGAACCAATAACATACTAGCACTAGCGAATAATTTTCGCAAGCAAAGATACGTCATAAACAGAGAAAACTGCACTAATTTTATTATAAATCCTTTTAAAATCGCTGAGTGAAGTATCTTCGAATTCTAACTTCAGACGTCGGTTGTGTTTTTTACCTTAGCCTCATTGAAACCATTTTGGCGGACTTCGAACCACAGTTATGTTTTACGAGATTTCTGCGGTTCGGCCCGTTTTAAAGTGATGCACTGTTTCGCGAGAAGCAACCATGTAATTACACGTTGTGTGTTATCTGCAATGTTTTGTGAGGGTCTGTCGAGAATTCTCTTCCTGTGAAGTGCCTCTAGGATTTGGAGCTCGTCCAACGCATGTTAGTTCGTACAGAACGGGATCGAAACATTCCCTCTAGCGCATGGCTCCAGAAAACGTTCGAACTGAGATGAATGTTTAGACGTTCTCATGAGTTCCTCTCGAGAATTCGTTCGTTTGAAATTTCATCTAATGCAAACGTGAACGTTTCAGCTTAATTTTTTTCGTGCAGCTATTGATTGGATTTTTCCGGTTTACTTTAAGCCCTTGACTTGAAAACGATTGCATTTGAAGTTTCTAGCCAATTGCTACCGCCGTACTTTTTAGGATCGTGTTCTATATGAGACGGTGATTGAATGTCGAGATGTACTTTGCAGGATGAGCGTATAAAGCATTTTGTCATTTTAGTATTCAATGTTGTCATTTATTGTTATTCAGCTGCATTTTTGTCTGTTCACGTACGTTGTTTGTGGCCTATTCAATATATTAGTTGCATTCCAATTAAAGTGATGTCACGAGAGTGAATTGCGCTTGAAAAAGTTTAGTCGATTATCAATTAAATTAAATCAATTAAAATTATAGGTGAACCAAGCTTCAGAGTTCACCGATTTGAGCATCCGGCTTCGAATCTGGCGGATGCGACTACAATGTCAAGTTTTTTTCAACTGTAAACGCTCTATACCTGCTATAAAGAATGGGTACGAATACGTTATCGGTCGCTAAACCCTGCTCATATAGTTGTCGTACCAATCACACTTGCATCGCTGCATTTCTTAGCCTCGAATTTACTGATAAGCTGCCTCTTATGTAGTCGCGGTGAGTGACGCATCCTATTCATTTGAGTTCGACGACCCTGGGACGGTATCTTTCTGTTATTTTTGATTAGCCTTACTGTCTGTAATACGCGATCTATTTCAGGGATGGGCTCACATCGACTTTTTTTAATGTACTTCATTGTGACGTATATAAGAGTAACGATCAGTTCCACGATGTCAGTGACTGCATCTGTTCTGTGTCCATCACTACTATTTTTATGTATCCAAAAACATTACAGAACATAATTCTAGTATTATATTTACATATCTGACTTGCAGAGTATCCACGAGCTTATGAGACAATGTTTATATCCGTAAAATATGATTTACGAATAAAATTATAAAGATGCATTGGGATAATGACAAAACTTTTCTGCAATGAATTGTTCACCTTCAATTCTACAATTATTTGAAGAGCGCATTAGAATATGCTCATCACGCCCATGCAGCTGGAGGAGCGTTGCCCTAGCTTGGTGAGTCTCAAGATCAAAGAAAAATGAAACTGTGCACGTAAAAACTGACTGACGCTTGATCTTGAACTGACCGACCGTGCAAGCCTAGACTGGCCGCGCGCGTGTACGTGCTGTCGGGAGTCGTGTCATGAAATTTATTGGTGTCTGTCATTGGTGTACGTATAAATAGACGGATGTTTATTTTAGTAAAAAAAATTGCGGCCATGGTGAACAGGAAAAATGCAGATTCTTGTGCACAATGTACTAGTTAACTTGAAATTTCTTAGTAAAATATTTTTTACTGTCGAATACATTTGAAGCGAATCTCCAGATTAAGTAGATTAATTACTGAGTGGAACTTTCACGTCCAGTAGTTGAAAATTAGTGGGCTAGAGTAGTGAAGTTTTTTTGCTTTGAAGAGATTTGCGTTACTGTGTTAGTGCGAACAGCCACTGTTTGTGGCCGAAATTTCCAAACCACATGTAATTGAAAAGCGGTCGTCGCTAACGTTCTTTAAATAATCTCTTTGTTTGATATTTGAAAGTACACTAGTGTGTCCAGGATTCAGAATTTTTCGCTGCGTAGTATGCAATCCCTCTGCTGATATATTTTCTACCTTTTTGCGCACCACATGAAATGATAAGTTCATAAGGTTATCAATGTTGAAGGTCAATCACACACAGAGTTCAATGAAGAATTTAAAAGTAGAATTGTTGAATTTCTAAAGAAATAAAGTGTACCACGGCTTAGCACTGTATATATACAATTGAACTACATTTGCGCTGAGTTTATTCAGGTATTGAAGGTACGCATTGCACGCAAATCCACGAAGGCTAACGCGTATACATGAACTCAGCCTGACTTGAGCTGCAACACGAGGAGTACTGAGCGAGGATGCTGGGAGACAGAGGGGGGGCTATGAGGGCCTCGCTCAAGGGGGGTTGTGGAGAAGGTTGACCTGGTTAGAGTTTGTAGAAGTGAAGGTTGTTCGGACGTTGACCTGCATGGCCGCTGAGGTTAGCTCAGTACGCTACCAGAGCTGGCTTAGAGAGCTAGTGCTTCAACGTCTGCTCTACAGTAAGGTCTCTTCTCGAGTACTCCTTCAACGTACACCTATTGATAACTTCTGGATGTGAAGAACGGTATCAAGCTTGTGATCCAATAAGTTTTGGTGTTCAACTGCTTGGACAATTAATAACAGTGGAATACTTTAAGCGGAAAATCAATTTACGTTTCTGAATACTTTCATTTTATATGCATTTTGGTTCACCAATCTGAACTGAGTGTGAAATTTAAACGAAATCCTTAGACTGGATTTATCTTGGTTAAGCAGTAAAATCCGCTCAAAGCCTCTTCTTGAAGTGTTTTCTTCTGAAGGAAAACTGTTACATGCGAGATCGATAAGTAGAAGTTAAAGAATTTTCTGTGAAACAGCCTGGATCGTATTATAACTTGAGTGCTGTGAAGAAATACGTATAATTTGAGAATTCAAACTCGTTCCAAAAAATTTCGCTTAATATTTTTCAACTGGAAAATCTTGAAAGCCCGTCATCATGCCTCCCTTTGCTCCTACCAAAAATTGGAGTTTAATGACGAAGCGTGCTTCTCTGAGCGTTGAGAGCATGGTTAGGGAACAAGTCAAACTTCAATTCAGCGATCCATCTTGCGGATTTGCCAGAGTGCCTACTCTCCAAAATGATGATTGTGAAGAAATGGACATAGATATCTTTGATGTCAAGGAGGAGCTGGATTCTGACCACAGTAAGTTTGACCCCTTTGTACTTATTCCTTAAAAAGACGAGCAAATTACACGTTCAGTTACCTCCCTGTACAACTGACGTTTCCTCTCTAGCGTTAGCGTTTTTATTCAAGTAACTCTAAACAATGCACAAGAATGACTTTATCAATGATTTAGTCATGGAACTTGCTTCATTTTGGGATCCTTGAACTATTTTCGGGGTGTATTTTTCACACTTTTGCAGCGTTTTGTTTTGGCGCGGTTCCAATAAGCTTACGAAGTTTGGTAGCAATATTGAGAAACTTCATTTATGCTTATCAGTGTTTTCTAATTGAGTCAAATGTGTGGCAAAATTACCTATATACAACAATATACAACTGTAAAAAAAGTATGTTTTTTCTTTAAACGGGAAAAATGTTTTTATGTCTTAACCACTCATCGATAATGCAAAATGTACAACGGCGCGCTCAATTTTTTTAACAGAATATATCAGTTATAGGACAACAAACGCCAATTTTTTTCTCGTGTTGATACATATCGCAAAATCTACTGCGTCAGCTGTCAATGTTATTTTCTTTGTTTTCAGTCTAATTTGTAATTTTAGCACGGGTGCAAAGGTGTAAAATTTGTAACGTTTTATTTCAAGCAGTCTTTATAACGAGCTGATTAACACTTTTCAACTTATTAGAAACATCGTTCGAAATATTTTCATGAAAGCTTTGCAGGAATTGGTGCTCCTGCAACTAATTCGTAATTTGGCTATTTTCCCGCCTAGTTCCGAAGAATGTCATTTGCTTTTCTCTTGGCTTCTCTGTATGTTCATCTTACCTTAGTCCTCCCTGTAATACGCGGCGGTAGGGGGTGGTGAAGTGCAGGTCAGTGGCCTCGAGGAGGCATCATAGAAAACGAACCCAAGCTCCTCCCCCTCGCCTCTCTTTTGCTCTTTTTAAAAGTAACTTAAACGTGGGTCGAAAACACCGTGGAGTTTCTTGCGTTTTTTTTTTATTCCGTTGGTGCTTTAATGTTTTGAATATTTTTAATATATTTTCCATTTCAAAGAAATTCATACCACTATTGGAATACAATGTTTTCTTTCAAAGATAGATATGTTCAGTAAATCCCGAAATACACTACAATTGCCAAGTTTTAGGCATCAATTCAAGGCTCTTTTCACATTAACCTTGTTGCGCTCACAAGGAAACGGGAGGATTGTAAGAATTTAAAGCTAAAATGCATTGATATATTATCCAATCCACATGTTTTCACACTGTGTTTAAGTTTCCGACTCTAAGTTGTTCATGTTACTTAGTATGTTTGAAATTTTTTCATTGATTTTTGGTTCCGTGTACCATAGTAACGTCTAAATTGTCAAGGGTAATGTTTGAGAGCTGATTTAAAAGCATTTCTTCCAATGGGCTTATATGATATCTTTTGGAAAAAAATTAAATTTTTATTATCCGATGTGTTAAGTGTGAACAATGAATGTAAATTTGTACACAGATTTGTTTTTTGTGTTTAGTCTTTGAATGACTAAAAAAAAATTAAACTCAAGGACACTCAAATCAGAAGATCACTCATAGATATTCCTTCCTGGTCGACTAACCAAATTTCATGATTTGAAGAGCTCTTCTCACAAGTCCCATTCAGTTATCATCGGTGTTGAACAATCTATTTTGGTTGAATTTTCTTTCCATCGCTTCCTCTCTCTTTAATATCTGCATCTGTGCCTGAACGCATTTGTCGTCCTTAGTAGGAGTAACCCTGAAATTCTGGCTTGTCGATCTCGTTCACGGCACGGGTCATAGGGCTTGAGCGCACTTGCCGCCGCTGCTGCCGCCGCTGCTGCCGCTGCCGTTGCTGCTTGGCTGCCGCCCGCCGTTGTCGCGGCTGAGCTGCCGCTGTGGCGTCCAGTCAGTTGCACGTGAAGACCAGAGCTGTGTGGGTGCGAGTATCGAATGCTCCCCTGCCATACACTTGAAAGTAGCTTAGCTATCAATAATCGAGCTTATTGTGTGGTTTGAAACACAGCCTTCAATTGTGGCATTGCATCTACTAGTTTGTGATAGTTCAAGATAATCAACTTGTGTTGTTACCTGTTTTTACTTGTTTATGTTTGACAAATGTTTAGATTTGCATCTCGTGCTGTGAAACTGCATTACCTGGCTTATACGTATGACAATTTACTTGCTCGAAGTCTGTTCGTGCAAACAGTATTGTGAACAATACTAGTGTTAAATAGAAGGAAGAGAGCTGTCTAACAAAACCCTGACGGATACTGCAACTGCACCGGAAGCTCTCTGTAACAAACTCAGTTCGTTGCTCCTCGGCTGTTGCGCGTACTCCCAACTGTCAGTTTCTGACCGCCTCAAGTTCGAAGTGTTTAGTATTTCCTAGTTTGAAATGATCAAAGAAGAAATCATGAAGGAAAATAGATCTATTTTGAAGTGCTTATTACAACATGGTCGCGCTCCTGAATATATGTACCCAAAGTATGAAAGTAATGGTACATACCAGAGAAAGAAAAGTCGCACTTACTCCACATTACAAGGACAAACTGGACGTAAGTTTATAGTAAACTTAGTATCTTAGCACTTTTGCAAAATCTTTGAAAATTATCTTACCTTGATCGGAAATATTCATTTATACAGTCATTGTAATTATAATCGAAAGCTAGGTAGAAGTTGTTATGGCGCTAGAAGACCTTCAGTCTTACTACGAGATGATCGAGAAGCCCCTGAACCAAGTGGCTTGTGCGAAGTCGATGACCGCTCTCTGGCGTCCCTCGAGCAATTACCGACGCTATCTGCTTCCGTCGCAAATGAACTTCACTTGTATTTTAAAACGTGTACTCTCCGAAATGTTTGAAAATAACTGAATATTAATGTTCTATTTCTTTTCTTTGCAGCTGTAAGGTTCGGTCGAGTTCCCAAGAATGAAAAAGAACGGATCCGCCAGGCAATGGAGAAAGCCTCCAGCAACATTCCGCAACAGGATTACAATGATGACTTCCTCATTCAAAGCATCACACGAAGCCATCTCCAATCGTCAGCAGTGGCAAATGAGAACATGAGGGAGATCATCAGAATGAGTGAAGAACACCCTCAAGTTGCCAATATCGATCCTATTTCGGTGAGTGACCTCAGACGTAGGATGTTGGGTGGTAGGTAGTTGGGCGTGTAGCAAGTGATCGATATGAGTCACGTGGTATGCTCCGACAGCCACCGCAGGTCTTTGTTCTACCAGAACCTTAGCAGAAGACTTCTTTAATGGTGGGTCGTCGTGCATTTTGCTCAGCTTTGGGCGAGACCATTTACGTTTGATGTTATTTTGTGAAGCTTAGTACCTATCCTGCATTATCTTGATAGCACATGGCAGGTGACTCATTTCCACGGTACTTCCATACGTTAAATCAGATCAATAGAGTTTTGTTCACCTAACCACTTTCGTGTCAGCATAGAAAAGAGTTGAATTCAATTTTTACCCAAGATTATCAAATGAAGGACAGGGATTTGAGTGGCAATGTATTTGTAAACTTACCTCATTGTCTGAACTCTTAGAATAAAACTCTGATATTTGACGCAGAACATATCCTGTAACCGATTTGCATTTCTTTTTTGCAACGTAAACAGTTATCAATGTTTTCCGTCACGTAATGCTAACTATCAAATTTTATGCGTACTTCCTTGTTGCATTCCCTTACAAAATCTCTCAGAAGGTCACATGCTACGAGCTGATCTGAACGCATCCGACCTCGGTAGAATGATGCGGAAGTGAGGCGCCAGACTATTGTACGAGCCGTTTTGTTGTAGTTCTTACAATAGATTTCCATAAGGTACTGAAAAGCTCTTGAAGTTGTGCGTTCGTTGTCACTCGGGCTAAAGTATTCATCAAAAAATGAACGTAACAGTTTTATTTTAGTGGTCACTTTAGAGTCCTAAAAGTGGGTAGAATGGAGCAGACATGCGTGTGGTATGACGCGGAGGGCGGTGTGCCAGTGTGGCCCCGCCCGCTCAAGGTCACCGCTCACGCAGTTCAAGTTCAACACAGTGCCAGCGTTCGTGAGACAATGTGATATCTCTGATCGTTCACTATACTTTTTCACTATATTCTTCCTATTGTGAGTAATACTCAAGTCAAATTTGTTTTGACTGTTATTTGTTCTTGATTACTCAAGTCAAATAAAGAATGGCATTTTATCGGTCCTAAATTCAGAACGCGTGCAATTGCACAAATGCGTCTCTAATTACGATTAGTTTTGCCGTTGATTTCCCCTTTCGTTTTTGAATCTTTTCTTAATTTCAATTTAATATAGGTTTACATTACTTCTATTCAGACTTAGAAAACCTATTAATTTCCCATATTGCGGTGATGAAGTCACTCGCTATCTTGCTGAATTGCAGCGCTTTCATTTACGTGAAAAGTATTGTTTTGTTCATTAGCTAGGTCATGCTCTCGGTGTCTTCTACGTATTGATCGCTTTACGGTTTAGCTTCATCCATTGGCTTTTATATGGCAACAAGAGTGTGACCAGTGTTCTCCTGACGTCATATCAAACCTTGAAAACAGAGCGTTAGTGGAGGCTGGAAAATGATATGTGGCACTGTGTTAGAGTGTTGCCTCTACGTCACATCTATTGTGGCGAAAACCCAGGAGTCGATCATTTTTTTATGAAAAATTTACTAATCCGGTTCCTGTTGTTTGATGGACTGATTTATCCATGGTTAGGAAATAAAGTATTGTATGTAAATTTCATTCGATATCAGAACGAGAATTTGTTTTGTGGTGTACGCGAACACCCATTTGAAATATGTGCTCTGTTCTCAGCCACAGAGAAAATTGCTGGAGGCTCAAAGTTAGGCCTACTGAGCTGGGCTAGTGAAAGCAAATGCGGACAGCTTTCTTTTTGCATCTTCGGTGGGATTCTCTTTTTGGACAGCTGGAGGTCGCTCGCTAGTGAAAGTTTCAGCGCTGAGGCAGCTTAATGGTCATGTCTGCTAAATCTTGTTTTTGCTGCTACTCTCTACCTGAGGTCTTTGTTTCTCGTCGCTTTGGCGTTGTAATTTTGAGAAAAATGTTGGAGAACTTTGTTGAAGTGGTTTACCAGTTATTGGATATTGGTCAAAGTAATTTTTCTCGAATATCAATGGCAAATAAAAATTAACGCGTTTGTCTCGAATTAGATGAATTTTATCAGGAGTATAAATTGGCTGTCAACTGTGACCATACAGCTTTATATATTGTTAGTCATGGCGTGAATAGAACGAAAATGAAACGTGCACGTGTTATAAGAGGAAAGAAACCCATGGAAAATCAAAACTCTGCTCACTGTCTGAATGCTGAATTGAAGAAAACGAGTAAAATGCAATTTTTAACTCAATCTTGAAGTCTTCAGTGTTGACTTGGCTAGTTACGTGAATTCAATGTCTTGTGAATAGACGCTGCTGTTAGTTTTTTCTAATCTCTTCTCACCAAAGTATGACATTTGGTAACCTAAAGTATACTCTTTTCCCAACTGTTCCACTTTAAAGAGGGATTCGAAATGCATCTGGCGTTATTGCTCTCTTTATTTATGTTAAATAGTAACAGCCCCTCAATTATGGCTCAAAAAGAAATTCCGTCAAACTTAGCGTTCGAGCTTGTATTCCCCAAGTATACTTTCGTGCATTATGTTTCTATTAATTTTGAAATCAAATTAAAATTCTAAAAATGTTAATTATCAAAATGTGTACTGTTTTTTGCATTTTCGCCACAATACTCTCGGTCCACATCTATCAATAACAAGTGGCGCCTTGAAAAGAAAACAACAGGACCTTGCGCTAGGCATACTTGTCCACCAAGGTCAGCCTACCTAGAACTTAGCCAAGCCTGCCAAGTGTTGCAGAGCTTACAGCTGTGATGAGTGACTGTACCTGATATTTTAACTTCAGTTTCCTGTTACGCTGTTTTTTTTTTGTGCAAAAAATACTGAAGTACGTCAATTCACTGTTCATTTGCATTCAATTGTAATGAGGCCCATTAATAGCAATGGGTGTGTTAGTTACAATTTGCATATTTTAGCATTTGCATGTACATTGTGAGTATTTTATGTTTAATTATGTCTTATATTTTTTTTTCTTCTTTTCAGGATTGTCCCCTGAATCCATACGTCGGAACTGAAGATTTTCAGCAGAAATTCTCGCCCATTGTTCGCGATGTGGTTGCCTTTGCCAAGAACATCCCTGGTTTTTCCGACATAAAACACGACGACAAGATCACTCTGCTCCGCGCATGCGTTTTCGAGGTGTTGCTCATCAGATTCGCGAGGCTTATCGATGCCAAGAATAGAAGAATGATCACCATCAGCGGATACATTATTAATGCCAGTATTTATGCTAATATCAAAACTTCGAATGACTTCTTCAATACACTCTTCACATTTGTTGATCGGATCAATACTCTCAAACTGTCCGATGAAGAAATGGCTCTTTTCAGTGCTGCAATTGTCATTAACCCTAAACGACAAGGACTTCACGAATTGTCAAAGGTTTCTTCTCTACATAAGAGAATTGTCCAATGCCTCCAAGTGATAATGCAACGCGAACGGCCAAATGACCCCAGCTTGTGCCAAGATCTATTGAGCACCCTGAATGATCTCTGGATTTTGAACGGCATGCATTCCAAACAGACTCAAGCAAAGCAAAAAGGTTCCAACACCGACTGTGATGGTAGGATGGATGTGAACGGTCCTCAGACAGACGGCTTCGGCTCGCAGTATCCTTGCTATTCCGATTATCCTGAGGTACGTGGTTGTCCGATGAGATATTCCACTGCATCAGAATATGACGAGAAGAGAGCTCCGATGGAGGAGCAAACGTCACAAACCTCTCCTACCTCTCCATCGTCTTCTACTTTCTGTCCAGATGAAGAAATGAGATCTCCTGGGTCAGCAGATTCTGGCTGCTCAACAGATTCTGGTTGTTCTATTGAATCTGGTTGTTCTTCGGACTCCGGATGCTCTATGAACATCGCCACTAACGACCATGCACGAGGCACTATGTTAGCAGATGAACCTAGAGAAACCATGTCTGTGCCCGATGATGAAACGACGGAAAGGTTCCGCAAGTGCTACATAAAAAGAAAACCTAATGTCGAGGAGACTAAGGCTCCCCAGGAAAAGGGTCGTCCCATGACCTGGCACAAACCTCAGAAAGAAAGTGAAAAGTTGGCTGATAGTCCCGTTTTGCGAATGTGCTTAGAGGCTCCTTCTACATTAAAAATGGATTCTTTTAAGGATGTTTATCGTGGGCACTCGGCTCATTCTCATCCTCACAAGAAGTTTAGACCAACTGTTGACCGATCCGGTCATCCTCATGAAACTCTCGATTATAGTCATTCATCTCCTAGACCGTCAACAACTCCCTCTCCTTCTTACAGCAGCTCACCTTCTCCCTCTTCTTCTATTTCGTCATCTCCTTCCAGAATTTCTTCTTCACCTTATTCTTCATCATCATCATCGAACCCTTCATCACCCGCTAATGTTTCAATTCTAGCACATCGATTAGCAATGCCCTGCAAGAAATTCCCTAAAACCTCAAGCTTATTACAGTCATTGTCACAAGAATCTAAGTTTGGCACTGGAAAAGCTATGGTTAGTGATACTCTTCACGATTGTATTATGAATGATCAGTCCAAAATTCCCAGACAACACGTTTTAGCCACCGCTTCCCCTTCTCGATATGACTGCGGTCGAAATTCAAGCCCTCTGCGGTCTCAGAGTTATATCCCCTCTCCTACTCACTCGATGACCACATCGCCGCCTCCTCATGACGACGTACCTCCTCACAGTTACTCATCGCCTATTCCTGTTGCACACTCCTCGCCGTCTCACACACCCACTGGCCTGGGTGCGTCAGCAATGTCGGGATGCAATTTCAGCAGTTCTTACATCTGCGATAATGCCGAACCCCTTAACCTTTCTACAAAAACCCCTTCACCGCCCCCTGCAATGGAAACCTAGTTAACTAAATGGCGATAGTTTCGTTATGACTTCGGAATGCGTATTGTTCCGCAGTTGACCCTCAAAAGTTACCTGTGATAAGGCTACACAGTTTCGACGTTCGAACTACAAAAGAAACCGTGACGCTGAATTGTGTGAATTTCTTCGTACCTCTATTGTTCAATCAAGTCTAATGTGATAGCTAAATTTTCTTTGCTCTTCAATGTTATGAATGTATTTTCTCAGATGTAGCTACAGCAGTATGCTAATTTAATGACACTGCGGGGAATTCACATATTTTAAGTACAAATTTTTCTTTTTGACGTGCTTGGCTCCTTCTCACCGATAAGGCAGGTGTTTGACCTATGCCATGTGATGTACCTAGTTCAGTATTCATCATTTGTCTATGTTATTTTTTGAGGACCAGAGTCATTCATTTGCCATCTCATAAATTCTCATAACTTTTGTGTTTCGCATTCACTCTAGAAGTGTCATAAGTTAGTGATCCATTTCATTTTCACGAAAGTTACCATCTGTAAAAAGAACTCACTCTTCATTGAATGTTACTGTAGCGTACCTCTAATTCTCACTCGCTGTGCATATCGTAGTTGTCAGAACACTATTCTTAGGGGTACTTTGTACGATCATTGTATATATTGCCCTTCGTAGCCAATAATAAATGCGGATTTCACAGAAAGAGACCAGGGGAAGTGAGTTACGAAGCCGTGTTGAGAGTTCGCGTATCATCTTCATTGAAATTATTGTTTCCTCTGAGCTCGCATTCTCGATTAGCTCAGAGAAAGCTCTCAAAATACACGTATTTGCTATTTTATAGCTTAGTAATGGCGGTTCCCCCGGTTTTCTTTTCTTAAAATGAATGTTATTTGTGAATATTCCTCTCTTGGAAGTACCTTATCTATTAAGCAATGTTTATTTCCTAGATCTCGCAGTATATCAAAGGCTTCGTTGTTGTGTAATGATAACACTTAGTATCTTTTTGTTATCCTCAGTAAGAGCTAATTTTATTGTAACTGAATCCGTGTTATTTTATTTATTTGAGTATTTAAATTCTTTCAAATTTTCCCACCCAGTTTTGTGGAAGACATTACATTGTTTTACTGTATTTATTTTCATCGAGATGTAACTAAGAATAGAATCATTTGCTTATCGATAAATAAAAAATTCTCTCCATTTTCATTAGCAATTTGGTTGAGGCTTGCGATAAATCCTATTCACATTTCTTACGTCTCCAATTGTGTACAGTTTTGTCCGCTCCACCCATTCAATAATTACGTCGATAATGTAAAAGTGGCGATCTTATTTGCAGTGGATTTTGTAATTAAGAAAGGCAGATTTCTAAAGTAGTTTTTGTTCCATATAGAGCACTGATCTTATCGTCTTGTGTACCACCTAGCAGTATCGGCAGGAAGTGTGTTGAGGTGTATTTCGTTCCATCGCTTACTTGTACGTGGCGTAGGTTAACGCATGCACTCTCACTATGATGTACATCAAGTATGTGTGTTTAAACTAGTGTGAGACCTTCAATCCTTTTACATTTCTTGACATTTCAAAAAAGGACGTTGCTTGTTTCTTATTTGTACATTTGGGGAAGTAATTATGATACTTGAATAAATGTTTTGAAATAATTTCACTGTGTTTCCGTTATAACCTTTTGCTGAAATAGAAATAAATAAATAAGTTTCATACGGAAATTCGTTTCCGTGCAGAGAAGCAGATAGAAAAGCATCACTAGCATTATCTCGAAAAAAAATGGAAACTGGATGGAATTCATATCTTCACGAGGAGAAAATATATCGTTAAAATCTCTTCTAGAGGTATTCTTGCCACATGCATTACTCAGAGTAATTCTCATAGAAGTCGAATGTAGTTGAAAATTGAAATGTTTGAAAAACGCGATTTTAACTTGATTCTGATTGATGCCAAAAGTGGAAATAACAAACAGAAAATAAAGTAAGAAGTTAATTATTTCAATTTATCCAAATGCTATTCTTTAACAACTCTCTCGCGACTCAAGAACGATCAATGTTATATTGGTGAGCCTTTTCCATGAGAATGGAATTCAACTCGCGTAACTCATTCCTGCCGGGAACTTACGGAATTAATTTAGCGTGAAACAAAGAACAAAGTGATGAAATAATTAGCAGTCAGTTGAAACATCTCCCGTAGTGAAAAGGCTACTCCTAACAAACTAATATCACAATTACCACTGCTATGTTGAAGCTCTTCTAAATTATTTATAAAGTGCTCCAATTGCGCGACCATGAAAAACAGAGACACGCGTATGCTACCAAAAAAAGCGTTACGGATTCAGACAATTGCGAAGTGCAAAATGGAAATGTCAATAAAGGAAAGTACAAAACATCTAACTTTATTAAAAAACAACAAACATGAAAATAATAACACGATGTCGGTAATTATAATTTTATTAATAAGATCGATTGAAATATTTGGTGGAGCTAAAAACGAATATTTCTACATCGAAAGTAAATACTCAAAGTTGTTGAATTGAAAAAAACATAGTTTGCATTCTTCTCAGGCAAATCAAGACTGTGGAAGAAATCATTACAACGTAAGTAACATCAATAATACAGCTCACTCAGCTTTAAAGAACGTCTACATTATCACCGGAGGTACATTAATTTGAGATCATCACCGTCTAAGGACATGATAGTAATATTTCACACGTAAACTTATGAACAGTTACTGTTCTGTACCAGATGAGTTTGACACCAATCAATAGGTTGGTAACCGGTTTTACGGTGCGAATTCATTAAATCTGAATCATTCAGTAAATTTTAAAAATCACGTTTGAACTAATAACTAGGAAAAAGTTTTGTACAATAGAAAATCAATAAAAAGATTTCTAAAAGTGGAGTTCCACCGGAAGTGTGAAACAAGAATCGGAATAAACCGAGGAGTAAAAGCAAAACAATGGCTCAAGATGTGTATTTACAACGTCGTAATCTCCATTTCAAAATATACCCTTTTAAAAAACTTGAACAAAATATAGAAAAGACGAATAAAGCATTCTCATTCAGTAAAAGCAGCACATATAACCTAGAAAACAATCTCTGTACGAGAAAACACTACAAACAAAATTAGTTTTTATCAGCGATTCTGAAGCCCGATCGAACTTCTGTAATTGAGTGAGGAACTTTACAATTGAATTTTTTTGAAATTCGGTCCGACCCAATTCCGGAGCGTTCTTGACTTCTAGAAACAAATTTGCTCGGAAACATACATGACAGCGGAAATGCACCTGTTTGCCTCTGAATGATGGCAGGAGTCGAAGCCACAATGATCCCTGACGTCAATTATTTGATAGGAGAATAAAATATTTCGAGTAGTGCAGACAGCCAAAAGCATGATTGTAAAATTGTGGCTAACTCCAAAGCAAACACAAAATCTCCGAAAACTCTAAATCTCGTTCATTCTCATCAGCACGCTCATTATTTGTGAAGTATTTTTCACCTACCAAATTGATAAAAATGTCTATAAAGACACGATACGAAGGATGAAACGCATATATTAGAAACAAAATTCTTCAATGAAAAATCATCGTCAGAATTAAAACCATGTAAAAATTCATCAAATAGTTTAGAATTGGGAACTGAAAGTGCTCGTGTACGAGTGCACTATGTCGTCTAACGGCGAACTAGCTATGGTGAAGTGTTTAGAGGAACAAGTTAGCTTTTGATAGAGAAACAAGGAAACGTGAGCGAACTATGATACTTACAAAAGAATAGTATTTCGAGTGAAATGGACCAGTATTAGGCAAAAATTAGAAAGGCCGCATCTTATAAGTTTGGAAGAGATAAGCTTAATTTCATAACAGAAAGGAGAATCATTTAGCAAACGCATTTGTCCTCGGTGATGAAAGACAAGTACCCCAAATCACAAAATAGTTGCAAGATTTAAAATGTCTGTTTACCACAGGCTTACATATTGTTGCAAGTAAGACTTGAGAATGTACGTAATTATTTAGTCAACAACATTTGAATTAGGGGCCAAATAAGCATCGAGGCTTCTATGGCAACCCATCAAGAGATATACAAATTTTATAGTAAAACATAGTAAACAACCTAGTATACTTACACTTCTAATCGAGACCTAATTAGGCATACAAAACATATATGCTAATACAACCCTCACTGAAAGCACAGTTCAATTCTCTGCTCATCGTTTTTCTTCGTCAATTATCTTTTTTAATGTTGAGATTATAGATGAAGGTTTTACCTACCCATTGCTCACGGTGAAGAATAGAATTCATAAACGGTGCTTTGGTCTTTTTTTCAAATTGTTCCTCTTATTTGTTCTACTTTTATTTATTTTTCATATTTCTAGTAATTTGAGAGCATATACTTTGAGAGTCTTCTTTTAATTAAAGACCGTGTAAGGAGAGGGAGCATCGCACACAGCAAAACAAAAACCATGAATTTGGTACCAGCGAAATGAAAGTTATTTTGAGATCTGGCTTCTGAGTGATAAGGAACTATGAGCTTATTTTTATTTCTCGTCGAATAGCTACAGAAGTCAATTTGAGCGTAAATTTTATGTTTAAAGTCAGAATTTTCGGATGCATAAAGTATTTTATACGTTAAACTTCATAAACAAAAAATTAGTAGTTATCAGGCAGTTTCAGAAATTTTTGGTTCTAGACCGAATCATTTGTGTAGGCGTTGTATTCTAAGTTGGAGATGGCCCTAACAACCTTTTATAGAATCGAAAAATTTCGTTAGTTTTTTTTTGTCTATACCGTATCAGACATTAATGCACGTATTCAAATGCAGATTAGTGTGCTGTGAAGGGTTGTTAGTGTTTCTCTTGGTAAGATATGCTTGACTTAGATAAAAAGTTCCAATGAATTAAGGTAGAGTTATTCATATACTGTATAATTGAAATGATTGTTGAAGGTCAAAGTTTCGTCTAGCGTTATTCTCAGAAATTTATAGCCGTCAGTCTCTTCAATTTTTCCACTGCTGATCATAATGCTGGGAGTGATGTTTTTCTAGCAACATAATAGAATCTATTTATTATTGTTGATATTTGTAATGATTTTATTTGCTGCGAGTCAGAGAGAAACGCTGATAAATTCCTGATTTAATTAGCTTACGATATTTATGGTTTCATCGGGGGAGAAACTTGACAATGTGCAGTCATCCGCAAGCATGGTAAACTTGAAGGAAGATTTTAATTTCATGATATCATTCATAAAAATAAGAAATAGAAGAGGCTCAAGAACAGATCCTTGAGAGACTCCATGGGTTATGGTTTGCAGCTTCGGAGGGGAGTTACAATTACCATGTCTTTTCTTGATATCAGAGGTAAGATTTGAACCATTTGAGAGGAAGACCTCTTATGCCTTAGTGGTACAGCTCAGACAAAATTATGTTTTGAATTATTCCGATAAATGTTTCGAAAGTCAAAAAAGTGGAAAGTACTAGATTTAACTCAATATTAAAGGAAAAAAATTTAGATGATTTAGAAGGGCTTAAATAATTTATTTTTAGATTTGGAAACCGAATTGCAGGACTTAAAGAAATGACTTGAATAAGACGCTGTAAATAAGAATACAAATTATGGTACTTTATTTTTTCAAAAACTTTTCTGCAAATCGGTTACGTAGAAATTGGCCTATAGGTATTGGTGCAAGTTTTTTCAGCGCCCTTAAAGATCAGAGTTATTCCTGCAACTTCCAATGAATTAAAGGCAGGCGTCAAAAAAAAGTTTTTATTCTAAATATTGGCTCGAAAATAGGAGAAACTAAAGATGCTACGTATTTAAGAATGTTTTTTAAAATGCAATTTTCGGTTCAATTTATTTTTTAGTGCTTTGCTGCAGTTGGAAACGTCTAAAGCGTTTACTGCAGCAAGGTGGAAAGGGTGCTTTGAGTTGAAGCCTACAATGTAGCGTGAGGGGCTTGTGGAACCATTTTTTACTTTTCGAGCGAAATTTTTCTCTATGTTAACCATATGTACTCTTTGCACTAACTCTACTTTGTTTACATGGCGCATAACAAATTAAAATACTTTAACACCATGTTTTAAGTTTACGTTGAGCCGAAAATCATCGCCTAAACGTGATGAATGGCGAAGAGTGGTCAATATAGCCCTTGTGCATATACTTCCGTTATTTCAGAATGTAAAGATTAATACCCGAGTTGTGTAGACTGAGTATAATCCGGGAGTGAACTGAGAGCTGCTTACGTCAGAATTTCTTTTCATGAAAGAATGGATAAAGAATAATCATTGAAAAAACCCCAAACAATAATTAAGAAAACAAAAGGGAGGTGTAACGTAACTATAAATGGGTTCAAGAAGTTAGCATTTTAATAGAAATTAGCAAACAAAAGAGAATGAAGTCAAAATCAAATCTGAAATGCAGTACAATGAAAACAAATCTTTATTCTCAGAAAAGTGAACTTCAGGGTTCTTTACATTAGTGAAGCTTGCTTTGTTTTTCTCAGAATTTTTACCTACTCGCACAAAATTTCGAAAAATCGTAATCCATTGTTTTTGTAATATTTAGCATTAAACTAATCGATAAGAGACCTTATAAAAAATTTAAAACTTGCTATCATAACAGCGTGTCTAGGGATTTAAATGCACTATCCTTAATCTAGCATTAAATCACAATGCTTTCCAGCAACATAAATTGATCAATTTTTCAGACATCGTCATCACTCATCTCCTGATTTTTACTGCACGGACAGAATGCGTCCTGGTTTAAATTGACAAATAAAACTATGGCAGAGGTAGTAGTCATTTTATTCTGGATAATGGTTGAATATCACAATCTAGCAGTTATCAATACCGAGAAGTCGTTAATATGGTTCTATTATAGCTCAAAAATATTCTCCAACAATCCTGCACACATGATTCAAGGATCACGTTCTAGTGACCCACTTATGCTTCAGTATAAGACCAGTAATCTATTTTAATTTTAATTGTAGGGTGCATGGGAGTAAGTTAGGTATTCTACACTGTTCAAGAGAATGATTTTCAGCTATGAAACTATTTTGAGACGCCGCAAATGAACAATCCTAATTTTTAATAATTTCTCAGAGCACTAAACAGAATATTCGGTTTGAGTGCGTTGAGAAAAATGCCAGAACTGGGAGTCAAAAAAATTATTTGGCAAAATTGACTTGTGTAGCGAGAATATCAACCGTTTTATTTATTTCATACCCGATTCATTGATAGACATGCCACATGTTTCTCATTTGAATTATTTTGGGAAAATTACCCGAGCAATTATTGACATTATCACTCTCCATTACGCTATTAAAATAATCGTATAATGTGCAGTGTTAAATGGGTTACGTTCACGGATTCATTACTGTCGTAGCTTGGGATACAAGTTGACATCCCCTAACTTTTTCTCTTTAGAATCTGTGACATGAATAAGCATGAAACGGACTAATTTTTGAGAAGCCTAGTCTTGGCTTCTGAAAGATGATGACATGCTGGAAGAACTTCCTCAACTCATGTCACCAAGGACGTTCATCGAGTGGCAGATAGTAGCCTGCCTTAAATAAGAAAATCGTACTGCGCTGTGACGGGAGCAAATAGAATCAAAGGTGCGGAAATACACGTCTAAATTATTGTCATTGAGATATCTTTGTGACCAACATGAGCATAAGAGCATAAAAGGATTCACAGATAACGATTATCGCCAAATTTAGAGGCCTGTTTGCGCTTCGAATGAAATGAGATAATTACTCGAACAAATAGTGGCATTGCTCTTGTCTTCTTATTTCAAACACTTTGTGCTTTTGAATTTATACTCAACAGTTTATCTATCTCACATGAACAGTCAAGACTCGAAAAGTAATGTGAAGATCAAGCAAATCAAACGATTTGTTTCTACCCATGTTGACACTTGGTGCAGATTCAGAGGACCTCACCAATGACTTCAATGTTCTATAAATGAACTACATCCAGATTAATAATAATATTCACAAGACGATACTGTGAACACGTGCCATCATATTTCAATCCTTTCCTGTGATCTAAATAAGTTCGATTCAATTCATCATTGGACCTTGTTAAAGATAAGATGGTCAACCAAGATCATGAACATATCTGCAAGCTTATATCTCAAACTCGTTCCAAACATTTTTATTACTGATATTTTCCCGGTTATTAATATTTGTTATCAATTAATGTCGAAAATTATGCTGATAGACAACTAGATGAAAAACATATCCATTCACTGCATGGTCTGCCGAATATCACACACACCGAATTTTGCTGTAAATAGAAAGAATTAATTGAAACAAGTGCATTTCCAAATTTCCAAAAATAATTCGTGCAGTGAAGGGTTAAGTGCGCAAATGATGCTAGAAATGGGCCGCGGTGTTTGCCTCGGGTGATTTGATTATATCAACCTTAATGACACACACTCAGCACCTTCGTCTCATGTATCTTTTGATAGAATTGAATTTGTGTTCAAAATTTCAAAATTATATACTCACAATAATATTTATTCCCTTTGAGATGAACAAGCGGATGAAAAGAAATCAGCAATCTTCCTCTGAGCCTCGTCTGTCCTGCATTGCTCGTGCTCTCCTCGTTATAGATATGGTGGAATTTTCTCGCAATAATGTAAAGAAAATCATTTAATGAAATCTTTAGTTTCACGCATCCTAATCATTAATTAATGTCACATGAATAATTTTCTTGGTTTAAAGTCCTTGCCGCAATTAAGCTTTGTCCGAGTGAGAAAAGCGTTTTCTATAAAAAATTTGAAGTGTTTTGAAAACTCTTTGAAGTGTTTTTTTACTGTCATCCGAATATCGTTTCCTAATTGGTAGAGTTTCTTCCAAATATTGTCGAAAATAACTTTACATTAATTTTTAAGTTACTTGATTACTTGACCCACGGTTAGTTACTCTCGTCGTCGTGCGAACATTCAAATTATATGGATACTGAACTAAAAGAAACCTATGAAAACGCCAAAATACGTTGAAACTTCCTTTACGACACTTCTTCTACGCATTGCCTACCTCAAGCTTCTTTGCATTGCAAATAATAACTGACTTGAATACTCTTTCACCTCTAACAAGATGGCTGAAAACGCACTGCTTCAACTATTCTTCTACGAGTATACTAGACTAAATGAAAAATGTTAGTTCAGATGGGCTGCATATGTCTCGCATAGAAACGTGCAGTTATATGCTGTGCTATTGTGTTCTCATAGTAACTCAGACGTCTCGCCGGATATGCTCTAAGTTGCCCTGGCTTATCATGTTACACATGCTCACTCAAGGGCATTCTTGAGAAGGAGTCTGTCGGTGACGCCTTTTCCTGTACAAAAACGCATTCTACACAAGGAGAAACTGTACACGCTGAAGCCAAAACGCTGCAAATAGACCAAAATATGGTGGGAAAAAACCTGAAAACGAATAGGAAGTGACGAGTCGTACTTTTTCCTGCAGTCGTTGCTCGAGCAACTACTTGAAAAAAAAATTTCCTTTAATATTTTTATTATATTCTTTAGATGAGGAATTTTAGTAATTTGTTGAAAAATTTAACTCCTGCATTCGAGGAAACATGAGTGATATTTGGACCTTCTCCGTACAAACAACGCATACATTATGTCAGCAGAATGTATAAATTGTTTTCTCAAGTGTTTATGAATATCAATCGCAATAAGATCCATGTTACAAAGACTTTCTTTGCATGAGTAGATCTCAAAATCTGTGCAATATACAATACTTCCTCTGCATGATAATGCAGCGAAATCTTTTGGTCGAACTAAAATTTTTTGAGTAGTTTTTAGCTACATGAAAATTAGTCAATTGATGGAAAAAATATTCCAGTCCGCAGTTAAAAGCAATTGAAACAACATTTTAATTTATGAAAAAGTATTCGACTCTACGAATAAGGGATAAGTAAAACATTGAACGTGATGAAAACGGACGTGTGACAAAAATCAAACACGTCTCCATCGTTATAACTAATAATCTAACTCATTAAGATTTTCTTCATTTACTTTAAGTTGTAAACTGCTCGAAATACAAGTAATCATCGAACACTCATTCCATCTTCCATGTCTTTTATTGTGCAGTGAAAAGCAAAAAGTTGAGTTCGCAAACGGTTGCTTATCGGCAGAGTGAGATGAAAGTTTTCTGTTTACGTATCTCAAAGAGCTGAAATCATCTGAGAATTACTCTTTGTATCTAGTCAGTATCTTCGAAGAAATATTGTTATGGTCATTACTATGCAGTACTTTGCATAAATATGAGCGCAAAACAACAAAATCACGAATTTCTGTTTAATTTTTACGCAGTCAATTTATTATTCCAAGAAGGACAGAAATCTCTTGAACAGCAATAGAAAAATTCTATCACTAATCGCCTCCGAAAATGAGAAACTGCGAGTATAGTTGATGTGTGAAACATTCAAAAGGCTATAGGATAAGTTCTAAAACTAATATCGTATTGAAACATGCAATATTTCTCATCCTCTTTCATATTAACTTCAGCTAGCCATCAGCTTCTGAGCAACAGGCTACACAAGTCGGAGGGAGAACCGCCCACATCCGAGCAAGGCCACCACCGTAGAAAGGAATTCTGGAGATGCGCCCACGAGTAGTAGACAGACGACCTTGGGCAGCTGCTGAGTGGAGGGCCGCGCCTGGCCGACAGACAGGCTGCTGCGGGTGTTCACAACCCTACAATCACCATAGCTTCACCAGTTCCGATTAGAGGAATAAAACAGCAAAATCTTCTCTAACCAGTGGCTAAATACGAACGAATAAGTCAATGAATTGAATAACTTATTGTTTAATGGATTATTATCTTGCTTGTGTTTAAAATATGATCCATCGGTAAAGATGTGGAAGAGGATTTAAATTTTCAATCAAATCGCTAAAGGAGACATCGAAATAACTGAACGTTCGAAAGGTATGGGAGTTCAGGCAAAATTGAGGTAAGTCTCCATGACAGTTCCTGAGAAAGTCAACGATGATTGGATCTCAGCAGAAAATTGTGCTCGATATTTCTGCTTGGAAATACAAGGCACGATAGTTACGAGGGACGATAGAGGGTGTCTCTCAAAGAAAACGAACCGATTTTTTAAAAGCATATTATCCACTAACTTATCAACCAATTTGAAGTATCTTTTTTCACTCTGATGCAGAAATTGGTTTTTGGCCACATGCAGAAAAAGATGAGTTATATTCAAGTTTACTCCTACTGTATATAAAGTACGGAGTGTAAGGAAAGGAGTACAATTACTTTTCCATAGAGTGAATGTTTTCAATGAATCAATCGCTTTTAGTTCACCTCATCTGAAATTATCAACTATTTTCAACGTTTATTTTCCCGCATCATTGATACCATAATAGGAATATCATGAGCATTTACTTTCAAGCAGATTTCCTCGTTAGATATAAGCTCGCCAAGAACCAACGAGTGTTCATCGTGAACTGTTAAGCTGATAGAAGAATTTACAAGCTGTAAAAATCTTCGAAGCAGTCTTTCTCGATAGAATGTTTATTTCAAAACGCAATATTCAAGGCTTTTTCGTGCCCATGGTGAACACAGACGAAATAAATGTCCCATTATATAAGCTGTTAATATAGCAACATGTGTAAACTATAACGTAGCAAATTTTGTTCAGTATCTTGTCAGAAACTATGCTAGGGCTTTTTCTTAATTTTTCATTCGCCAAGCATTCTGCTCACTGGAATAGAGAAATTTTCAAAAGAAATGACATGAAAAACAGTTTTTTCAAATAGGTAAGTTTGCATTTATGAATGATAGACAAGAGAATTTTCATTAGAACAAGACCTCCCGTAACCCTCTGGGGGCACGTTGTTTATAGACCTAAATGTGTTATATAGATGTAGTTGATAATCTTGTTCTTCATAAGGGTAAAATGATTCAATAATAATGAAAAGCCATTGTGAAAATGTTTCCTAAGAGTCAGAAGAAATACCTTTCATAAAATGAATATTTGTAACAGACCGTAGCCATAGCAACGAGTGTGGGATTAGTTTAAGTTGAAACGAAAAGAACGTGAATATTACTCTGCACGTTAGTGAACGACATGAAGTATTTACAATATGAACAGAGAAGTTGAATTTCCGCCTTGCTATTATACTATACGCAGGTCGTTCAACTCTTTCCTGTTTTATTACTGAAAGCATGGGTCTGAATATCACCATATCTTGTTACCAAACGCAGAACAGGGACGGTAAAAAGTTGCAAACATACGAGATTATCTGCGTTTTATGAGTATACTTCACCTGTAACGAGTTCGGTGAATTTGTTTGTAGAAATTGTTTTATATTCTTCAAGTTAGTCGATACTCACACTCTTCGTTGGGTCACTGTTTTAACTAATTTTCACACTGAAATTGGTCTTAGATTATTTTTTTACAAAGCTCAAAACAATTCAATGTCATTGAAAAACATCTTTTTAAATTATTATTGAAAAAATAATTCGAAAAAATGTTCATGAAGTGGACATTTGGAATAGATTTCACCCATAATGGAGTAGGCAGGATTAACACAGCAAGTGGGACCATGAACACCGCGAGTTTTTGTCTACCTGAATAGCCTGAATGCTTGAATTATCTGCAATATGAAAACTGAGTTGAATTTTCTCCCCCTTATTTGAGGAAGTAGGGTGCTGAATTTCTCCTACGTTACTACTCAAAGTAGACCGCGTATGATAAGATGCAATCAATCAAACGTGGTTGCAAACAAACAACATTATCAGAGTTTTATGAGTTTGGTAGATGTAAACAGATAACATGTGAAGTTACTAACTGGGCAGATATATATTTTGAAAATTAGAATTTTAGGGCACATGGCAATATTGTTAGCTTTTTTGTACTTACACATAATTATTCATTTCTTGCATCACACAATTTGGGTAGTTTAAGTGATCTGAGGGTTATGCTGTTTTATATGCTCTGACGAGCATCATCGATTTCCATGATGTTTGACGAGACGTACACGCTAGTAAATTAATAAATAAATAACACTTCAGCAGAAATTTCTAGTTCTTATGTGATGTCCATGCATGTTCTCATTTAAAGTTGAGCACCGTCATGAATGCAATCATGATGCTCTTCATCCTGTATAAATTTTTTTCATTCTTAAATTGATGCGGCCGATTCCGCACACTTAATTCTTGTGAGGGATATATACATAGCTGCACGCAAGTAACCAACACACTGCATATTATTGTAAAAGCAATAAGGGCATGCTCTCTCATTTTCGGTTTTCACTTTCTGTATTTCATGTGTTGAATCACAGAAGCAGTACCTAGAAAGGTTTCTTTGAGTCACTAGAATTAGTAATACAAGCAAAGAATATAAAACTTACTCTGAATGTGCTCGCTATATCCTGCACGTTTCAACTTTTTTATGAGGAATATTTGTAGTAAAAGGGGTAGCTCATTTTTTATTCCAAAGCGCTCATTTTGAAACTTAACGCTTCTCCTCAGTAATCACAATTAAAAAAATTGACCAGCTGTCATCCATCGCAAGAATTTATTTTCAGCAAGTTAACGATTCGAATACGGTCATCCCCACAACGTTAAATCGACTTATTCTTACCTTTAGCTTGTTAATCTCTGATGTTCACGAGTAAGCGTTTATTATTCAACGATCTGAAAATTTGTTTCCCTGAAACTAAAATCGATTCTCAGGAAAACCTTACAACGGATCCTACAGTAATGCAGTTTCTTGCCACACGCGGCCGAAAATAATCATCACTTGCTGTCCAAAGTAAGGAGGTATCCCGCCCCAAATGCCTATCTAGTTTTGGGGGAGGTGTTGGTCTTCATTGAATAGCAAAATCCCGCGCGTGCCGACGGGCGCGGGGAGTACCCTGGGGCCCCCCTTCCACGTTTCCCCACCGACCGCCTGTAGTCCGATGCTACTGCGCATCAACAGCCTAAAGGTTACCGTTACTTAGAATAAACGCTATTTTTTACACGCTCTAAGGATAATGCGTAGTATGGATACGAGTGGCATTAAAAAAGTGCCGAAATGTAACGACCGGTTTCTAGGCATTTACGTCAGTCGTACTTTTAAAGAGTTTGGGAAAAAAGAGATATTCTGATGATTTTTGCATTATGCAAATTTGCCTTAACACGCATCTAGACCTAATGGAGCAGGGCGAAAATGATGATGATCGAACACTACACAAGATTACTTCATTAATAGGAGAAAATATAGTCATTATCACACAACTACAGTAGCGTACACGGCCAGTCAAAAATGACAGGGTTCGATATTCTACTTAAATAAATTATCCAGATGTGGAAGACAAGTAAATATACCCATCCTAATAGTACCGCGATTAAAGTATCCTTGTACTTGTGAATAGGTGAAACTCGCATCACGAATACAGTGATTGAGATTCTTAAGAGCGTGACAGAGAGACGAATCAACCAACCAAGCAACAACTGCGTATTATTATTTATTATTATTGATCAATAATTTTTTGAACAAATTCGCCATATTTTTCCCCGCAATAAGTGGCACTTTTTGAAAATTACATTCAAATTTTATTGCTGCAATATTTTTGACTTGTAAACAAAAGTGTACTGATGCAGGATTTATAAATCATTTTAATGGTGCCTATGAAATCATTCAATTAAATAAGAATTATTGGGAATGTAACAGACAGGAGATATATAAATAAATTTATGTACATATAAAGCAAATTCTTAAAATGGGGATGATTAATCATGTAAAGCAATTAAGAAAATTGATTCTTCATTTATAACTCGGTATGCCAAGATATCACGAAGAATCTTGCTTCTATAGAGTCGATAGAAAAAATTTAATAATGGATAGAGTAACAGGAACAGAAGACGTGTAACCTGAAGAGGAAAATTTATTTTCTAATTTCTTAACTTTCCGTCATCATTCAAGTTCATCAGTTCTCTGCAACGTCATTTTCCATCATTGGATTTAAATTTGTTTAGTACAATGCAAAACAACTTTAGCAGGCGGTGTACGTGAACAAACTGGCAGAAATTGATGTGCAGATATTTAGTAATAATGGCAATAGGCTCAAAACTCATGTCAACTAAAAATTTAATGTGAGGAATTTTCAAAGAGGAAGCAATAAGTACTATTTAACATGGTAAATCAGCTACAGCTTTTCCTATATTATAGGGCGACACACAAAAATACTAATCAAAAATGTGGAGTCAAAACTAATCGTCTGCAGATCCCAGATGGATCCCAGATCAAGCATGGATGCGTAACATAAAAAGAGGTTTTTGTGTCACCTTTCACTGAAAACAAATCAACACCATTCTATGTAAAACTTCATGACGATTCAATCAACTTATTCAAAGACTCGAGATGTTAAGTTAATGACAAGGATACCTATCAATAAAAAACTTCAAATTCACAGTTCATTATAAACGCTGGCCATATGATGAAATGGCTAATCGCTGATACGTTATATCATGCGAGTCCTGTCCCTCGCCGGCCATTAGGTGTGGAGGAAGTAACGCATGCGCGGCTATAGGGGACCGAAAAAAATGCATTCTGCACGAACCATTGAGATTGTGTAAAAAAAGAAGTGCTTCATTTGCAAAATCCCAGAGTCGGAAACCTTTTTTCCATGAAAGATATATGAGTTTTTTCGAAGTTTTGTTTGTAACGAATGGTCAAACGTTTCTTGTCATGGGATAACAAATTTTTTTAAAATTCCTAATCGACTGCACAAGTACATGTGTATTTCCACACCAGAAAAACTGTATAAAAATAAAACTGAGTGTAATGTTTGGTAAGTTGAGTCAAAATATCAGTGAAAAGTTATAAAGCATCAAAAAAGCTCAAGCCTACCACGCTTTTTGGATCGTTCAAAAGTCACAGCCTTGAGTGCGCTGAAGTGCATCGCGATTTGGTGTAACTCACAGCCATGGCGCTCGATAGGCGAAGAATGTTCTTATTTTAAGTAACGCCGCATCATATGTAGTATTTGTGTCCTTTAACGTGCCTGGGCCTTGACGATTACCAAAATCAACAAATGCCTGCCTTCATTTTTTCATTAAATCATTCAAGAAGTACTGCAGATGCAAGAGAAGTTGACACGTACCGACTGAAGTGACAATACTCGTTTATGGTTCTTTGTATGAAATAGATGCAGATATTATGCTTGTTCTTTTATGTGCGTAACTGAACAGACCTTCCCCTCTAAGGGAAGTGACACTCACTACCCTGCGTATCAGGACGCATTCAAATCATCAGAGCTTCAAAGTGCGTGTCACTTAAGCCTACCGAAAGGAGTCGTTGACATGACTTAATTTCAGTGTAGCGTGCGATCAAGCTTCAAATGCTACGTAATTCGAAGGTAAAAGATGACATAACGTGATGTTAGGCTCCTTTTTACTTCTCAATTTCTTTGTGTATGTATGAACTTCCGTAATTGAGAAGACTTGGAAATATTCACCTCTAAGCATATGAAATTATCGTCTCAAATTTTCATGTTTTGTCCTTAAATTTTATTTGAAGTAACGCATAGTTTAAATTTGTTGCCGTAGTGAATTTCAACACACTGAGAGTGTTCATTTTAGCAACATCTTAGTCATTTAAAAAAATTTTCATCATGGATCGTTATCATAAGGAGGCGTCTGTACATACTATCTAATCTATATTATCACGTTTAGTATACAGGATTATTGCGCCCAGCTGGCGATTTAGATCTAAAACTGTGAACTTGATATCGTTATCTAGCTTTTTTTATTCAAAAGAGGGCTGGATCTACAAAAGAATAAACTGAACTTTGAAATTAATTATTAGAGTGTTGAAATCATTCAAATAAATACAACACTCAACAAAAGTAAGGTAGGTTAGAAAAATGTCCAATGCGTTTTACGAGCTAAAACCTTCTCGTGAAAGGTCAGAAAAATATCCGGTTTAATTTCAGCGTCTATTTTATATCATTAGTCGCTCTGTATCATGGTTACTTCACTGACCTATAAATAAATTAAAAGATATCTCAGCGAACACATCAATTTTCCAAATTGTAAGGAACAATTGAACCCTGTTCACTTCGATGACCTTCAAAATGAAGTTATCTTACTAAACACAGGTTTACAGCAGCAGCTGATAATGTACCTTATCAGGTGTTAAAATTACTTGCGCAAATATTTTACTGTCGCGAAGGTCACGCTACTCTGCACATCATGTAGAAGGAAGTTTCTGCAGTCTCACAGTCTGCTAGCAATGTTTGACAGTTTTTTATAGGTTGATTTTTTAGTGTCTTTGAAATACAGGGAGGCTCAAGACAGAAGAACATCTTAATAAATTTAGTGAATGAAGATTATGACGTGAGATTCGAACAAGCATGAACTAAGATGCGAAGGTTATAACGTGACGCAAGGTGATCAAGCCCGTAAGATCCGGTGAGGTGCGTGAAGGTCAGGAGAAGAAGAGGGTCACTGCTGCCTTCTTAAACGTTTCCGCGCTTTAGTTCCTTGTTCCTAGAAGCGAAAGAGCAATGTTACGTAGCGGAGACTCGAGGACCCAGCCGCCAAATTAATGATAATCAACAGGAACAAGAGCCCAATGACATTTTTTATGCAATTCACATCAGCCCTGAAGGTCTCGAGAGCCCAGGTATTATGGCGTCAAAAGTAAACAAGGTCTGTTCAAGGGAAACTTGGAAACTCCCTCACTGGCGGATGATACCGTATGCTAGATGCTGCAAATATATTACATGAAATCAACATATGTAAATTTGACACGCAGTTTGTTCATTTGGCATTTTAATGAAATTATTAGTCATCGATTTAGAAAATAAACATTTACTCGCTCCTGCTTCCATAATTGTGAGCTATTCAACAAATTTCAATCAGAAGTATATTTTACTTCAAAAATCTTATTGACGATCGCAACGAACCGGTTGTAAAGATACAACTCCAGAAATCTACGCAGATATACTGCACAAAAATTAAAACGAAGTGATATATTCATTATATCGTTTAGGTAGTCGCATTCTGATTCCTCAGTCGCTCTACCAGCGAGGGATAAAAAATTGAATCCGAATGCCTACGTGACTGTAAAGTAAAGTAATCGATTTCATTAAATATCGAAGTTTTGAACAAAACAGTTTCTATCACAATGCATTTAGAATTATAGCTAACCTAACGATCAACCAGTCTCTCATATATTAAATGTGTTAGTCTTCTATCAGATAAATGTGCATTCTCGTTAACTTTTGGCCCAGAAATACGCGTTTATCGTTGCTCAAGGTTTTGGAATAGAGTAGTAAATATTAAGAGCAGCTAAGTAATATATAAAGCTTTGAGTAAAAATTTCACAGTTGCAATCATCCAATAAATGAAGAGCACGGATTGGTAGAACTCAATGTTCAATGATAGTAACGAAGCAAAATAGAACTTGAAAAAACAGTGGCGAAATGATAATCAATCTAATATTCGTAAATAATACGAGCAATTTCTTGAAGAAACGTGCATTGCAAAATAACGACGACCTTGGGGTTCATGAAGGCTGCAGTTGGCGGCCGAGAGCAGGCGCCAAAGCTCGGACCTTCCCGCACCTGCCCAATAAACAACTTCAAGTCTGAGCCCGTTTTGTGGGTTGCTCCCGTCCAGAAACTTGTGAGAAACCTGTGAATACAACTTAAGGATTTGCGCCTGAAACCTGCGGTGCATTAGGCTATATTCAAGTTCAAATTTCAGCTTTGTACAAAGAAAGTAATTTCAAAGATTTTCTGATGTGAGAAAGGAAATTAACAAGTTTCAAATGATTTGGTGCTGAATTGATATTGCGACAGAATTAAATGAATAGATTTGAGCTTTAAATAGTGTGCAAAGTCCGCCGAGGCCATTCTAGGCCGCACTGCACGATATTCAATGCGGGCGAGTTTAGTGATGGATGTTTGTATTGATATATATAGAAATATATCTCGACGTGAAATTTAATTTGACACTATGAACTCAGATTTCTAACATCAGGTAAAGCTTAGGTCCCTGCCTTCAAATAGAAAAAGATCAGTTGTTACTTCTACTCCATAGGTTGTAAAATTGATGGATGGTGCATGGTTCATCGGTTTGCTCAATGTGCGAGGATGTGCACAGTCTTAATCGCTTGTGATTTTTAGGTGTATACGTTTGAAATGCTTTCAGAGTGTTGCAGCTGAACAATTTTATAAGGAAGCGCTTTTCCGAATCTGAAATGAATAATTCCAAGTGCTTATATGAACTTATTTGTAAAAAAACTCATTTCAAAAATATACATGAATGGAAATTTTTCCGCAGGAGCGAAGAGATTGCTTCACAATTTACTATAACAACGCAGCAAAGTGCAGTATCCACACGAATGGTTGTCCTTCCATACTCATTGTCACAAAACCAAGTATTAGTGAGGAAATTATTGGAATGAGGTACTAACACCAAATCTATTATACTGATTTTAGAAAAAATAATCGGCGATTTTACTAACTTGCTCACTTTTCTCAATCTTGCGGTAGGAGGAACCCAATTAAGTTGATGCGAAAAGGATGGTTGATTTTTAGCATTAAAATCTCTTCCATTCAGTCTTAAAAACAAAAAGTTAGTTTCGCAGTCAGTTACAGAATTTCATCATCATTAGGCATCCTTGAAAAGAATAAAAGGTTGATTTAAATACTCTCCTGCAACGTGTTTCACAATCTATTAATAAAAGCCGACTGTGTTCTTCCACCAGCCGACCAGAGAGTTCATCATGACTCTAGTATATCAATGACAAATACTGGTTTGTCTACTTTAAAGTATCTTCCATGGTTACTTTCTATTCTTTTTGGATGAAAAGAAGATTGTACGGTTAGACCACCAGTGAAAATAGAATTTACAAGAAGTCCTTTCAGTTGGCAAAAATTTCTAATCCTTCAGAAGACACTTTCAAAAATTGAAAAACGAGCTGAAGGATTATCTTATGGGGTTTCATCACTAAGCCATGAGTCCGTCGAACTTCTCACCAAGATATTTAGCATAATCCAAGCGGAGTGACTGCCGCGTAGCGGGAGGAGAATAAGTAAAAAACAGCACGCGTAACATCAAGGTTTTAGTGTTAGGAAGTCCCCATCTAAACACGACGCTTGGACAGGAAAAGAACTGATCACATTAAATTGGGATTTGAGTTACAGGAAGTTGAGCTGGTCCAAAGTTATTCAACAGTAGACAGACCTTGGCTGAAAGAGCAGCGTCCGACCAGCCTGCCCAGCAAGTACAGCACGAGCAGTTATGGAAGGCTCTCTTCCGCTTCCTGTTGCCATTCAGAGCCACTGCCCAACCGACCTTCGCACCTGCACAACTGATGTAACACGGCCTTATGCCCAAACTGACGAGCTCAAAAAAATGCTCTTCAAGCATGCGACCACGGAAGGAGAAGAGCCCACCTGACTCTCTAGGTGTCCAGTCGTAGAAGGTTATCAACAAAAGAGACAATGGTACCCATTTGCAATTTGGGTACAGACCGCATTGGATAAATTCTAATAACCACTAAACATAGATGCTCGTCCTACTTTATGAACTTTCTGTGCTGCAACTTTGCTCTGTCTTGAAAACACTAAAAGTGAATTAATACGGATAAAACACACGTTTTAATCTGACAGAAGAACATCAATAAATTTGATTTGAACTGCATGTGGTATAATTTCGTTAGCATGGAACCACTTCAAAATGTTCAGGAACTCTACTCACTAATTTGAAAAAGAACAAGTATGTTTCAATACTTATCTTGAACACAGTGAAACGGGCTAGTGGAAGCATTTTATTATGGAATAAATTAAAAATGCATATAATTAGTTTTACTACAGATGATAAAATTGGTGATCTTGATGAAAGAAACTCCAATTCACTACGTTAACTTATACAGAATCAAGCTTTCGATAGGTGACGTATTCTTCACCAAACATTGAGATAACTTCCCTCTAACTGATTTTAGTGCATTACGCAGAGAAGACATTGAGTGTAAAACGATTTAGAAATTAAAACATCTTTCGAATAAATCATCGAAAACATTAAATGGGCTAAACTGCAATAGCTTGAGAATTCGAAAAAAAATCTCAGGCCGAAGTAAAGCACAAGCAAGCACAAGCAATTATAACACGATTTTTACTTCCATTTTTATCCATGTGCATTGGATAAAAATATATATATCGATATATATTATGCGATATATTATCATTGGATAATATATCGCATCGAATGCAAAACTGAATTAACTCTGTGTTAAAATAAGGCCAGAATTTAATCTTTCACATCAATGACCCGGAATGAGCTTGCCGCACTTTGTGAGTACGCCAGTCCGAGTTTCATAACTGTAAACCGGGCAACAGACAGACAAATTGCTCAAGCTTTGAGACGAGTCTTCCGTCCGCCAACGCATTATTTTTTTATAGTTACAGAAGGCGCGCATCGGCCTTGCATATCCCCGCCCCTGAGCACATCTCAGGGACGGCGTGAGGCGTCAGCTAGCAGCACCACAAGCGCTCTGGCGTCACTGCCACAGATGAGCGAGGCTACATAATTGCTGTCCTGGGAATCAATGAATTTCACATGCGAGCTCAGGCTTGAGTTGAGTCCTGAAGGTTTCTTGAAGGTCCTGTTACAATTAACGGTTTGTTAAGTAACACTGTAGTTATACAGGGATTTTTTATTCTGTTCATTGTGTGATATAATGTGCGCTAAAGTTACTAGTATTGTTACTAAAAATGTTCTTTAGAAGTTTCGTTAATGGAAGTTAATTATCACGATGAATGCCACTATTCTCTCTGATGCTCTCATCGGACATCGGCTCAACCAATTGTTCTGCAAGCCATGATGTCCTTCAGAGCGCTAACGTGGAAAATACTCTTGCAACAGGTACAACAGTTATACCCGCTAAAGGTGTGACAGTTGAGAATGAAGAAATGTAGCACGAGAACACCCATAAAACAGGTTTGGCCAAACACAAGGTGATCCAGTGGCAGATCGAGTAAACTCAGTTTGCAATGCGATTTCTAAATGCGGCTCTTACCACTCAGTTTTTAGGGTTTTACCTCGAATCTGATTTTGCATACAATGCTTTTGCTGGAAGGTCAGAAGAATGAAGCACCCTTCTCGTTTGCTTCGAGTATCAAAAAATATTAACACATTGTTCGAAAAAGAATACAAGATAAATTTTGCAACAAAAATTTAAAGTTGGCGACTTTAAAAAACTTTATCATTTGGAAAATATCGCTCTAATCATCAAATTTAGGGACCCTAGCGTCAGCACTGTTAACGTTATTCCTATAGCCCTGAATTCTCTAAGCGATTATAGTCAATAAAGGTAAACATCCATGATTCGATGTTTTTAGTATCCAGTCTGTTTAACAGAAGTTTATTGAGATATCCTTTCTCTACGAAATATAATAACATTCTGCAGGATTTCAGCGAAACTGGAGCATTAGTTAAATTAAAAACAGGAAAAATCAAATATTATTTGCAGAATTTTTTCTTTTGTGGGGCTAGTGTTTTTTCTTCTTCAAAAGATACTCCGCTTTTTTTGCATTTGGCAGTGCTTGCCGTCTGATCTCTTATTAAATAAGAGTTCAAATCCCTGGTCATTTCAGAATTATCTTTCAGTTAAATCATGCCTTGGGATCATCTGTAGTGCAATTCATCTCACAAGGTTATAAATCTATTTATCTCGCCATTGAATATGAAATTAGGATTCGACGTTCTCTTTCAGTGAAGCTAATTATAAAACAATGACCCGGAGACAATGATAATATGCGTGGTTGAAAACAAGAACAATTTTATTTCTGTGACATCAAGATATCGATTGTCAAAATTGAACTTGATTCGAGCATTTGGAGCCTAATTTTGAAATTAATTTGAAAATTTGTTATTTTAAAACCGTTTACTGTGTTCTTAATTCTGAGGAATTCTTTGCCTAGAGTTTTAAATTTAATATTTTTGACACACAATATTTATAAGGGAAGAATGAAACTCTAAGGTCGCTCATGCAGGTAAGTTTAAAACAACATAGCCTCATGAAAGAGGGTACACTTTTACGACTTAAAATGAAACGCTTTTAAATCAATTGTTCGACTGCAGAACTCCTTTCGTTTAAAGAATATTCAAATTTTCGTTTTATCTTTCATCTCTTGTAAGTAATGAACATCTCTATAACAAGTTTAAAGGCTAGTCATTCAGCGCATCAGTAGTAATGTCTTTCTTGTGGTAATTCCAGCGTCATTTCAAAGCTCAGTAGGGTTTGTTTGCCCCCCAATCCTACGCAAGCTGAGTGTTTCCGTGTTTACTTTCACGATGAATGAAATTTAAAACGGCATCATCAAAGTTCCAGTATGACTATATGAGCTACCCTCGTAATGAAAATACTCGCAGAAATTTCTGTAAGTATGTTTTACATGAGTTCAATGGCACTTTGTATGTTTTTATAGATAATGGATCATGCAGTTGTTAACCGCAAAAGATCTTTAGAGAGCATACAAATGTTATCCGATTCGCTTGTTAGTACCTTTCTTTATTCCGGCATAGTAAGATATCTTCAGATGGTTGCAGAGTTCAATCGTATTTTGAGACAAAGGAATGAAAAATAGATAAGCATTTTAGAGTAGCAAAATTTTACTAGTTGAACGCGTTCAAACAAATTTTTGTTGCAAACGAAAGTTAATATATGACGTTTTATGATAAAAATGAAATAATTTGTGAGAGTAGGAGATGAAACACACGATCACAGTTTAAAAAATTAGGTACTCTAAAAAAGTTAATATTTCTAATTTATTTCTCCAAAGTAGCAGCAGGTGACATAAAAAAATGTATAGTATTAGATTGATGAAGAAATAACAAAATTAGAAGACAAATTGAACAGCAGTTTCGTTTGCTGGAGTTTGTCATGTAATTACTAGCTGAAAATTGTGTTGAAGTTCAAGACTAGTCTCGCAGGTCAACACCTACCAAATCTGGTGTAAATATTTTGTTCCTTTGGCAGCTCTGGCAGAAGTCACAAGTAAAATCTAAGAAAAATTAATTTCTTCACATATCTATTTAGAAAGGCCATGGAGTGTGACCCAGGAGGAACTATTTTGATGTAAACACACGTGCAATTCATTCAATACCTTTTATTATAAAGGTCTATTTACTTTCTATATAATGTACGCAGGAGTCGTGCTCTGCGTGAAAATAAATTATGATGGTGAAACAATGAAAGAAAAGGGACTTTCATTAAAGGGACCAGAATAAACACCCAAAATACAAGTAGGAAGAATTTGGTTGGCAACGCTAACTAACACAGTTATTTTTTGTTGAGGATATTTCACCCTTCCTTTCAAACGACATGAAGGCATTAAAAGTAGACTATCTTCATATTAAAAAAATCAAAATGATCTGTTCATCAAAAACAGGACAAAGGGAAATCAAATTTATGGCATTTTGAACCTAGTGGCACAGATCTCATTCGGCTTGTAAAAATGCGCTCAGACACAATTATTCATGGGCAGCTTTTGCGTCGTTCGCATCGTTCATTTGTGTGTTCAACAGCCGTATGCATAAAAATGTTTGTTTCATGCGAGAAGGAGTTTCACAATTCCAATTTATCCGGCACAAGCGTGGAATAAAAAATGTAGGAAAAACTGTGTTATGGAGTACAGAATTGTTAACATATCTATTTATTATTAAGATTACCTTAATTAAATTTAAATAAGAGATCCATGCCCTTCATGATTCTATAGGTTTTACTCTGACTATGTGTTTTTTACTTAAAATACCATCTGATTTATTGAAATAGATCCAATACTCGGAGACTTTCGTACACTGAACCAATGATGCAATTTCATTTCAATTGCTGCTCTGTTATTGATATCATTGGTCACGCTGAAATACTAAGTTATTGCGAAAAAAATGTAATTGTAATAAGGAGCGGATGCTTGTTTCTAGGCCATACGCCCTGAAATTGAAAAAAAAAATAGTCTACGTATATTATCTCGAGAGCACTATATAATTTGACGATCTTGATACCAAAGCTTATCCTTTAAAACGAGGATTTATAGCTGTTCACATGATACTGAAGTTCGATAGTTCACTCAGATGCTCTCAATTGCAGATAACTACATCAGTGAAAAACTATTTTTTCTCCATGAAAGACGTTAATTTTTCTCCCTAAAATCGAGCTCAATACTGCTCAAAGCCTCACGGTTGACGGAGATTGGCCAATTCGCACGTTTGTCTTCGCTTCTGTAGTCAAGCAGGTATTGAATATCCCCGGTCCTTTTGTACATAATTCGTTGGACTGAATTAGCAGTAAAATTAGCGTAAGCACGTGTGGTTATCCCGTAAGTAAGTGGATGATCATTTTTTGACGGTTTCTCTTAATGAATATTCCTCTTCGTATTTGAGCAGATGTTTCACGAGAAAATGACGTTGTTTCATCATCGGTATTGCCGCATTTTTCAGGGTAACATCTTTCATGAAAAAACAATACTCGTATGTGAAGATAATCTGTTATTTTCGTTAATAGAAATTCATTGCTACCTGGTACTTGCCCTGGGGATTAAAGTACATGATTTAAGTTCTTGAGATAATTCACGTCGTGCGCAAATGATCCGAAGACTTTAAAATAAAATGCCCGAAACACCAAAAAATCGTCCTGTATCGAAGCATGCCAAATTAACAGAGCGTTTGGTAACTGAAGAGTAGCGCGACATCAGATTACTTACAAAGGATGGTATAGAACAACTGATTTTACGGATTCAAAGTTACGCATGTGGTCTTCAATGATCATCGTAGTATTCACTGTGATGTCTATCTTCAAAAAATATTTGTTCCTCAATATTATGTAGTCATAAGTATGCATTAACTTAACGCACCAACGCGATGTTAAGAATTTTAATGCCTCGAATTTTATTTCTCCTTGATTCACACAAACAATGAGCTCATTCATGTTCTTTCCAACAAACACTTCGTGGAAGAGCATGATAAAGCTCACCAATGACGGCGACGAGCGCTCAAAAAAAGAAAACACAGCCGACCTTCTGTTAACGAACAAAGAAAACCAGATAACATAATTTCATCAGTTACGTCAGGCTATGCTAGATGTGTTCACATGAATCAGTTACAGCTTATGACTTGAAACAATAGATACTGAATTTTACTCTCTTTGCAACAGTTTTAGACTATGTAGTTGGCGCAGCATTAGATCACAAAACTGTGACAACAAAGGCGTAGAGTTAATTTCAGAAGCACTCGTGATGACGTCTTATGCCTATTGTCACGCTTAACAAACATTTGACGTAAAATTCCTTCAAAAATTATCAAATTTCAATACAGCATGTCCTACTTACGCGAGCTCAAACGAATGAGAGCACCTACGCGTAGCCGTTAAACGTGAGCTAGAGCGTAATGGGATTAAGAGCGTCCAAGGTCAGTCATGCCGGGTGCGTAAGGCTGGTGCGCAGCAGCAGATGAGGTATGCCCTCGGTGGTGCGGCGGTTCTGAAGGTCAGTGGCCGAGCTCGCGCTCTCCCTGCTCTCCCCTTCCATCGTCGCCACCTGCATGCTCTCTGCCAGGTGCCACCAAACGCAACCGCTCTTTACTCATCTTCCCATTGTTCCTATATTCGTATTGTATTCAAGTCAAATTCTGTGAAGCAGCGTCGAAGTTTATCAGCAGTTGTCTGAAATGTCAAAAATGCTCAATACTGTATCCAAGGGACTGTAGCCCTCGGCTCTTCTCTCTAACCCTGCCCTTGCCCTCACCGATCTTTACTCACGACCTTCGGACTGATGTGCTGATAGACGACAAAGCAACCTTTGCACCAGGCGAAGGCTGTCGCTGAGATAGAAATCCCATCTACTGAAAAAAATTGACCAAGGCTATATTTGATCGTAGGAAAATCGCAGTAGAAGCTCTTGCGTCGTGGCTTCCACATGGACTACGAAGTATCACTTCCTCCGTTGAGGTAATGCCAAAATCAAGGAGTGACAGTTTTTGGTGTAGCGTGTTCTCTGATTTCAAATAGCTTCAATCAAAACTTTATACAAGCAAATGTTGATTTCTTCCTTTCGTTTTTCTTCAACTTATTTCTTAGACATTTAACTTTGTTTCATTTTTCAATTTTATCAATTTTTCTTGATTAATCTGAACTCAAACAATTCATCTAATATACAGGATGTTTTTTAAATACAGAACCCGAATAAATCCGTCTATTCTGTCAAAAGTTGTTGAGGATTTTTTCGTGTCCCGTATCTTAAAAAAACACCCTGTATGTAATAAATATGTTCAAAAGAAGCAAAGACGTACGCTCGATGAACACCAACTAAGCTTAAGCCATTAGTTTTAATTTACCTCGGGGTGTGAGGGCAGGACTTCAAAAGCCCTTTTTAAAATGAAATACATAGACTAGTTTCGACCTAGTACACTGTTAAATGTTCTAAATTAATTACTATAAGGTACACGAGCACTTAAAAGGAGTTCCTCTGAGGATGAGCTTCTACAAACTAATCAAATCAAGTTAAAGCTATTCCAAATTTCTCTAAAATCCCACAAATCTATGCACACAGTATGAATATTAGAATTATTATCAAGAGTACACAATGGTCTCGTTCACGAATAACACAGCAGCATGTCAAGGAGGACGCTGTATGACACACAAGCTTCTCATGTCCGGCGTTTGGCGACAGCACCGAATGACATGGTGTTTCCAGATCGAAACTAGGGGTAATTTATTGATTCGCGGTTGCAATTGCCCTTGACATTTAATGTTAAATGCGATGCAAATTCGCGACCTTCTTCCTGCTAAAAATATAACTTTGAGTTTCACACTCCAAAAGAGGGTAGCGACGTAAAGTATATGTAGATCATAAATAGATTATTTCAATAATTTCATGAGCTGTTGATCTAAAAGTTAAACATAGATGTCTGAAGTGGAACATAGTTTAAAAAAATTTTAAAGTTTAGATAGAAATAACCAAATAATATTCACCAGATTCGTTACATTTTTTAAAATCAAAATCAATATACCTTAAATGAACTTACGCAGTGATCTACACCTTCTTCATAATGTGCGATAATTCAACAATAAATAATCGCCGATCTTCTTGAATCCCTGTTCAATACGCTAGCATCGAGAACAATTTTTTCTCATGCAATGTGTCGCAAAATTATTCAGTCTCCCATTTTCCTCGTTGATGATGATTTTAATTTGTCATTTCAAAACTCTTATACCTCCACTATCAACGTGCTGTGTTCCGTTTCTGGATGAAATTTTTACAATTTTAAAATAATTAGCATCTAACGGAACGTAATTCATTGGCTACGTAATGATATTCATCCTTTCCAAGTTATCAGTGTAAACATGATGAAACCAACATATTATCATACGCGAGCAACTTCGGGGCTAAACTATCTGAACATGAACTTCGGTCTTAAGACTTAGGCTGAGGCTAAAATACCTGAACATGAACTTCAGACTGATATTTGTTGTCTAACGCTGAAATCTTTGTCCTGGAATGTTACGTTGTTACTGAGAGGTGTTTTTATACAGGGTGTCCCACGAAAAACGGAACCCGAAAGAAAAATAATAATTAAAAATGAATAACTCAATTTTTATTTTTCGACTATTTTCTTCGTTGGACACTCTTCAAAAAATGTTAAACATCCTTCCGTGCATCCCCATAAAATGCATGTAAAGCAACAACTTCTTCAAACTGATATTTCTCAGCGCGAAAGGTTTTTCTATGGCTTCTCCATAAGCCAGGATGTATCTTGGTTTCTTGGAAAACATTATAATTAATGATGAAGCGGTATTCTTCATGAATGGTAGAGCCAATATGCATAACGTACGACAGTATGCACTTATTAACATCCCTCCTGTACTTAACTTTGACACTTAACACTAATTTCTCAGTAGAAAGTGTTCATTTGGGCCTGGAGTTGCGGAAATAGGCGTACAATTAGACCAACGCTTTCAAACAATAACTTAAAGGGTGCTTGGTACTTAGACCTTATCAATAGACTTGAAATCTCACAAATCGGGAATATTTATGCCAATCGAGTTAACATATTTTGACTGATAAATAACGTCGAACATGTGCTCTTAGGCTAATAGCTGTAGGAACATAGCAGAGGGAAGATTTTAATAACCGCATATTTATTAGTTGCATTGAAAATCAAGAAATGAGTGTTTTCAAATCCTCAGATCTAGTTCCGTGTGATTATTTTTTGAGGACTATCACCGAAAGTAAATTTTAGTCCCCCTCAAAACTCTGAAGTATTGTAAGAAAGAATCTATAACGAATTCAATGTGCTAAAATATAATCGACAGTTAATCAATCAAGTTGTTTCATCAATGCGATCAAAAGCTTACAAGTGTGTGGACAGAAATGAATGACGTGTAGATGGAATTTGAGCTTAAAACATGTTCACAATATTTTCAATAAAATTTATTACCATATAGTAGTAGAAGGATTTCTTTTTTAAAACTTTGAATTAAGATAAACTATGGCGTGCTCATTTCATTGCCTGACTTTCCGGCATTTCATTGATTGACCTTCAGAAGAGTAATTACACATAAATATTTTCGAAAAAATTTTATCATAACGTACAGAATTTGTAGAAAATCGTCCCACGAAGAATATGGTCGAAACAGAATAAAAATGCAGCGAATGGTTTTGAATGGTATTATTTCCATTTTGGAATGCATTTTTCGTAAGCACTCCAATATATTAGGCAGGAGTTTTCAGTCGGAGCTTCTTTCAGTTTGCAGTGAGGGATATACAGTCTCTTCATTCATATAGAGTCAAAAAATGAGAGCGGACAAGAGCGAACCCTCACCTATAATTGCCTAATTCTTTTTAGGCTTTCCACATATTCGTTTTTGCTCCAAAGAAATGATGTGACTAGAGATCGGAATGATGCAGTTGATCGATTATTCAACATTGAGTCATATAATACAACTGAATCAAATGACAAAGGATAGGCATTAGCTGTTGGCATAGTGAGGAGAAAGAAAATGTAAAAACATTCAACATTAAGATTCTGCTAACGCATAGTCTTGTCATAATACCTGTATTTCTAGTAATGAAACTCTTATTGCATTCACATTTATTCTCTATGGAATCCTCATACTATCATAAATTCCCCCGAAGTCCATCTTTCTTAAAAATTTGAAGTTGAAAATACTTAGTAGACATTGAGGTAACCGAAAATTTTTGACGTAAATATGATAGATTAATCAATTCCAAAATTTTACGCATTTATGCGGTTCATTTACCGAGTTCCAGCTGAAAACTATAATATAGCAATATCAAGGTATACCATTGCATTGAATCCTTAATTTCAGTGTTATACTGTAAAAAGAAGATGCATCTCTGTCCTTTCGCTTTTGAAATGGGCCTGTTTATAGATCGTAGGAGGGCTATCCTTGAGCCTCTTTTACTTCACTGGCAATCTCACAGAAACTCTAGATATGCCAAACCATACATAACCAAGAAGGGAATGGGCTAGACAAGCAATGTTAACAAACATCAAAGGCTACACATTTAACAAAATATACAAAATAACTAAAAAAAACCTCGTGCGAGATGATACGTTTCTCCTAAACCTCACACTAGCAGTTGCTTTTCCTAATTGAGCGCTGTTTGTGGTCAGCCATTCACATAACTGCGATTTTAACGAGAGAAGGATTGATTTCGTAAGCAGGGATAGAATTCTAATGTCGTGATCAAAGGTTAAGAGCCTGTGGCCCGAGGAATGCATGGGCTGGTGTGCGCTTTTGCGAGGAGAGACCATCGACCTCGAGCGTCTCACGCATGCGCCCCTCCCATGCCTCATCAGGGCTATTTCGAGACTGGCTGTCCTCTGCAAATGTCAAATATTGTATCATGGCTCTTGCGTTCTTCGTGCTGCTGATAGTACTTGGTGTGGGCAGCGTTGAGAACATGGCAAACATTTGATGCTCGTTTATTGCAGGTCATCGCAAACTCATTTTGAACAGGTAGCTAAGATTTGGATCCGACATGAAACATTGAGGAAAACGTTTACAATTTCTATGCTAGTTTATTCCTGGAGCATAGAAGTGAACTCAAGTTTTGTTGCTATTCTGTTATAGATAATAAATAACTTTTCTGTGTCGTCTGCTACTAGAAATTCTTGTATATTAAGCATTATAAGATGTTTCATTTTTCTCAGAAGGGAAATTATGTTGCCTCGTTATTTTTACATTAAAAATAAACTGTTTTTCGACAATTTTGAAGTAGATCTGCACAGAAATCGTTGATTGGAGCAAATTTCAAGACCAGAGTTGATTGGAATTCAGCGCCTTAGGAATAAGCGTGGATATTATTTCCCATTTTGTTTGATTCACATTGCCGTTCCTCTCCACCCACATTGGAAGTGCTCTCCATACACATGGGCCTTCATTTTTATATGTATGATTTCTTTTCATACACACTAGAATTTTTGCCCTATACTTTAGTATTCCTCTTTATACTTTTCACACTCCTCTTCATGCGCGTTGACATCGTTGTCCGAGCACATTGATATTCTTATGCGCATTTTTTCAATTCTTGTCTATTTACTTTGAAATCTTGCTCAAAAGACTGGTAATCTTCTTCATACCCATTGACATCCCTGTTCAAACACATTGACATTCCTCTTCACTCATTTTAACATTCCTGTACATTCACTTTGTGCTCTCCACACATATGCGCATGATTGATTTTCATGCCCACTTGAATTTTTGCCGTATACTTTGGTATTCCTCTTCACACTTATTCGTACTTGCACGGATAATTTTCTTCAAATACAGTGGCATTCTTCTTCATACTCATTGGCATTCCTCTTCACTCATTTTGGCATTCCTGCTCATTCACTTAATTTGACATTTTCCTTCAAACAGTGATATTCTTCTTTACACACATTAGCATTCCTCTTCACTCATTTTAACGTTCCTGCTCATTCCCTCTGACATTTTCTTCCAAGCCCAGGGGTATTCTTCTTCATACACATAAGCATTCCTCTTGAACGAAAAAAAAGCTCAGCAGCACAAGCTCCCCTCGCTCGCCCCTCACACGCAGCAGCCAGAGTCCACCAAGGTCAGCCACCCGAGCCATCCATCGATCGTTGGTGCGTTCGTGTGCACCGCAGCAGCTCGATCACTGCGTACACGCGTCCTCTGCTACACACATGCATTATTTTATCTAACGTCGTCACCAGGGAGAAGCTGCCTACCTAGCGGCGATTGTTTCAACAAAAAGCGTGGGCAATTCTTCATTAACCGCGATGACAGTTGGGCAAAAACTGTGATGAAAGAAATGGATTGGCGTTTATTTTCACTGATGATCTATTGGTAAAAGATGTGATGAACGTTCTATGCAAGAAACATGGGCTTAAAGATTTCAGGCTCTTTCTGTTACACATTATTAACCGCTGGATGGGATTCTACAATTTAGGTTTGTTTAGCATCTGAAACATCTTGAACGCATCAGTTTACCGGGATAAAATTTCAGAAGAACTTACATTAAAGACGGATAATCTGCTATGCTCAAAAATTTGAAAGTAAATAATGAAATTCGAGTGGAGAAGCAACGCTGAACTTGAAAAATTCCCGTCGAATTTACGACCAATTCATAAAAGTAAAATGAAGTCAAATGCTCGTACGTTACAGTATCGTTTCGAGTGATTGAATTTTTTAAAGTTAAGGTTTAATCCATGAATAATTAGCGAAAATCTAGGCATTATAGATATCATGAATAATAAAACTCTATCATTCAAAAAGACAGAGAAAAACAAGAAGCCACAGGAGTCATTAAACTCGCGTTGCCGCAAAAAATGCTGAGGTCGTCATCTAGCCGAGACATTTTCGTCCTTGCTTACTCGATAGAAATAATTCATTAACTTTGTGCAAGGTGAAGGAGAAGGGACTTTATGCATATGCCTTGTTCGCACTCAATTGCAATATCAATGTTTCAGAAATCGTAAAACAAACGACGATAATATGCGTCATTACGTTAAAAACATTTAACATTGCAAAAAATCAAATACACACAAATAATGTTTCAAAAATCGTAAAAAACAAATGGCGATAATTTGGGTCGTGACTTTGAAAAATTTTGACAGTGCAAACAATCAAAAACGTATGACAGTAGGCGTTTAGTCGAACATCCCATTTAGTCGAACATCTGACACCCGTCGTTTTATGTTCATGCATTTGACTTTCATTCAATTTCAAAAGAAAAAAAAGGAGCAGAAGCATTTTCAAAGTTGGCTTGACAGGAATACATCCAAACATTGCAATTTGAAAAATATAGTTATCGAGTTTCAAACATACCAACACTGAGAATTATTTTTTCACAAAGGTAAACGAACACTATTTAATGCTGGATAACTATTAGTTCATTTTTACTGCTATTTGGTAAAAATTTAAAAATCTTGTCGGATAGTATTGTATACATGGTCCCGATTTGTTCGAAGTCTTTCAGATTTAAATAGTTTAAATGAAGTAGGAGACTTATAACTTTCGAGACTCGGTACCAGGTGCACCGGCTGTGTAAACAGTGAGTTTATTTGACTGGTTTCATCAAAGCACCTGTGATTTCTGCTGGCAGCACCCAACGTTTAGATGCATTTGTATGAAATTCTCCAAAACGACATGCATGAGACGGGAACACGGAATATCATTTTAAATAACCTATTACTTTTTTACGGTGATTCTTTGTTCTTCAAAATGAATTTGTATTCTCTAACACTGAGCTAAATTTTAGTATGGGGACGACCTGTTTAAACTTCACCTAATCTTGTTAATCGTTGAATTAGCGACCACCTATCGTTTGTTCAACTGAAATAACATTTTGGAAAATGTCGACCATCTTGATAGAATACTTCAAAAATTTCTCTTAGATTCAGCATGAGCATTTCGTTGGTGAAAGAACATAAATTTCTTATTCGCATTTCGATAATCCACTGAGATTCGATTCACCTTTTTCTGTGAGTTACGTAATTCGGGAAGCTCTCCACAAATAGTCTAAAAAATCATGTTTTGGGTAGAATTGGTAAAGCTGGCAGAAAATTCCGCAGAATACGTGAGGGGCAAGTGGAGCAGGGCAAGGAAGAGGAAATAAGACTGCGCCGAAGGCCTGCGTGCTCTCTGGCGCTCTCAGTGTCAGGGTCACAGCGCGCAAAGGTCATCACTCGGGCAGCTTCAGCTGAAGTGTCGCTCACCACCCCGGTTGATCATATCCACTTCAGATCAAGACCTCTAAGTTTAACTTACGATGCATCTCTACACGGCGTGCTTCGGTAACAGTGCCTCCTTATTTTGACTTGCGAACGGCAGAGGTCGGAGACCTAAATGTATGTTTTATGGAGCTAACCACATTTTTAATTAGTTCATTAGCTTCAGTGCGGTAGACTAGAGAGATCTAAATGATGTCCGAGCACTGAGTACTTACCACAATTATGTTGTATGGCACTTTTAGTCTACGTGGATAACTCGCGCAGGAGAAGAAATAAGGGGAATATGAATAGGAAAGCACCGTGTGAAGACCATCTTTCTTAAATGTCTGAATAATTTGAATCTACAGTCAATTTTTAGTATAAAAATTTTTTTTCAACTTTGATGAAAAATTTTTAACTACATGTACTGAATGAACATGACTGAACACTAGATGTAATGACATACCTACATATAAATAAATGCGTACAAAATATAAACATTCAAATGAGTGGTTGAAAACTGAACCATTGAGTCCTACAAGCAAAAACTAAATTAAAAGTTCTGTGAGAGAAATGGAAATCTATTTTTCCTAAATTTCAACACCCATGGAATATACGGCTTCGTTTGTTGAGTCATGAAACTGATTCTATTTGCCTCTCACTACAGTTTTTACGGCTGGGAAAGAGGGTAGCAACCATCAAGTGAACTAACATAAACTCTATTTTTGCGCGCGATTGATTGCCGTTTTCTGGAACGAGAAACGCAGTAAATAATATCGATTGAAGGACTCATATTTTAATTAGACCACCGCTGTCAGTACAAGCAAACTCAATTGCACGTATAAGTCAGAAATCTAAAAACCTGTTTTTAAGTAATTCTAAATCAATTTAATTTTATAATTAGGAATCACAGAATTGAACAATATTTTATCCCTGTCAGACACAGTGCAAATCATATTTTATGAATCAAAATTAATTCTTCGTGAGCACTTCAATTTTGTTGTGCTGATTTACCTCAGAATGTCATTCAGGGTATTGTTGCGCTCCAGTGTTTTGCCTGGGTTTCAAATTTACAGGGTTTATCCTCATTTGTGACGAGAATATTAAAGGAAAGCTAGACGTTCTTATTGCAATGTCAGCAAAATTCGCACTGTTTTTTGCTGATAAGCGAAACGGCCAAAAACTGCTGATAAATCTCGAGAGCTCGAAGAAACAAAGCAATTGTATATTGAATTAGCGTGAAAATCAAGATTCACGTTTCGCGTCACTGCTTTCAAGAATTGACATTTTGATGAAACCATGGGGATTGCTGCATGCCACTAGCACTTATCATAACTAGATGTGAGATTTTGAGCACACTCTAGTGATTTTGTCTAGGGACAAAATGAGAGAAATCTACCCGCGACCAGCAAAAATTTAATTATTGTTTTTACCGATTCATGAAATTGTAACCAGAAAATTTAAACGAAAAAAATTCACCGTCTTTTCAGCTAGAACGGTGTTACTAGCATTGGATTATTGATTTTTTCAATCCGTAAACTATTGCTAAAATTGAACTGATTTATGAAATAATGTGTTTAATGATAGTTCAGTAATCAAGTTGTAAATGGGATTTTTTAATGGACTTAACTTGCTAGTATAATATTTCAATTATGTAAAGAAACTGAAATTCTGTAATAAAATTTAAAACTTCAATATGTATTAACATTCTGCAAAAGATGTAAAAATAACCCAATAACTATGTTCAATTTAGAAATAAGACGTGAAGAATCAATTTCACAAGATACTGAACATATTGCTACAGTTAAGTATGTATTTTCAATAATATTTTAATTCTTATCCTCAAACTAATACAATACGTCTTCAGCATTTATATTCCCACTTGATACAGCGAGCCTTGAGTTTGCCATAAGTTCGACGGAGAAAATTTTAACAGCAAGTTGCTGTAAATTTTAGCAGACATGCGTTTCCAATCAATAAGCAATTCTACGAAGTGTTCGAAGTGAGGCCCGAGCGCGCTGGATTTCAGTGGCAGAAGTAAAGCAAACAGCGTCATGACCTCGCCCTACACCTATGCCTCACCTCGGTCGAGATCATCCCTCGCATGCCAGAGGGTAAAATTACCTTAGCGCAGCGTGACTGTGCACACAAAGTTCTCTGGGATAGATTTTGTACGTGTCAGTACCAGTATTCCGCGCAGAAAATTTTAGGATGTTTCTTCGGCGTACAGATTTAGGGGAATGAGACTCACTAAGTCTGAAACTATTCATTCTAAGTCATTGGTTAATAAATGTTTGCATTTTTGCGGCGGTAGAATTCAACTACTCAGAGGATAATTTTGAAAACATTCGTGAATGGTTCAGCATAATTAGGAACCTCAATTCAATCTTTTTACATTTGTTTAGAACGCCCACTCCTACATCGGGCAGCCATTAAATCACTCGAAAACCTTCACTTGGCGACACGTGAAACTAAAATTTAGGATCATTTTGTCCCAACAAAGGACGCAAGAGTCCTCACCGCAATGGAGCGCAAACGCTTGCTTCCCCTTCCGCCCTCGGCTGGCGCTGCTTTTCTAACAGCGGAAGAAATGATATCGGAAGCTAACCACTCCAAATTCCCTGAGGGAGCGACGAATAAAATGTTTAAGCATCTACAAATTGAGTTCAGCTTCAGTAACTTTATAGAAAAAATCCAAAAACCTTTGAATAGAAAAAAATATGAGTTTGAAATTTCTCAACTTGCAATAAACAAAATCGTGATATATGAACTTTTAATCATTCATTCTGGAACACTAATTTTTAAGTGTTTAATGCGATGCGCAGAGTGATAATCTATGCAGTGATCTCAAGGTTCTAAACTGAATTTCATGTCCAAAAGCAGATGTGGTTGAGGATGAAACAACAACAACATCGGGATGAAGTACGCAATTAATCAAGATTAATTCATGCCGTAAAAGGACAGTAAAATACGGGCTACAATGCACGGCACGTGCATAAAGATACTTGCGCCATGATAAGGGCATAAAGATGTCTTCAGCAATACCAGTCCACAAATACATTACACATCGTTCAAAATATGCGCATCAAGGTACGCATAAATACTTCATCATCTCGGTGAGATACGTTCATCAAGGATCATTCACCATCATCCATACTCAAGATACGCTCACGGAGATCCGTACATGAAGCAAGCATGTGCGGCCACCGTGAGGTGAACGCACTTTCGGCCTCCAGCCACTCGTGCCACCTTGGCCTGACTTCGACCTGCCCCCCTCATGACCCGATCTTCCCTCTCCGCCTCCACACTTCCTCTTGCTCTGCTCGTGACCTAACTTCCCTCGGAGAGCAACTGCTCCTATCCTAGTTACTTCTCGAGACTCAAATGCGCCGCGATTCTGCTTTGTGTGCTTTGCCTTGACACTAACTGCAGCTATACCTGCATTAGCGCTAGCTGCTGCTGTACCTGCATTAGCGCTAGCTGCTGTTATACCTGCATTAGCGCTAGCTGCTGCTACACCTGCATTAGCCCTAGCTGCTGCTATACCTGCATTAGCGCTAGCTGCTGCTACACCTGCATTAGCCCTAGCTGCTGCTATACCTGCATTAGCGCTAGCTGCTGTTATACCTGCATTAGCGCTAGCTGCTGCTATACCTGCATTAACGCTAGCTGCAGATATACCTACATTAAACCTAGCTGCTGCTTTGTATACCAGCATTAGCGCTAGCTCCTGCCATACCTGCATTAGCGCTAGCTGCAGATATACCTGCATTAAACCTAGCTGCTGCTATGTACTTTCTGCGATACCAATAGTACTTTCTCCGATACCAATAATTGCTGTTATACCTGTTCCGACACCAATTGCTGTTATACCCACTTCTATACTAATTATTGCCATACCTGCTTTGATTGTAATTATTGCTATACCTGCTCAGATATTAATTAATTACTATATCTGCTCCGATGCTAATTACTGCTACACCTGCATTCTACACTAATTATTGCTATACCTGCTTCCATAATAATTATTGCTATACCTGCTCCAATACAAATTTTTGCTATGCCTGTTCCAATACTATTTGCTTCTATACCTGCTCCGAAACTAATTATTACTATGACTGCCTTGTGTCTGATATATTTAATTTAAAAAATTGAGAATAAAATAAAAAGAAACGCGAACGGTTGTTTTACCAGCTCATTAGTTTCTCTACAGACTGTGTAATGACTAGCATGAACACAAGAATATTCAACGCAGAACTGAAAACATATTTTAAATGTGCTCGTATAAAATAAATCATTAAATATTTTTAAAGCACAGTTTCAGCAGTGAGATCACATAACTATACCTTGGCTCAATAATTAGCGTAAAAGAATCTTTGAACAAGTGTGTTTGTGGTCATTTTATTAATTTTTATCAAGCACATCATCACAATCAATGTTATTAACATCTAAGTACCCCTGTAAGCCCCAACCTGGGAAACCTTGGAAGCTAAGTGGCAGTTTTAAAATGACATGAAACGTCGAAAATTAGCTTGTCACACTGTTTATGAATGCTAATTTTATTTTTCACCTAAACTATATGGATCTCTAAAATTTTACGGCCAAATGCTGCCTTCAGGCTGTCGTTGATCTACCCTCAAACTACGTATCCTTGACACGAGATCTTCGACATGAGTGGGCTCAAGTGCCTCAAGCTAGGGTCAAGTTTCATTCATAGTCTATTTAAAACAAGTCAGAAACAAGCTCTCAAGTGTTCTCAAGTACTGCCTACACGCCGAGTCAAGAAGTGTTACTTGCCGTTTCAAGTTAAAAACTTCAAACGGGTTTTTAATATTTCATCTCAGTTCATTATTAGTTATTTGTTTCCTATATGAACAAGAATATCAAAAAATTTACATACCTGTGTTCTTTCAACATTCAGCTTCATTCAAAATACACACATGGGTAAGAACTTTAAAGGCTTCACTGTGTTCTTATCCTGTAACTCGCCACGGGAGAGAGTCCACATTGTTCAAATACGCGCATTAATTGCCACCGTCCACTAAATTCAGGAGCTTGATGTGCATCTGGAATGAGACTTTGGAATTTGCACAAGTTTATGACAAGTTCCTTCGTTATCAGCGCTGATCAAACCGATATCATCGTAAAGGATGAAAATAATAGCTAGAGTTGAGCTTGGATGATTCGTGAGATCTCTTTTATTTTCGTAATGATGTATGGAATATGTTCCGTAAGAGCGCCTGAATGAATTATAGTTGACAATAAGACTGAAAATTCATTCGCTCGTAGACGTTCATTTGTATATTTGTAGAACATTTTTTAACAATTTGGCTGTCTGGTAATATTACCACTTTTTTACTTAAATGTACGTGCAGATTACTGCGCTCAGACTATTTTTATACTTCAGAAAGAGTACAGCGAGAAGAAAATTTGGGAATTGAGTAAAATCTCCTTCAAACCGTAGATCAAGTCATTCAACCGTAAATCAAGCAGTCCAAATGAAATTTACTTTCACATTGTGAGGGTGGCCTAGTCTATGATTAATTATTGGTCTCTGTTATTGGAACTATTTAACAAACGCAAGTGCAAGAATTATATCTTATCATAAATAATCCTAACTTGAGCAAAGATTAGCTAAATTTGTCTGTTTCTCCGTACTTAATGAGTCAAAATACTGCTACGAAAATTGTTTCAATATCAACACTGAGCTTCTGATAATTTAAAGATTCGAACTTAAAGACAGCACAATTATTTTAGTTTAATTATTCAGATGTTATATATATATTCCATGTACGACCGTATTCGATGGTTACGGGATATTGCATTGAAAAAATTATTTTAAAATGTCATTCATTTACACTGTGATTTTGCGTTTTGCTTTCTACTTGAGTTGTAGGAGCCAGAACATCCGATTGAATTGTACAAATTATTTAACTGCACGCATCTAGACACATTTTATGTATCAACTTGTTAGATCGTGAAATTTTTCTTGTTTCTAACTTACTTTTTCTATTTTGTTCCATTGCATAAGGTTACAATTTTGAATAAAAGAGCTCAACACGGCTTGAATTGAAACACTAAGAAGGTAACAGTGTCGCAAGAACTTAATTCTTATTCCTCTCGGAGTTATTGACCTAAGTCTGGTCGAAATGATGACGTCGTCAAACCAAATTTTCTCTTTGATTTCCCTGTTTTAAGAACAATTTTTGTTTTCAAAGTTTCCCTGTTTTAAGAATAAGATCTTCCAGTTTACTGATTCTGTACTGCAAGAAATAGAACGGTTTTCAGATTACTCAAAAAATTACTACGTATTGATATTTGAATAATGTGTGTGAGTGTGTGTATGTGCGCGAGTGCATGTTTGTGTGTGTAGTAAATAAATTTATCCTTGACAGCGAAGCTGGATTCTACTATGTATTCAAAAATGTTGACTCCAGTACATGATATAAAATGACGCAACGCGTCGTATTGTGAGATAAAATAACATAACGCAACCTGATGTGTGTATATTGCTTCTCTTATTACTTCTTAATTTTTATTCTTCCAGGATCCAATCATTTCATTTCTTCTGAACTTCATTAGTGATGGTTGCATTGCACCGTTTAATCCTGTCAGCCATTTTGTGTTTGTTGGCCCCTGAAATATTCATCGTCGTATCATAATTCTGGAGATGTGCTTTTGATATTCAGTTAATAATTCTATATTTTAACAGCATAAAAAAAGAAGTATAACATTGTTAAGATCTACACTCTTAATTGGAAATTATTGCTTCCTGCGAACTTCTGCAAAACGAGTTGCGCCTGTGTACTGCTCGCGTGTTCAGATTCAGAACGTTTATGTTTGAAACCTCTCAATAATTTATCAGTCGTGCACTGTTCCACAAAAATAATAAATACACCACTGAGCAAGAAAATGAAATTACTTCCTCTCCATTGCGTATTGCATGCACGTAATTTTACAATAGAAGTTCATGTGCGAAGGCGATCCAACTCTTTAACCTAGTTTTTCGTTCTTGAGGATCTTAAAATTCCATACAACACATCTACTCAGGAAATCTTAACCATGCAGTCATTTGAAAAATGGATAAAAGTCCATTGTTCACGATGTTTACAACTATGAAACGTTAAAAACAGATGCAAGGATACCTGTCGAGGAGATCACAAACATAGTTCGTTAACTACCCGGATGAACCAGGCCCCTCTGGCAAGCTAAGCAAGTAATGAAAATTGTTCTTGACCTGTCCTTAGAAAATGTATCCATGAATTATTCCGAATACCCTGCATGGTGCTACGATTAAACCATCCCTACCATGACCGACCATGGCCCAGTCATAGCAGCCATGACCTCAGGTGTAGTTCAGGAGTGCTACCTACTATGCTCTTCAGACGCTGTCGTCGCCCCTCGGAGCACTTGCAAGCGAGAGACGCGCTCTGACTTCGCTATGATTTTTTCAATCCGACTGAGACCATTATTCTCTATGTGGGCCATCGCACGGAGAATGCTTTATCAATTGAGACTTGAATGTAGATTATGGTCAAGAGAAGCAAATAAATTCGTCGCCATTTTTCTTGAATAAAATCGCAACTTCAGTTGATTGATTGTATGTTTCAAAATGCTGTAAGATGTTCATGAAGGTAAACTCAAATGCAAATACTGCAATGTTTGGCACAAAATTGAGCTTTTTCCGTAAGTGCATATCATGCATTTACATGTGGTGGCGACCCATAACAGTTTGATCTATGGCCTCTTATGATGGTTTTGAAAATACTTATCAATTAAACCACTCCCCAAGATCCAAAAAGAGATCAGAGTGAAAGGGGACTAGAATGCATTACTACGGGATTTTCATGGCTAACATGCTAATTATATTTCTTGTACCCAGTTAGCAAGCTCATAAATCTTTGTATGATTTTTAATCATAGGAATTTGGAGTAAAAGGTCAACATCCGAGCATAAATCATGGAAGTCCCGCAAAAACATTTTGTGCGTGGAAACGATTTCATGAGTTTATATATCTTGTTGAATTTGGCAATAAATTTACCGTCTCAATTCACTGTATGTTTAAACTTAGATTTACTGCTTTTATCATACCTCAGACTAAATAAAAAATCTCGAGTAACTATTCAGACGACGTTTTCGTTATACTACGACTGCGCACACCGGATTTCTTGATACACGAGACAAAAAATTTCCTCTTGCTTCACAGTCCACTTCACCTCTACGAGTAATAAATGTGGTATGATTGCTTATAATGGTATCAAATACTGGACAGGAAAACGATCATCGTTGGTGAAAGAACCGCTTTACAGTAACCACGTAATAAAAAATTGCCACACCTCTATAGGCAACATTTTCATTTCTATCAGAACATGTTCTAATATTTTCATGGATCAAATGATTTATTACATGAATAGAGGAATCGAATAAAGATTTTTTCATGAAGATGTTGACATGAATTTCGATATCACTCACAAGTTTACACAAACTGGAATAATATTACTCCACATGAGGGAATGAAGTTGTATTCATTACGATTTGCATCCCTATATTTCTCTGATTTAAAAGCCTTAGGTTCTCCAATCGGGCCACAGTAAACATTGAAAAATCTTTTCCTGTTTTTTGCCCAAATTCGAGGGACATGTCGCACTTAAGTACCCATTGAGAAGTGAAACACGATTATTTGTAGACTGGCACGCGAAATTATTTTCGCCGCATGAAAAATCAAATTGTCCTTAGGGACTGAAAATCTCATTCGCAGTGAGGAAAAACATGTTTACGCTATTATTTGAAAATTGAGGGAGAGAAAGAAGTGTGTGAGAGAGCATTTAAAATTGAACAATAAACATGATGCATCCTTGACACAGTTGACGTTTATGTTGCTCCTCGACTTCCTTGATCGGCGAGCTCCCTCACCTCGCTGGGAGTTGTTGCTTCAGAACCCTAGATGTGAGCATAGGAGGTAGGACATCTCTGCTAGGAAAGCCTGTACAAGAATCACCAGCGTTCTAAATAAAAAGCGTCTACTTGAAAATTGCAACTCATTCATATTTGAGTCACACGCTACGAATTTAATATGAGGAGAGCATTTCTTCGAAGAGATTATACTTCTGAGAACTTCTTCAGCAGCATGAGTGCATGTGAAGTACCATTTGCTCTAAATCGAGTCAAAAGTATTGTTTTCACTCTGTGTTCCGCTCATTTAATTGACTCATAACTCCAATGTTCTTCTCAAAAATTTAATCCTGCTAATGTACATAAAAACGCTTAAAAAACTTATAGCTGTCTTTCATACGTGTGCATATCACTAAAAACATCAAATCTCGAAAATTCAAATAACATCTATTAATTAACTCTAATACCCTAGATATTAAGGGGCAGTTTTTATTCCCCTGAAAATGTAAGGCCCCTTTGTTAAACTCTCCGTATATGTTTGAAAAGTTATGCCTCTAATTAACTTATTGCAGAGCGAGACGCGTCCACTGAGTGACAAATATTCCATGTGGGACAAGGTACTCGAGAAACGTTTCAAATTTAAATAAAAAATCCTATGAAGATATAAAAACTTAGCTGGAATAAGGATAACAAGTATTCAATTTGTAGCTTGAAATAGAACAAAAGTGCTTAATAACCGCAATCAACGCTAATTTTCAGTTGAATTTCTTTATACTGTATATTTGAAAACGAAAGGGTGAATGCTAGAATGGTTTGTAAATGCTACATTGTCTCTTCCATGCTTTCTGTGCAATGCATCTGCCCAACAAAATACAGAGCATCGAAAGTTAAGCTTTCAGCGTTGCTTCTTGCATGCTTAACAATGTACGCAATGAAATAATGTCGAGGAAATGTTAAAAATCTTTCCGGCGAATTATAAAAACTTAAATGATTTGAGTACATTTTTTAAATTCATGTGATTTCAATAATACCTTTGTATCATTGTAATTTTCGGTAACTAATACTCCATATCGACATGAATCAAACGAGTTATTGCCCAAAACAATACTCAGCATATGGTCGTGTAACTTTTAATTTGCGTGGCTTTCAAAATATCGTCTACTCATCAGCGAATTAAGTTTCACTGATTTGTTATAAAGCAGCATCTGATAATTATTAAATTTTTCTCTGTTGTATTCTGTAAACTTTTATCCTAACTCAATAATGAACAAAATGATTCGATTGAAAAAGTGATTCAGCTAAACGCATAACCATATTGACATCGTCCGTCAGCATGTAATGTTTCTTAGATAACGAGATATACCTAAAGTTATTCTCTAATGAACCAAATTAATGAAAACTGATGCAATTCTAATTTATGTTATCGAAGTTGTGGCTGTGGACGTTTCTAACTTAATCTACTTGTGCACACGGACCCGGAATATGAGGGAAGGTGTTGGTCGTTAGCTCGCTGCCCTCGCTCCGACGTCTAAACTGTGCCAAGAGCAGCGATGAAGGGCAAACTAGGGGTCGATGACTGGTGCCGAGGACATTTCCAGTCTGCACTTCCATCCTCATTCGCTGCCATAACGACATGCCGCTTTTTGTTCTTGCTTCGAATTATGTGAGACTCCCTGCCTCTTTTACAGAAGTAAAGAATTGCTCAAGAGGCGGAGCATGAAGTGCTTACTACCAGCTGCACTACGCAGTTATACTTGTAAGTGTTTGATAGAAGGGAAGATTTGAGTACCAGTTGTTAGCTCATGTTCAGAATTGCATGTATTGTAAAAAAAAGTGTATAATTTGATTTGAACGAAGAGATCCGAGGGATTTTTCGTGAGAAAAATAAGCGTATCATAATCGCACTTGGGCCTTCATCAGTTCCTGGTAACGGAATATTACAGAATGAAATTGATATTCACTTAGAACACGATGCTTGGCAAGAAAATAACAACTCATTTAAACTAAGATTTCTTTAGCGAAAAATACGACCATGTCTGTTAATAAATGTACAGGAGGAGGGAAAATACACACTCCGCTAAACAACACAAAACTTGGGCGCAGCAGGTGAGGTCCTGAATTTAATTTAGTCGTCTCTTGTGTAGTAGAATTAGCCACCCAGCCCCCTTCCCAAGTGACTGAGTCGCCCATTTAGAATCAAGGATGTGGTCATTCTGCTAGTACTAATTTCCTTGAGAGAGAGAGCATATCAGTTTTTGAGAGTACAAGATAACTTTAGATTACCGATTCTGTAAAGATTATAAGCTGAGGAGAACAAAACAGAGGACGTCTTGAGCATCACGGATGACTGAGTTAGGTCCTGCATGGTTCCACGCGCTGTTTATCAGAATGGCACTGTGATAATAAACTGTTTGTCCATATAACTAGCAGCGTTGCATAAAAAGATTCCATAATATTAACTTCTCACTCTTCTTACAATGGCGTACGAAACAAAATGATTTTGTTGTAAATATTTAACAGCAAAATAAATATTTCATTTGAGGGTACCGAGGTAGATCACCAATATTGTTAAAAAGATCTTTATATCCTAAATAGCGTGCCCTTGCTTTGATCTTTGCAGATCATTAGCTGTAGTGATCATGATAAATATCACATGAGATCATTTCAAAAGCGGTGGAGACAAAAGAAGAATACAGTGACAGCATCTTTGATTTACGTTTGCTGATCGTACAGCAAGTTTGCACATGTTGAAATAAACTCGAATCACCCCTGAGACAGCAGGGAGTTATAAAGAGTATTAAAAAATTATACGAAGTGTATAAATTTTTTATTGAAGACTATTCTGTTCGTTGTTTCATTTTTCCAGTGGCTGGTAACTTTGCAGAGCTCGAGAGCAGGGTAAATTAACATGAATGTTGATAGTTAAATCTAAATAACATATTTAATTGAGCATTTAGCACTTCTAGTTCCTCGAACTTACGTTCAATTCTTTTGAATTAATTTGTTATCCCCAACTCTCGCGCTGTATAGACTTCGTATTAACAGCAATGTACAAGCAGCTTCAAAAAATTTATTTACAGTCTTGACTGAAACAAAAAATATATTTCTTGCCTTAAAAGTTAAATTTTAGGGAAGAATAATATTAATGATTTATTCGATTCATACATATTAGTTTCGGTCAGACTAAATACACCAAAAGTTAGATTAAAACTTGAAACTGATGGCCATTATAGCATCGATACGTTTCTGGGCTCGAGTCATTACTGATATCTAATGCTTAAAATCCATCCACATGAGAGCAAGTGAGTTAACGTATATCAGCAAGAAATGAAGGGCATCTCCGGTGGAATATTGTTTTAACCTTCTGGTGAAGACAAAGTAGCAGACTGTTTTTTTTTTCATTTTAGCTGAGGAAACTCCGACCGCATCTCTTAGGAGGCACCAATTTTATCCGTTGGTCTCCGAAGGATTTTAGTATTGACCGAGCGACGGTGAATTTCAAGCTCATGAAAAGTCGTTCATGACAGCCTGCAGCACGTGGCAGAGAAAACATGATTGAGGGAAATATTCACTGAGCTAAAGTTTGAAATACGATGTTCATGAAAAATAAGCCAGTACTCTTTTTTAAACCAGGCAAATTTTTTCGGTATTTAGGTAACAAACCCATTCATTAAAAAATCTAAAATCCACTTTACTTTAGAGTTCCTAATAGCATCCAACTCAATAAATCATTGACCTATAAATGGATAAGGATACGTGAGCTACGTAGCAATGCTATTTTTTAACGATGAACTTATCTCTTCCTAAACTACATTACTTGTGAGTTTTATTAAAATTTATAATCTAGTAAAATTATGACGCGGTCAATTGATGGGTTAAGCCTGTACATGTAACAGACCTGAACTGGGCAGCGCACTAATTTTTAACCGAAATTCAGGTAGAATGCAACTTTATAGTTGAAGTTGTCCCTCTTTTGAGCACTCCCCGTTTTATGCAAGCCCTCAACATTCGAGTGCATCCAGTTTCTCTTGATTCTTTAATTATCTGAGATTTTCGTCGATGACGATAAACAGGAAGTGACGCCCAACTAGACTGTGGAAGCTCAAGCCGAGCTTCACCATCACATGAGCTGCAAATAGCAGCAGCGTATTATCAACACGCCCTCGAAGATGGGAAATTAGTTCGTAAATTCTTCAAGCCTGCCTCGTGAGAGATGCTCGGTAGTCTCGTTTTGGGGAGCTCCGGCTTTGTGGCTGACATTATCATGAAAGTGGGAAATTGAGTGAACGGATCAACAATAAATAGACTGACATGCCAGAAACAGATAAGGATAACTTCTGAAGAAATTAAAGATTGATGGCATGGAAGAGAAAAATTACTTCTCAAATACATGGTAGTAAAGTGGTTGTGTTTATCTTTCAACATTATTCTCTGAGCGAAGGAATACAAGTGAAAATTGGAGTTCATTATATGAAGTATAATCAATAATGTATTTTATGATTAATTTTAATCAGATTGTCAAATGAAAAATGTTTAATAGTTTAATACAGTGGCTGATGGAACAAAATTTACTTAGCCAACAGTTGTGTCAAAAATCAGTTTTTAAAATCAAAGGCAATTTTTTAATTCGAAATGCACATGGATAAATATAAAGACAAATCTTAGAGCACGCTCGTGAATATAATGATAACAAATTATTATCAAATTTCCATTTTCTATCAAAGTATGATCATCACGACGAGTAAAATAATGTCTTCATAATAAAAAACTCATTTTTCAAAAAACGACATGAATATCAAAGTAAAATTCAGCCTGAGGATATTACTTTACAACGTGCAAAACAGTCACTATTGAATAGCAAAACCTTCTGATAGTTAATGAATTCTTTATTCAGAGTACAAAAATTTCACTTAGATTTACAAATTTAGATGGTATGCTCCTACCTCCACTCAAATTTAAAAGTCAGGTGCGATATTACCACTAAATTTGACGTCTCGGCAATCACCACGGTAAGTAGATGTGGACGAAAAGAGCGTAACTGTTAAGAACCCGACACCCTCTGTTTTTGTGCCAAGCTTTTAAGAAGACGTTGATATTAGAACACCTCGTGTGTGTCGTCAAAACCAACCAATATAGGCCACGAAGAAAGCAGTGAAAAGCTGAGCATGCAAACAGCTCTCCATGACTCAGCTACGACGTTGCGCCGATTTTGCCTCGCTGGAAAGTGCAATCAGGAGGAGCTGTGCGACCGCGATCGGCGCTATTTGGGCTACGGCCTCGATATGCTGGAACTTCCTAACGCTGCTGACCCCAAACCTCGCGACTGAGTCCACTTGTTCTTATCCCTGACCATAAAACGTGAAACAGAAGCTCTTTCCAATGAGAAAACAAACCTGAAATATTTAGTCTAAAGGCATGTTTTCAACCCCGGAGAAGTGTAAATAGTATGCATTTGAAGCCACAATTATTGTGGGGAGAGCGGAGATTACTCGTTTTTCAAATTTATTACTAAATTGTTAGCCACTGAACAATATCAGAAGCAAACGGAAATCATACGAGCATGTTTCTCCCTTTGAAAACGTCGAGCAGCGCCGTACTTTTTCAATTCTCAAAAACGCCAACTTACGGTAATTTTTTATTTTTGTGTTGACATGGATACACATTAACTAACTAAATACGGGAGGAGATAAATATCAAACTTAATTACAAACAAAACTGTGACACGTTCTCAACTTCATCATTTTCTCGTGCTGCTCACAACTGTCATTTGCATACATATTGGTCCTCTATTCTGCATGAAAGATGTCAGTCAATGTAGCTGACATCATGGTCGTGCACAACGAAATTCGAAAAGCTCTGTTGTTTTGGAAATGTTTCAATGTTTTTTGCAAATGAAATTAAGATAATAGCTAACAGATTGAAAAATATGCCTTGGCATCGTGTTAGGTATATGAAGCAATATTGGATAATACTTTTACTGCAACGTATTTATTATTTTAAAGGTTAACTATTGCATTAAAAATGACATTTAGAGCATGGATCCGCTGATACTTAAAACCATTATCCAGAAAGAAAGGGAAAATTTAAATGTGCATTGCGTGCATCTCAGTGTAACGAATCACAATAAATCGCCCAAGGAATCTCGTACTGTGGTGATCCATGGCTAAGATGGATCCTCAACAAAGCAAACAAATGCCTATAATCGGAATGAACGCTTTATTGCTTTCTTGGACACATTTCATGGAAAAATAAAAATCTACAGAGGATGACAATGCTCTGAATAACACCAATGAATGTTGAAATGATTACGATAAAATACCCTTAGGGCCAATTAGCACAAATCGGCATGTCACAGCTTTGAAATGGAAGACATATTGTAATTTGCATTCAAGTTTATCCATTTCATCATTGAGGTTGTCGCAACCAAGCTTCTATTTCATTTGTCTGCCCTTCCAGCACGTTCTACTTTTGTACTTCACCCCTGACCCATTCGGCGTCCCACTTTCTTCGACGTTCCGCATTTCCCGAAGTCACTTTCACTTTCCCGCCTACAGGTAAACAGGAGCCAACGCCCCCCCTTCCTTCTCCCTCCTGCTGCTGTCAGTTTATCCTTAACCTCAATAGTGGTGGTGCTAACTCCCTTGTTACTGCGGAGTAACAACACAGGCTGCTAGTTTCTCTTTAACCCTAAAACTGGCCAACGACACTCTTCTATTACTGGCACACCTGTTTGTAATCAACTCCAACTCTGCCAATGATGCTTACTCCCTTGTCACTGCGGAGCAGCAGCATAGTCTGCCACTTTATCCTTAACCCTAATACTGGCTAACTGAGCTTGCTCTTCTATTGCCGCAGAGCTACAGTACAGGCTGCCAGTTTATCCTTAACCCCAATACTGGTCAATGATGCTTGCTCTCTTGTCACTGCGGAGCAACAGCTCTGTGCCATTTCAGTCTGAACTCTAACACTGGAACTTAATAATTTCTCTCTTGTTACTGTGGAGTAACAGCACAGCCAGTCAGTGTATCCATAACCACGCTACAAGCTAAATGGTGCGTGCCCAAAGCAACAACACAATGTACCAGTTTGTCTTCAACTCCAACACAAGTCAATGGAGGGCCCTTGTGCGACTGAACATCCGCTCTATGGGTAGTGCTCATATCATTCGCGGCTATGGCATCTATCTTTGCAACAATTCTGCTCAACATGCACAATAACACTGTTAGAACTATATTTATGGGATTTTCCAGCATGATAATCAATGGTTTCGTATTAAAAATGGCTATTGATCGACGAAACTTTCGTCTACATTACCGACGTCATTTCACTTCATTTTACATGCCACTCTACTGATGTTAATGTTTTTCGTGCAAGCTATCGTACGTGGTAAAGACCAGCGACCAAATGTATCCTCATTGTTGTTCATCATACGAGATATTTTGAACTAGAATATTAGACACTCAGTGGTATCTTTTTTCTACTTTTTTCATATAATCAATAGAAAAACGTTTTTGAGAAACAGTGTTTCTTGAATATTCATAAAAACCTTTATGGCTGAACCAATTTCGATTTCGTTCTAAGCCACAACCCAGATTTTTTTTTGCTCGCCCAAAACAGCCAGTGAGTGGCTTTCTTGGGTGATAAGAAAGCAGAAGCAGGTAAGTGCTTGTGCGTTTCTTCTAAGCCTAGAGACCACAACGAAGCCGCATTGCGGCCCCTAAGCCTCCCAAAAACTCCTTCTCCAGTGGGCTGGTGCGTCTGGAATGCATCCATGGCCTCAATATACGCGCCACCTCATTCTCTCGACCAATTTTTTACCAGACGTTCGCAATTCGTCCATCTTTTTCATTGATATGTAGAGACGATTTCACTTTCACGTTAGCCACAACGTACCACGGCTAACACATCGTTCTGCAGCGACTAATCTGTGGATTTGAATGCGCCATTTGAATGCTGTAGAACAAAAAGAAGCATCTCACTGAAAATCAGTTACCAATTTTCAATTCTACTACTGAGTGAATTCAAAGAATCTGGATTACCGCGTTGAACAAGAAAGAAATTCAAATGAAATCGTGAATGTATATGTAAACGTATGATATTTCGATCACATTCGTGAAAATATTCGCATGAAATCTAAATAATGATATAAATTCACTAAAATTTGCTTCGGTAAATTCGAAGGTGAGTTATTTCGTACTGTTGAAATACCACTAATCAATTCAGAAGAAATCAACGGCATGATAGCTTTGATAATTTGTTTCTCATGACCAACAAGCAAGTAAGAAACTCCCTTAGCAGGTCAGACGCAGCATGAAAATTTGCTCAGAATGAATAAATTTGTTCTATTTTTCTATGATAATTTTAATTTTGAAGTGGCATCGAGGTGTGGAAAATACTATGAAAAATAGATGAAACAGAATTGATGCATTCCAATTTTCTTTTTAATAACAGCATAAAAGAGAGATATAGAACCAAGGAGGCATCGAGGTAGTCAAATCATTTCTAAAATCAGCATCATGTTTTCAGTTGTATGTGTTAGTAGATTTCTCACTCACTCTTTCTCTCTCTCTTTCTGTGAAAATTGTGTTTCTATAAAATCGAGAGTTTACTTTTAATGACTCAAAATACCTTTCAAAACATTACACATAATACTTTCAACATTCATTAAAGCCAGACCTTTTCCATACACCAAATTTTTAAGAAGCCTTAATCATCTCAACACTTGAAACTAAATATTTTCCCTCCTCTACATTTTCCACGAAATCAATACTTAAAAAGTGGTGTTACATTTTTTTGAAATTTCTACATAAATCCTTGAACTCAATGTAGATAGGACGTTTAACTTTAGAATACACTTATAACGTTGATGTAAGACACTGGGATTTCAGCTATGCATGTTTATAAACTTGAATACCGATGGAAAAAAGAAAACCTAATTGTTGTACTTTGAAAAAACTTAATAGTTTCGCCCTCAGCGTGATTAAAGGGCCTCTACATAAAATTACATTAACTCCATAACTTACCGGGACCCACTAAACACGTTCATTGCAGTACTTATCGATCGTTTTTCATCTCCACGCATTCAACTTACTCATCTCGTGAATTTGTTTTCAGCACCGTGAAATTTCATTTGACGTCAGTTTAACCATCAATCTGTAGTTATTAATCATGACCTTCTAATTTTCTTAAAGCTTGGCGAAGTGAACCTAAAGTCAAAGAACTTGAGGTTAGTTTAGATCATCTTCTCACAGAGCAAATTGATAATTTAGTTGATGGAGAAAAGAAATTTGTTACCAGATGACCAATTACCAACGACTTCAAGATTTTGTGGTCATAAAATTTTTACCATTGAACCGTTCAAATAGCGCGTTCGTCAACAAATTACACGAGTTTGATAAACACAATTTCATGTTCTTTCAAGCTTTCCAGATTTTCATGTAACATGAGGGAATCGAAAAGAAAGTGCACACATGCATAATCAGAGTATTTCATATGCATTGGTTAGGTGAGAAATCTCTACTCTTTCGGATCAGGATTTATTCAATTTGAAGTGTAACTTGACACATTAGAGCAACGAGACTCAGCTTGAATTACTTAAATGAGCAAAAACTAAAATCCTTTGTTTGTGAAATATCGCTTATAGAAATTCAATCTAGATGCCGAAGCAACTTGAATACAGTATTCTCCTGCTGACTTGGCAATTATTGGACGCCAAAGATACAAATACAAATTCGAATTACGAAGAAACAGTTATGTTGACCACTATTTTGAAAACTTATCTTTATCTCTTAAAGGATCGAATAAACTAAGAAGGAAAAAGTAGGATGCTTACAGTTATTTGGTAATATATTTTCATTTTGAAATTCTTCAAGATCTACGGAATTCACGAATTTTGATCTCACGAATTTTACGGAATCTTTTCCAGAGAAGCAAGCTAAAAGTGTGAGGAATAGTACCGAACTACTAAAACTTCAAAAAAACCTTCTACTTTATTTTGTATTGAGTGCACGCTGACCGACAACCAGCACAGATAACTTTTTCCTTCCTGTAGCCTGAGTAGCGGATATTGGCGTGAGAGATGTCAAATTTGGTGAAATACGAGGCAGCATCTTAGCCTAATATGAGTTTCTCGGAGCGCGGCGGGAATGAAAAGCCCCGCCTGAATCTACCAGCGGCAAAACGACGTAGAATTGAGGTCAGTATGTCAGAGGTAGATTCGGGACTGCTTCAGGCAAATGCGCTCGGGACACTCCGGTTAAAAGGGATTCTTCCCCACGACTGGAGAGCTTCAAAGAACTGTCGTTCAGCTTGTAACGAATAGTCTTCTACTTCATGGTAAGTGATTATCACACAGTGTTTGAAATGAATATTTTCCAATTTTGAACATTTGACTTCATGTGGCTCATGAGAGCATTACAGTTTTTACACAAGAAGGGCATGTTGGTGCACAAAGTTTTCCATGGAATAAATCATCAGAAGTAACAGTCATGAAAAATCCAAAATAAAAACTTACACGATTAGAACGTGTTTTAAAAGTACATTTAGTTTTCTTTCGCACAGCTTTCTTCGAAACCATCATTTAAGTAATGTACGTATAACAGTATTCTCCTAAGGGGATTACGTTTAAAAATCAGACTGCTGTTTATTGTGAGAAAATTATACTAATTTTTTAACCATGTTGGTGAAATTACATTCTTTTACATAATCTGTTAGCCTGAGGAGAAGCAACACTCTAGTTGAGATGACATCCCCTTGTAAAGCTCTTTAAGGCTGACTAATGTGGTTCAACGCAAATGCAGAGTTGGTGTTCAAACGAAGCCAAGTAATGAAAGGGTCCTCCGTGAGACAAATTTTCAGCCTTGAGCTACAGACACGACATGTTATGTCGTGCCCTTACAAATATTGACTCTCCCTAGGCGCCAAATTACAAACTACGTTTGGCCACACCCTAACATGATCGGTGTTATCAGCTTTCGAGGCTTTTCTAAATTATGTGAATTCGCTTATGAAAAACGGCCAGTACTGCTGAAAGAACACAAATTGTCTACCTTCCAGTGAAGGATGTTGCTTTATTGGGTATCTTAAACTAGGTAGTATATAAATAGAAAGAATTATATTCGTATTGCAATGGTATTCTTCTCAAGTATCGACAGTATTAAGTCCTCTTATATTATTCCAAATTCTTGCCGTGTATGTGGCGGACGGGAATGTGGGAGTGTCTACGCTCATTTGAGAACTGACGACGCAGGATGATGGTTAAAATATCTGTGTTGCTTGAGTTTAGTTCTTTGATACTTAAATATGCTTCAGACGTAAACTGCTGGAAATATAAGCAGAGAGAGGAAACCAGAAGTCATCCTTTACGCTCAACAGCTGTACAAATACATCGCTACAAAAATGACCACCTTGTGAAAACAAAGTTATTCGGGATAGGTTTAAGTCTACCTTCTTTGGAAACCCAAAGAGACAGGAAGTAATGTGGAAGTTACCTTGGTGACGTCAGGTATGAATAAAGATGACGATTATTATATGTTCAACTACGAAATAAAAAGTTACTGATAATGTATGCTGATTGCAATGATTTCTGAACCTTAGTGATATTTTCTAGAATCCATTGGCTGTAAATTTGAACGTTATAGTCTCAATTTAATAAAAAATTACAATTTGCTCTACAGTATAAATGAGTTTAATCATACTCACTCATTAAATCATCGATTTAACCGACTAATGATAATTTACTTTACAGGTGAGTTAAATTGATACTCACATATTAAAGATAATAACAATTAACTTTACAAATAAGTGGAAATTATACTCAAATTTCAAATACTCAACTTAACATATTAATGGTAATTTACTTTACAGATAAGACAAAATTGTACTCACGTATTATTTCAGGATTTAACAGACTAATAATAAATTACTTTATAAATCATTTAAAATCATTCCCAGTAAATCATCGATTTAACAAACTGATGACAATTTTCTTTGCATTCAAGTGAGTTGAAACCATATCCATAATCGTATTTAAATCGTATTTCTTTCCTCTAAATTCCTCAAGCTGAAGGTAGCAACCACAGCCAAAAACCGTCATGGAAGAGAAGAACAAATGAGCCCTCGAAAGCGAGGATCTGCAGGCTTCGTGGTAGATAAGGAAGAGGTCGGTGAGGACAATGGGCGTGATAGACGGACGGTAGATGACAGTAGACAACCTTGACCTGGATTTAGCTACTCTCGAAGAGAGTAGATCTGCTCAGAGAGAAGGGACTTCCGAGGGAGATGACGAAGTCTCCTTTAATTTGACGGACGCCTTCATCTTCAGTCCAACCCTAGCACATGATGTTCATTGGCACAGCTTTTACTGTCGCCTTAGAAATATTATTGAAAAATTATTCCATTCTCACATTTTGTTTCCGGATTTATGGTTTGAATTAGATCTTTATTTTTGACCAGATTCATCTTTTATGATTGGTTTACGCGTGTTGAAAATGAGAGACGATTCCAATTATGGCGAAGAATCCAACTAAGATTTGATTTTATTGATCATTTATGCAAAGTTCTTCTGAAATATCCGTTTTGAAAACGATGAATTCACATTTTGAACAACTCAAAAAGTTTTTATTTTGTTGCACATACATGAGAAGTTCGTCTAAATAATACCATTTGAAATTAGGACCTATTTATTAGAAAGCCCAACATTTACGGCTGTTTTTGATCGAAATTTCCGGCCCAGTTTGAGCATAATTAATGCCAGTTCATTGCCTCCTACACTTATGATTATTTCAGAACACAAAACGCTGGTAAGATGTTCCTTATCCATCGACCAAATTATATATATCAGAAACAATTGTTCAATATTGTTATTATTTCGAAGTCACTGGTGATCAATATTATAAAAGTAATTCAATAACTATTAATATTGCATAAGAAGTGGCTGTTTAAAAACAGGATTATTTGATAATAACGGACATTCAGACTGAGAATATTACGATAACTATTGAAACCAGAAAGATTGATCATCAACCTTTTCTAATTTGAAGCATAGGCTTAGGTACTGGGGACACATCCATTTAAATTTGATTTATTTGCAAAAAATTGTAAAAATATCGAATAAATAGGAGCAAGTAACCTGATTCTCCTAGTTCGACTCTAAATTTCATGAGCAAAAAAAACTTCTTTGTACGATTTAAACAACAAAACAATAAATGTCAATAATTCATTTTTTTCAAAATCAATAACTCCTTACGTTCAAAAACTGTATCTTTTTACTTCATCAACTTGAAAATTATCCTAGAGAACAGAGGCAAACCCAAAATCTTTCAAATGTTTCAAATGAAACTAGAAACTCATGCTAGAAGTTAAAACAAAAGCAGAGCTCAAGCAGCGACAGTACCAGAAAGAAAAAATATGTTCAATGCTTGTGAGATGTGAGATAGGTTTCTCTTATCGGGCCTGGCTAAGTTTTAAGCCGATCACAAATTTTTCAAACCAAGAGCAATCAAATTCAATTTTACTGCATCAGAATGTATTGCATTGAGAGATGAATATCTTAGAGGAGAATGCAGACTGCATTCTCTCATAAATGAACAATTCTCGCTGCGTAATACTACACAGTTTGGTGCTCCCTTCTTAGCTTCACCGTTCGGTATATCCTCCTTTTCTCCTACCATGTAAACTTAATACCTGGATGCTACAAAATCACTGCAATTTATTTTCGAATAAAACTTCTTACATTTATCAAATTTTGTTCAAATGTAATATTGAGTAATAAAAAAAATAATGCGATTGAAAATTTCATTTCATTTCTCTGCTTATGCAAATTATTTCACTAAATACTGTATAAAACGGAAAACTTTGTGCCTTTCTCTTCAAGAGCACTTTTTTAGAAGTATGAAAATTTAGTGATTAATAAAAATCAGCCATCTGTTTCAAAAGCATTTGTTCACAGTACGAGAAAGAGTTCAAAAAAAGTTTCCTAAAATATTGGCGTTATTATTAATATACGGTAAAACTTTCTCAATGCACTTTCGAATAGGAATATTCATGAACTAAAATCTTTCTAATCGTATTTATAATTCTGGCCGAGTGCCTTTCCTATAATCCATTGTTAAAACTGTTACGGTTACTCCATCCAGAAAATACACTTTGACTCCATCAAAGAGTTCTCGTAATTCTGAAGTGAGGAAATATCTGCACGAGCATGTAGGAATTTTTACATATAAGTAAAATACAGTCAAATACAACGCCTAGTGCGCTAGAAACTTATGACAATAAAGGAGAATCTGACAGTAGTTTTCATTCTATTTTATGAAACGGAACAGATTTATTCCTTCATAGGTCACTGCTTCTTGAAAAAAACGTATCTTCGTACATGTAGTTTATTTTACTTCTCTGCTTGCGAGTCTGTTTGAGCCTCCTCATTCGCCTGTTGAGGTCATGAGTCCTTTTTTGTAAGAATGAATTTACTGCCTAATTTTTTCGAAAATTTCAAATTTTTCCTCAAGTTGCAAATTTGTCAGTTACCTCGGCCAGATTGATTTCAATTTTATCCGAAAAAGTGGAAAACATCTCAACTCTTTTACCAAACTATGTAATTGCTGCATCTCTCAGACTACAGTTTTTATCTGACCCAGATTGTCCGCTAGAATGGCGCATGCATAACCTGACGACCCCCAAAATTTTATAGCAATAATATGACAAGTTATTTGATGGCCTTCTTCTTCCATGTTTTGTGAACATGTAAATGGTTCTTCAATATTTTACTGCCCTTGGCTTCTCGGTGGCCAGTTGTTTCTCATTTCACCTCTACCCGCTTGAAATATTTAACCCCCTATTGTGCAAACAGATTTTAGGCGGAGCAGTCTTTACGCATTTGAACTTGTCGTCGATCATTTTTCTCGTCACATTAAGCTAGAGATTCTATGTTGGTCCAATTTTACGTCTACTTTTTAACACGCCATGACTGATTGTGGAACCATGGTCATTAGCTGACTTGGGGAGAATGCCTATTCCATCCATTGTTTCGAAGCTACAATATTTACATTAACACATTCCAGGCTTTATAATCTCATATACATCAATTAGCCATAACATTACCTCAGACATTATACTTTAACCTTGTCCAACATCTTCACGCTAACCTTGGACAAGATAAGTTCGACCTTCAGGCGTCTACCATATCGCCTACTCACTATTCTTAGAACGAAACCTGAACTCACATTTCTACGAAATAGTTTCTTATTCATCGTCAAAACGAGAGAGTCGCCAAATATGTTGTGCAAGAATCCATGTTTGAACATGAGTCTTCATTCATTTTATCTATTTTTCATTGAAAATGTCATCAACACGTAACGTTAATGTCTGCTGATAAAATGCGTTCAGTACATAATGAACCACAAATAGAGATCTGCGTAGGATGCATGCAGACCCAAGGGAAATCTTTAGCTATTTTATTTCTTTCATTCATTAATCACTCGGCCTGACTGATGTATGCGTCAATCGGATTGTCATTATCATGAGTCAAAAACATATTTTGCTATGAAAAGCCACTCGTAATCAATTGCCAAGGATACCTGACATCAGCAATAGATCGTATTAATATGATGATTCCAGCATTTAGGCCCAACTTTGTACTGGTATTTACTTCCATAAAGCAGTGTAAAACTGAAAGAATGAAGGTAAATCCAAAACAGTGTTTCCCAAGGACGAACAACCAAAACATTGGGACACAAAAATTTAGAGCAAGCTCTTTCGCTTTTATAATGTGCTCCAGAGTATCACGAGCCGAATATGTTCACAGGATGTAAAGCGGGTTCTCGACACTGAGCTCTAACTTATTGTCAAAGGGAAGGTCAGATTTCATTTCAAATGAGTACCTTATTGTGAACACTGGTCACCCTGTTATTCCCAAGCCAAGCTGTTATTTATTCGCATAAAAACAATTGTCGCTATGGACTGTCATGTAAATGAGCTGTCTTCTTGTGTCAAGGATAATAAATTTGAAGGGAGGAATTTTGATTTTATTCATCCTGTGTTAGCTGCTGAAAAAGTATCCGAGACTTATTCTGCTGACATCTTTTATGTTTCCGATAATTACGTGTTCGGGAGTTCGATTATATTCTGTCTTTAGTTTAAAAGTAAAAAAAGCTGAACTTGTGAGTTCATATATTTCTTCCAAATGATTGCAAGTGTTCTGGTAAAATTTATCGATAAAAAGTCAGCATCAAAAATAAGCAAGAACAACAACAACATGAAACGTTTAGCTGTACTAGCTTCAAAAGGAAAAACTTTTTTTAAACAACATCAATTTGTACCAAGTTCATCATAATAGAAAAATATTGAAATTTCAGCGTTTACGTAGGTTTAAAAGCCATTAACTTTTTATCGCAACCAAAATGTCGCCCTTTTTTTCCTTAATAAAGGATTATTAGACATCTTATGGCATTCATATAACAGCGTTTTATTCCAGGTTAGGTCATACCTTCAAAATGAAATTGAGGGGTTATAATTACACAGAATAGACCAGGCCTCACAGCAATTTTCCAATGATGAGCTTACGGTCATTATCGAATTAATTTCTTCACACGAGGATGAAACGAAAAACAACTTCTGAAGCCATTTATCAAAGAAACAGAAGTTTTAGCAGCAATAAATGACAATGAAAATTCACGTTGCTTGTAGTAAATGTTTTGGCAACCGCTCACCAAAAATTTCCCAAGCGTGAGTACTGCTCGTGAGCTTTGGCGGCCCTGTACCATGGCACGTGGACAACAATTCACAGGACGAGTCGCTGGGAGATTTGTCCTATAGCTATGCACTGTTAGAGGAGCAACATGCAAAAAAAATGTGCCGTAATAGTTTTTATCGATCATGATTTAGCCACTTCCATAGATTTATGGCTCAGATCCCTGTTTTTATCTGCAATTGACGTTCAGACGTCGATTTTCTATAATAAAATACCTAAATACATCAAGCAACACGAGACAGTACTCGAGGATAGAAGAGTCAGGCTTCTGCTGCCTAAAAATGAAATAAAACTAATAGGCAAATACAATTTGTATAGTTCCATACTTTTCTCTAATCAGGTTTAATCGGTAAAAACTAGTGGTTTTAATTCTATCGAAATTATTTGATTTTCAACAGCGACAAGATACCAGAAATCCCAGTGCGGGGCAACAACGTTGCGATTATACTCCAGCTCACCTGCTCCGGTCCGGCCAGGTAAATGGCATGGAGAAGTTTGGCTGCTCGACTTTAGTCATGTGGGACATGTGTTAGTCACACTTATAACCTGATTTATGACCTATCAAAACCTTAGCAACTATGATAACAATCAACACTCAAAATGCGCAAACCTTCAAAACTAACAAAGCAAGCATATCAGATTAGAGAGAAACGTCGAAATGGTCTTCCGAAAACGCTATCTTTAGAATACTTCCTGAATGCATGTGGACTTGATCGATCTTGCAGATAAAGCAGCGCATTGTGTTGAATAATGCTCTGAAATACAATTAACAAGCCACCGTTTTATTTCGAAACAATCTCGTGGAAGATCAAAAGAATTACCTCATGTTGAATACCTATTTCCATAGTTTTGCTTCTAATAAAACTCAAAATACAATTCATTCGGTTTGTAAACTGTATCCCGGATAGAAGCATGAACAAATACAAGCATGAACAAATACAAGCATGAACAAATACAAGCATGAACAAATAACAAAGATTGCCATTTTTTCAGGCGCAGATGTATTTTCGTAGGTGGAGGCAGTTGAAGTTCCTCATATTAAAACTGTAAACTTCAGAGAGAATGCCTCATGAAAAGCGTTTTTTCAGCTGTAGGTCAGAACCTTGTCACTGATTGTTTCAACTACATTCATAACGTTTGCTGCGACAGACTTGGCAGAAATTTTCACATTATTTGGTACAGCGTAATTAAGAGTTATGCTCCTGAGTAAGATATGTTTCTTCTAGCTCTGTCTTACCAGCAATTTTTCCTTACACTAGTAGAAATTCCACTGACGTTACGGCAACAGGAATATTTCAGACATAGACACAGGTTTTACTACATGCGGTATTATGAAATTATTAGCATGCAGCCACACACGGAAAAATTCCCTTTTTGAACTCACTACACTAATCGGTACAATAAAAGACCAGATATAGAACAACTAAATGGTTACATTTTCTCATTGAAAACTTTGGGTCTAATACGGTGGAAAGAGAGCCTGATAAAATGCAATGTGTAACCTGTTTGCCCAGATGGCTAATAATATTCAACGATAATAAAAAGCAAGGTGAAAATCGCTACACGTATAGTCATTTTTATCAAAAATGATAAAAAAAAACTAAACGTTTCGTACTAACTGTCCATCTTCAGCAAAAAATCTCTGTAAAACGAAACCAAAGAGGAAAAAATTAATACACTGAAGAAGTACCTATAAAAATCTAAACTTTGAAAAAATACTAACAACAGTAAAATAATGTAAGCGGAAAAACTGAGTAGCTGAACTAGGTATTGGCAATATGAAGCGGGAAAGCACTTTGGGTGTCATTCAGTATAGGTGGAAACTCTGGCCATCAGGGTACGGCAAGTAGAACCAACGTTCCGCGATTCACAACGTGAACAACTGTATTGGTACACCAGAGACGAGCACAGTGAGTGTGGCAGTTTATTACTCCTATGTTATTTTACTGTTGTTAGTGTTTTTTCAAAGTTTAGATTTTTATAGATACTTCTTTAGTGTATTAATTTTTTCCTCTTTTGTTTCGTTTTCCAGAGATTTTTTGCTGAAGATGGACAGTTAGTCCGAAACGTTCAGTTTTATTTGATCATTTTTAACAAAAATGACTATACGTGTTGCGATTTTCGCCTTGCTTTTTATTCTCAAGCTTAGAAGCATCAATGCTGGAGTTATTTTAGAATATTCAACGAGATGAGTTATACCAGAAGCGGTTTAAAACAACACTACTCTCCACATACTCTCATTTCTCATTTAAAAGAATCCGTTTTTAGTTTACATTGAATTTGAGTCATCGTTTTATGCTAAAATTCCACGTGTTATTGCACACTTAAAAACCACGCAGAAACTGTGATCTAATAATCAGGCGTCCGTGTTTCATGCAACAAATAAAAAATTAAGGACTTGCGGCCGTTGTCTATTCAATATAAAACTTTACGGCATGAATATATTTTATTTCAATTCTTTTTTTGAATTTTCGTGGAATTTCCGTGAAACTGAAAAATGCACCCACTGACTATACGTAGGTTATACGGACTCAAGATGCATGTACCTGGTGCCTACAAATTGCTTTCGACACAGTAAAAGTCAATTTGTAGCACACCTCACATTCAAATGCAGGCCAAAATATGAAGTAATTTCTATCAAACTCAGCAGATGACATGATGGACTAAATGATTCTTAATCAACTTAGTAAGAAATGGTATTTCAAGAGCCTAATCCTTAATACACACGTTTAATCAACGAAAAAGGCATTTAGTTTCTATAAAATATTCAGTATGCATATTCACAACAACGCTATCCTCTTTAACGATGACATGCGTTACTATACTCTTGCTTAATTTAAAGTCTCAGCGGTAAAAATTTACAAATTTCTTGTAACATCATGAAGTAGAGTTCGACAACTCCTTCAGCGTCTGAAAGAAGCGACCCAGAAGTAGCAAAGTTTATTCGAGTCTTGACTGCAGAAATTCTTGCAAGCTGGAGTCTCAGATTGAAATCAACAAATCAGTGTACTCACAACAGATTATGAATGAGAAATGAGTTTTATCACACCAAATTGGGATAAAATAATGTACTTTCTCGATTCAAAATAAGTAGCCGCACAAAAAAACTGTCCTGCCTGATAGAAGCTAATTTCTCACACAAAGCTTCAGTGCTACAGCTTTTGGGATGCTCTGGAGGAATGAAGCGCATCACTTCTCACAGCTTCAACAAAATGTCTGTGCGAATACAGAGTATCATTTCTTTCGGAGGCTCTGTGATAATGCAAAGCACATTTCCGATCATTTTTTCAGGCAGTTTCGTTAAAACACAGTGTATCATTTCCTGCATCATTTCATTGTGTTGTAACAAACAGAACATTATTTCCTACGACTTCACATGCTGTCTGATGAGAATACAGGGCATGATTTTTTGCAGTTTCGTATTATGTTCAGTAGGAAAACAGAACATCATTTCCTAAAAATCAGTGTAATACACTTTATGGGCTTCTACTTGAAAGACTGCACCCTTCAGAGATCTCTCCAAACACCGTTGCCATGGTAGCGATGCAGGAGGCGCTCACTCTGATTTTTACTCCTGCCGCAATCGACCAACAAGACTAGCCAGACAACCGTTCCCTGATGTGTTTTCCATTACGCACACCGCATTCTTGGAACTAGGGCTAAAAACAAACTTGGGGAACAGAAACCAATAACAGTTAGCGTTGCAAAAAAATAGTTGAAATATAAACTTGAATCTATCATGAATGCCCATTCCTTCGTTCATTTTTTATGATATTTTAATGAATTACGTGCATTTTTGAAATGTTCTCTGGAGCGCTATTCGTGTTTTCAAACTAATTATTAGTAAGACAAAAGTGCATAAAAGACTAGAATTTTTCAGAATGGTTTTGAAAGTTTTTCCAGAAGGTATTTGCTTTTAAAATCTTAGGTGAGTCCCGGATTCCCAAAGATAAATTCCTCAAAATCAAATGTCCAAAACAGTATTAAATCAGGTAGGATTCAGTAGAAATCATTTCAGTGAGGAGATCCTGAAAAACTTCTTTCGATGAGTTCTGTATCAAATTTATCAAATTTATCAAATGTATTCATATGAATCAAAATGTATTCGTATGAATCAAATGTATTCATAAATCGAGACACTAAGCGTCTTTTGCAGCTTACACCGCAAAGAACATTTACATTTGCCAAAAGGGTCAGGCAACAGTGAAAAGACTCATTTTTCTTATCATATCTTCCGTGTCAAAGTCATTCCTTCGCCCATTTCTCAGCATTTCTTTACATTTTGGACCATTTTACTACTCCTACTCAATGATGAGCCCCCTCATTTAACAGATTCTTTTCCATTTTAATTATGTGGGAGAACATTTTAGTAGCTTAGTGATGCTGACGAAACGTTCACAAAAAAATTTCAACCAATTACTTCTAAAAAATAGCTGAAGTAGAATCAAATGATACGAATAGAATATCGAATACAAGTACTGAATAGATTTTTTCTTTTCGCCGATAAACGACAACAAGCTTTCAGGGCATTAAAAATTTACCGACCTCCAGCTCAAGTAATCAAACAAAAAAATCGCATTTTCACACTCTGTTGTTAATGAGGGGTTGCCTGCGGCTGGAATGTCACTAGCAGTTCTATGGACGATGAGAGGCCATCATTTCTATTCTATTCTGCAGCCCCAGTGTGTCGACAGAGCATTGAAAGCATAGTTGAAAAAATGTAAAGGCTCTGGCTAAGTGACCGCAGCCGTGCTCCAATTTGGGGGTTTCGGTGCCCCTGACACGCACAGGTACAGGGAGCGCTTCGACACGGCTTGCCGGCAACACTTGTGAAAACCTACAAGCCACTTGCACATCTGTCGGTGTCGTGTCAAACATAACTGTACCTGTGTTCTAGGGGGAAAATTTACGGTGATCTAGTATACTTTATAAGACGGGTGGACAGTACGGGGAATTTTTAGTCTTGAGAAACGCTCTCCCTCAACCATGTGCTTCAAAATCATAGATGAACTTCAGTCGTTTGCGTCAAAGTGTTTAAGAAAAAACGAAACTACGTCTTTCAGTCCGAACATTTTTAAAAGGGAGTTTAGAAATTTCAATCGCCTAATAAGGGGATACTCACTGAACTCTGTACTCCAAATTTTCTGAGAAGAATTATTTGTACTTTAACTCAACTTTTCGATGCCGATACTATGTATTAGTGAGAACACGGTGCGGGATCATGTCTTCACTGGGCTGAGTACCAGAATTTTGCGAAGATATACATGACCGAAACAGAAAATTGCATCTCTAAGATGAACATTTGTGCCATTAAACAGAGAACCGTTTTCTGTCAACCATCTCTCCCTCCATTGCCTTTTTTCTCTCTTTTACTTATGACCCTTCTTTTGCTCCTCTTCTCCCTCCATCATTCGCATTCCCTCCTTCCCTCCCCCTCCTTCCCTCCCCCTCCTTCCCTCCCCCTCCTCAAACCTCAACCCCACCTCTACTCTCCATTCCCTCTCCCCATACCTACAAGCACTGAAAAAAACTGGATGATTCCTTAAAACATCTCGATTTAACTATTTTTTGATATTGAAATAGCAGCAAATTCAATCTACCACATTTGGGCGAAATTTTAGAGGGCAACATTTAAACCCTAGATCAAGTGCATTTAGCATATGTTATCATAAAAAGTATTTGCATTTTGCTCTATGCTGTACTAAAACATTATTGCGAAAGTAAAAATTTATCTTGAGCTAAACCTGCATGAGAAGAAAAAGAGAAACAATTTTAGATTTCAAAATGTGCAATTTTTGACGGATGGAAATAAAATATTAAGCCAATTTCACCCTGCTTAACACCAAAGGCATTATTGTTTTAAAATCTTCGCTTGGTGTCTCAAGTTACAGAATCGATTCGAAAAGTTGTTACCATCAATGAGTTTTGTCAAAGATACGTAATTGTTTTACAATAAAGCACTTTCGCATGATAAGAATATTTAGGAAGCTAGACAACGTCGCTGAGGTCATGTAGTGGTGAACAGGTGTGGTTTAGCCAACACCATACTAAGTTTTGAGGAAGTTGACAAAGAGGTAAATAAAGACCAGTCATTTCTGAGCTCTAAATTACGAACAACTTTGAAGCTCTTCTAAGATACGATTGCTTTTTTATGAATAAGTTCCCCATTAGAAAGTTTAGCTGCCCGTGATTGAACAACAAGAGTTGCCAATGTAAATTATGAATCAGGCGTCTGATAATATGCTACACGTGCACAAAGCTGTAGCTAAAGCTACAAACTTCATTCGCTGAATCTCAATCTCATTCATTGATTTCAATTGACAGTATTGCAAAATGGTATCAAAAACCAAAATTAATACATCAGCTACCGAGGGAGTCATATAGCACCTCTTATACAAGGTAAAAATTTGCATCTTTCGGCTCATGAACACCATTTTCAGATTTTCGTTGGTCGTGATTAATGCTATCGCATGAATTAAATACTTTAGGTGCGAATTTCACACCTTGATTCCATTTTATAACCTTTCTTCAATCTATATTTTCGAAATCCCAAGTATAAACCCCCTCTTGACGACAGGCTTCTCTCGATAACTGCAAGCTTAGAATAAAAAGAATTACGTATACACCCTACGAAATTGCAATGCCTTTTATGAACGGATTCATAAATTTAAAAAATAATAGAAGCGAGATAATTTGTTTTGCTTAATCTACCATGCACAATGAACCCGAATTATTAACCTCATATATATCCATGTATATATGAAGAAGAAAACCAATACATGGCAACACACGCATCGCAGTCATTGTAAACACTGAAAATTAAATTAACTGGTAAAATTAAATGAAAAAACGATAAAATAAAAGATGGAATATTCTAACACATATACGTACTACTCAAAATGTTCCATTTGACGTTCATGAAGTATGGATAGAAATTATGTAATTTTTAATGCAGTTAAGATGTTCCAAAATATTCCTGCATACGATTGAGAGCTTGTGATGTAACATAGGTATTGCATGCGATCTTTTCATCAGCCTAATGATAAATTTGAACAAACTTCATACCATTAGGGGACAACCTGCTTCAAGCCAAGAACAATATCACTAAAGAGCGTGAGGCAAGCGGAGGGTACAAAGAGCATTCTACGCAGTTTGAAGACTCAGTAATTGCGCATTCAAACATCAAAAAATAGAAAAGCAAACCACCGTTAGCAACCAATCTCGAACGAGTGTAAAAATAAAATCTCGTGCTTGCTTTAGACTGAAGAGAATAGAGAATAAAAGTGCAAAGTAATAAGTAAATGATAGTACCAGCAATGCCATCAATTGGAGCCAGTATTGCCGCCAGACACCAACAACTGAAAGGACTCTCGGGAGATTTCAAAAGTATCTGACCAGGAGATTCCTATTCTTGAGAAATGACATCGTGCTAATCGCAAGGAATGCTTACTCAGAAAATGATAAGCAAGGAAGATAATAACTATGTCGATAACATCAAGTCATGAGCTAAAACAAATATCGAATAATGTGGTACTAAGCAGTGTACTCGTACCCTCGTAAATGATTGCTAAAACTATGTCTTCCTGAGTCTCATTTTAATACAGGAGACGAAAATCATAAATTTAAATTGGTTAATAAGTATAGAAAATATTCTGTACATGAATTGTAATTTATTTTTACCTAAAGAATTCCCCAGCAAAGATATATCCTAGCCTAAAAGTAGAGGAATTTATAGAAAGAGAACGCTTTTAAACAAATTAGGTGAACACTGTGTTCCTGCATGAATTGTGGTTCTAACTTGAAAAACTCCGTCATTTTTTACAGGTGCGTGTGCGCTACTGCTTGCACGTTTAATAATTACGATTAATATTATTATTACTATTACGGATTGTGCACGTGTGGTTACGTAATGACCCAATTTTGCGAAAAGCAGGTGCTCAAGCCCTTCGTATCTGGCAAATAACATTTAATTAGATAAAAGATGCAATTCCATACTACCTCAATTAGTTTGTCATGAGAAGACTTGAGATCAAAACGCGTTGGATGCTTCAGCAAAGTCGCTATCCCAACCCTCAGTGAATGCAAGCTACCCAGACCCTCAATATGTACTGCAATACTGGTCAAAGAAAGTGAAGTCAGTCCCTTGACTTGAATGTAATAAAGAACCTCTGGAAATTTCTAAATTACTGAACGGTTCATGATGGTTAATGGCAGCTTTTAAACATAGGACATTGAAGGCTAGAAAGGCGTGACATAATATACGATAATTTGAATTGATTGTTTTTTATTCTTTATCTGTCTCGTAATTTCTCAATAAAGAATTTTATTCATTTATAACTGGTATTTACTAACTGATCCAGGCGTTTTCGTCAGCTTATCAAAAGGAAGGAGAGCAAAGAAAAAAGCAAACTAAAGATGTGGCTAAAACGTACTTCTAAATAACGAAAGAGATCCGACACTATGCCTCGTCACAACAGCGCAAAATAGAAAGGGAGAAACTGATAAACAAAACATCCTATCTGAATAAGAGACCAAATCTAAGAGTGGAGTTAGTAGAAAATGTTGTAGATCGATTTGAACACTCCCGAGCCTCATCAAGCGTTCCTGATGCTCGACTGGTACACAATAACTCCACGAACGTTCATAGTGTTGTAAAATGAAATAAGGTGTCCCTCCAAAGTGATATAAACAATGTTTTTGTATTCGTTCGTGACGAATGTCCGGGTTTTTATATCCAACGTGATTCTGTGAACATTTAAAGCAACTAGTAAATGACTTGGCATCTCAAATCTCACAAATTCACTCACTTATGTAATTCGTGAAATACTTCTATTGTCTTCTACAGAAATAACGACCCGCGTCACATCCTGTAATAGCAAATAACTCAGTCAGAATAAGTACTTACGACAGGATATTTACGTATAACAATCATCTCCACTGACCTCAAAACTACACGTGGGCAAGTGATCAGGTTCATTTTAGCAATTAAAAGTTACTTGTATCTAATCATTTCTCACCGGCAACCACAACGTCAAGGCTGAGCTTACAATTCACCTTAAATGTGATGTCGCCACGTAGTTGATAAACCAGTTCTTGGACTTGGAGCACGCGCATCTTCGCAATAGTTGAGCAATGCTGGGCACATCTCGGGCAGTCAAGGACCCTCATCCAATGATGTCAACAGTAAAGCTCTTTATGGTTTGCAGGGTCCTGCAGTGAAAAATTAATTCAAATTTTCAAGTTCTTTTTGAAAATAAAAAGTCACTGTTCCTTACAGTACAATTTAAATAGATGAACTCTATTTACTCTTTGTCCCCGTGTAAGTCAAGGTCATTTGTACTTACTTGTTGAGGAGGAAGCTTAAATAGACTGATAACTAGCTACCGACTTTGGCGCCGAAGATATAACTTTTACATGAGATAAACACAGCACGTGCAATGCGAATTTCGCTTATATTCTCCATGTTCCAGCGTACGATTTTCAGGACACAAACTTAAAAGCACGAGACGAAAAGCGCACTTCTGACGAGAAGCGTAACATGTATGAGGCGAAGAAAGCTTCTCAAATCGAGCATGACTCAGGAGTTACAAGATTTTCTAACTACCATCTTTTAAATAGGTTATGGTGAAACCAATGTTTTATATAGGCGGCTTCTGTGGCTTCAGTTAAAAAAACTCAGACTTGTGCGCAGTTTGACGTCCTCTCTCACCCGACTCATGTCTCATGTCTCGAACACAAGAATTTTATCACTTCCAAGGTCAGGTAAATAAAGAACAGTAATCAGTCAAGGGTACACCGATAAAGTATGATATCTTTATCGTCTTTTGAATAAAAAAGACAATACTTTAGACAGAAATAAAAAGATAACGAGATTGCTGAACCTGACAGACATAATGGAACGTGTTACCTTATGGTTGTCACCAGGAGTTCAGCTACTTCAATTCGTGCTGTAAGCAAAAAAAAATGATCCCATTTCGAATAAATCTTAAAATATACGGCATCTTTTAATCCATATAATTTCCCCCATGTCATCATGTGCATGACGATGTACTATAATTGGCTACAACAAAATTAGGCACGAACTAGCAAATACCTGAAGTATTTCTACTACACGTGCGCAAAGCAATATTTAAAGCTACGAACTTCATTCGATCAGAATTCATTGAAAAAAATAGTGCTATATGTGTTGCTCACTTCAATTGAAAGCCTCCGTTGTCTTCCTTACGTCGGTAAAATTTTAAATACCGAAAGTTATAACAAGTAAATGATTATTTCATTTTGTGAGCGATTTTAAAATGTTCTCGCTCATACTGTGGTCGGTAGCAGGGATACTAGGTCTGCGTAAAAGAAGGAAAACCAGGCAAAAAGCTTTACGGACAATACAGCCATAAAGAGTCCATTTCTGCTTATAGCCGGTTAAGCGCACCGACGATCGATTCAGTTTTGTCTGAGAATACACGCGCATACTCTAACAAAACATATTTTTATGCCAGAACATGTGTAAAATATGATACACACAGTTCACGGACATATAATGCAGGCGAAATTCAAGCATTTCTTCCACTTTTACCGACCGTTCATGAAACAGCATGTATATATGTTATCTCATTGAGGTGTTGAAGAGCAAGTGGCTCTCCCACGTCAGGCACAAAAAATGCGCATTGAGTAACCCTACAGCACCTGAGCCCAGGGGCGGCAGATGCAGCATTGCAGAACATCTGTGGCAGAGCTCGCAATTTAAAAGCAAAAACAGTGGGATTAAATTAATCAGTGAAGTTGGGAGTGGCCTGCCCACCAGGAGGGAAATGACGATTCGTGGATACAGCCGTACTGTACACGGAGAAGACGTGAAGGTTGCAGCGTGACCTTGAATGACACAGTGGAGAGGAAGGGAGTAACGGGCCGGGTTGAGGAGGGAGGGAATTGCGAAGGGGGGTGAAGAGAGTGGAGAGCTGCTGCACACGTGGTCGTCTCGATAATGCGCACTCCTGTAAAACCTGGTAAAATGAACATAAAAACGACGATGGCTCTCACAACTGCTGGTGAAGTGAATAAATAATCGCTCATGATTTGCTGGGGGTACATGCAAACTACAGCAACATTTAGTATGCGGTGTATTTTGAGCGTAGATAATTGGGAAAAGGACGGAGCCTGACAGCTAGTAGAACTACGGTTCCCTCTTTGGGTGTGGCTTAAAATAACAAAGATCATTTTTCTAATTCTTACTAAGGATTTAATATGCTTCTTGTTTCAAATACACACTAATGGAATTCTCAATTGCATCAATTTCTTTTACTCGGCACAAGCTAACCGAACTGCACTTCTAATGAATTTTCATCAACTGATATTCGATCAGTTTTTTGAGCAGTCTTGCCGAGCACCAGAAATTTGAGTAGGAGCAGGTGATGAATGACAAAAGTCTCGTGTGCAAGGCCCACAGGTGCGAGCACACCTGTGATGATCTGTGCCAAGGTAGGCATTCATGAACTCAACTCTGTTGGTCACAGAAATAGCGTCAGGTCCAGATATATTATCCTTTACTAGAAAATTTGATATCACTGTTTTTCATGAGCAACTTAAGATGCAAACCTTTTGCTACGTAACCAACATGACCTCTATCCTTGTTTACATTATCATAAGTGCTGTATACTTGATACGGACTGAACCTCGTCAAAAATAAATTCAGATCATAGGAACTAACTCGCATTAGATTAAGGTTTAACTAGTTTCAGGTTGTTAGGTCTTCGAATTTGACTTAGCGCAAATAATCAGTTCGGTCTAGATCAGAAGTTTCACGGAAATTCATGCACTAGGAAAACACAGTTTCGTTTCCTTGGAAACGGTGCCAACTAAAGAATATTCCCCGAAAAGTTGATGCAGCAAGGACTGGTTGTGAGCGATGCACGCAAGCGCTCTGCAGAGAACGTCCTCCGTCCGGACTGACCTTGCGGCTGTTTTACAAACACAACTTTGCTGTTGGAATCCCCAAACGCGTCTTAATTCTGGGCCACCATCTTGCTTAGCCTACTCTAGCGTTACTCCTGGGAGTGACGAATTGGCAGGAGAATGCTGCCGAGATGAAAAATTTTCGCCTGCATGATTATTGTTTAGAGAATTTTTTTTCCTGTGCACCCAGTATCAAATGAATCATTAGCGGCTTTAGGTAGACATTTCCCGATAAGTATTAGAAAAGTATTCCGTAAACGAGAGCCAATCTCGTCCATTGGTAAGGCGTGCTGATGAAAAAACTTCTAACACCCCTACTTCTATTCATGGATATTTAAACAAGTGCTTCAGCACATGATGCGAAAGGGGAGATTGAATCTCATATCTACTCATTACGAGATCATTAAAACTAAAGAACCAAATCTTCCCATCTTGAAGTGCAAGCTGTACTCTAGATATAATATTTTGAATCCTTTCCCTTGGCTGATTTGCACTGATACAAAAGAAAAAAAAAACCATGATTGGGTGCCCTTGCGTGTGCAGACGACCTTCAAACACAGTGGCTTACATGAGTCACAGTTCATATGAAGACTGGTTGACGTCAACCGGTTGCCGGCAAGCAGACCGGGGCCAGTCATAGTCAAGCTGAATCTATGTAGAATTTGGATGATTGTGTAAGTGACGCAAAATGTCATTGACGCATAGATGTGCCATGCCTGATCAATGGCGGATGTTCGCACCCTCCTTGGTTCGCACAATGCGAACGTTCACACCCCGTAAACAATTGAAGATGAAAACTGATTTTCCAGATGAAATTGATCTAAATATTGCTTACAGCTCTAACGTTAGTCACAGATATTTTTGCGTTGTGTGTCTGTTTTGAAATTCCGTTATATCATCATATTTGAATGATTTAAACTCATCTACTTGGACACTTGGTCTGCATGGAAGATTCTAAAGTACATCTCTGCGACGATTGTGCAGTCGGACCAATTTTCTTTTTCTTACATAAAAAATGGCTGACAATTTGGAGTACAATATCTGAGTCATCAACACGCAGCTGTTAAAACTACGTTGCAGCAGCAGCAAACCGACCGCGAAAGTTTCTTGATGTGCCGTTAGAAAGTAACCCTTAAGCTTGACAACACCCGAGACGATATGATATTATTTTTAGTTTGTAAACAATTTATATTTTTATTACCTACAAAAGTAAAGATTCCCCCTGGCATGAAACTCATCGAATCAAAAGAATTAAATTTTTCGACGCCAGAAGGACTGAGAAGCAATGCTTGACCCTTTTGAGCTAGACCCATGCACTTCAAGGTCAAGATGGAGTTGAAATGGAATTTTACAAATTCTGAATTTTCTCCATAAGAAATTTGAGGTTACATATTCCTAACGGGATCCCGTGTAGATGTCAGGATCCCAGTACACAAAGTATGCAAGCTGATCATATCAAATGAACTCCATGTTTACCCAGACCTGCATGAAAGCCACAGGGAATTTCTGACCTGCGCTTCTTCGTACCTCTTAATTCTTACTAGGGTATCTCTGATTTATTGAACGCTATTATTTCGTTCGAAATAATACTCCCATGCACATCGCACGACATTAGTAATTGAATTGAGCTACCTCAACAGAAAACTTGTCTTGATAATTCACTCCACTATTATGCAGGCCAGACCCATCAGAGCTTTTTCAACACCAAAATTTAGAAACAAAAATTCTCGTATAATTCCAATTTTTCAAGAAGTTCACATATTTTCATTCTACCTCGTCTTACTCTAGGCTCTACATCGACTGGGTTCCGCACCTGACTACTGACAAGAATTATGAAATGTTGCACATTGTGCAGCTGCATCGAAGTATGTATACGATACGGCAAACGAATGTTATATTAGTATAATTCCGCCATATTTTGAAGAGCTGATATCATAGTGTACAAAAGTTCTACGTCAAGCTGATATAGACAATAAAGATTCTCTGAAATCTCCTTCTTCTTTTTCCAGAGTAAAGTTTACCAGGAATCCATCCTCTTACCACATCAACCTCTCACATCACTTCGTCACCGAGCAGATCAATAGAGATTCATCTAGCACCAGAACCCAGCCAAGGTGAAACTATTAGGGATTTTCAAGCAAATTTGCACTCCCCTCCTAAAAGCTTATTCTTGCCCGAGAACAACAGCTCTCTCGATACCAGCAACTCTGGTAGCTATAATACGTGAACATTTAGAGCTGCCTCCCGATACCTGCAACTCTGGAAACTATAATAACTGAACATTTAGAGCTGCTAATATTGCATCAACATTTAAGCCTGTAATCGCCCCTCATCCCCCAGCTCCAATATTTCTCAGAAACTCTGGCCACGCACTATCGACCCTCAGAGATCGTTGCTCACAGGGTTATTCAAGGTCAGAGCCCCTCGTCTCTTGCCCCCTATCCCCCAGTCGACTCCCTTCCTGTCCTCTCACAACTGTTTTCCTGCTTCTGATATTAATGAGGTATTTGTTTGTTTCACGCAAGCTCGAAGTTATTAGCCAACTCCACAGGAACATGCTCTGCAATTTTTTGCAGTGTTAATTTATCAAAACATTAGACCACACTATAACATAACTATGTCGTAACCATCATAATTTTGGGTATAATTTTCTTAAGAAAGTTTTCTCTGCCTCTAAGTTAAATTCACTACGTTTTCTGACTGCTATACGCTGAAAATTCCATTTATTAGTTTTTACAAAATCCACTGCCATAAAAATGAAAAAATGAGGGAAATTCTAGCCCACCTCTGTTTCAGACAATAAACTATAGTTAGGATGTAACATTCGATAATTTTTCTAATTTCTTACAATTCATTTAGAAATTCCAGCAAAATAAGTGAAAAGCGAACTGAGCATGGACTAGGTACCACTTTAACATCCAATTGATTTGTGTCAAGCTATGAGTGAGAGAGAACTTTGCTACAATGGTGGTAAGTATACCCAAGAATATTCGTGGGTTGACTACATTCAAAATTATAAAGTAATGGTTGAAGGAACTAGTGATAAGCCCTAATCATATTTTAAGAAATGTGAACCCATGCAAAAAATGTTTATGGTTCACATGGCATCACAGCGTACTGCTGTGGAAATGTTTCGCAACTTCACTGGACGGCATATGACTGAACTTCTGCAGACTTCCGCAATATGATCAGGCAAAGAACAAATTCAAGGATGTGGCCGAGATCGCTAGGCCAATTTGAGAGAAATCTCAGCCAGGGAAAGTGAAGGTCCGAGTCTATCTGAGCAGGTCTAGTCTACGTCTTTTCAAATTGTGAAAGAGAAAGCGAAAAATCGTTCGTGTTTACAAGAAAAGTTGATGACTTACAATGAATTTCCATAACGAGGCATGGCATGGGTCACGTAGCAATAACAAAGTTTTAACCCATTAACAGGATACTAGCAATGAAATTATCAATATCAGAGGGGAAAATTTCGTTATACTAGTCTTTCAACTACTTGAAATGAAAATTTAGGAACTGCTGGCACAAATTTTGATCCATTATCAGGTATGACATTCAAGAGTACTGGTATATTCAAAACAATACTACCCTATGTAAAGCCAAAAGCTAATTTGAATCACATTCGAGTATTCGACATGATTTGAAATGAAAAAAAACGAATGGTGGCTAAATATTAAATTGTACTTAAAAATTTTCAACTTTGTCATTTATATTTGAAATCTCATGCCCTGCCGTCGGACACTTCCAAGCAAATACCAATATTTCTTGCGTTCACAAAATGTAATTCATCATTTCCTCTGTCCATGAGTAATAAATTTGATCACAATTTCGATGCTTCAGGCCAAGCTAATCAAAATTCGAAGTCATATTATACTCCACGGAACTAATGGAACGAAACGAGTTTTCCTTAGTAAAAATTGAAACAAGTGCATGATTAATGCGGAAATATTAACATTGGCGAACTTGTTGCGTGGAGGGATGATCTTGGAAGTAACAAGGGGGCCGACTCTGGCTTCTGCGTATTGCATTAAAGGGACACGCATCAAACCCTCACAGCAGAGCGCCGCGTCTGCGTGCGGCCATGGACAGCTGGTAGTGCTCCTCGGGGGTGTGGAACTATCATTTACTCCCAGGAATCTGAAATTATTTTTGATTGAGAGCGATGCACAAAGTGTGGATGGTGAAAATCTGCTTTTGAGAGAAATTAACGCTCGTCATGCATGCTTAAAAATGAACAGGCATGTTGCTCAAGACGTAAAATTTCCATTCACACACACAACATTTTGAAAGTAAGGCAAGTAATTCATTATTCTTTTGTCGGTTATCTATTTCTATCATCTGTATTGAAATTCAAAAGACCGTCAATCCAGGCTTTATAAAAATTATTTTCATATATCCCATTAGCCTGGAGCCTAAATTGTGGCCAATTTTCCTGTTCGTTTCACCGTCGCCACTAAACTTTCCTGCACACCTGTATCCTCACTGCACACACGCATACAATACGCGCTTCTAATGAGGAACTGGTCATTTTTGATTTTGAACCGGATTTAGTGCTCACGTTGTGCTGATGCAATTATTTTTTCATAAAAATATTTCTGAATAAGCGCTCCATCAAAACTTGAGGCAATAAGTTACGGTAAATGCAAGAGAACATGAGAAATATTGAATAAAATGCCCCCACATTTCGTTTAGCTTAAGTTAACACCACTATTTAACACGGGATTGCAGCTTGAACACATGCGAAAATGCTCTTGTTTATGAAAGGTTTGCGTAATTGAGACACGACAAAAAGTAAATTAGATACAGTAAAAACAAAACACACATATAATCCAGATCAAACAACGATTTGAGTCAAAGGAGATTTTTAAGAGATGATTTCGAAATACTAACTTAAGTTTTCCAACTTCTAAATGGATTAATAACACTAGACAAACAATCAAATACTATATCCGAGTTATTGCATATTGTCTTAGACAGGGATGTTATATTCTTTTTAGCTTCCCTACTAATGCCTTAGTCCTAATGAAATCAAATAATTTCTCTCTTGCATCGAACGCCAGATAGGCATAAATGAAACCTTTTCATCCTGAGCCCATAAGCATCGTGACTGCCTTGCTTGTTAGCTATAGCTTCATTAACACCAATAATTATTTCTGACTATGTTAAAATTATGATGACATTTAGAGACTACATTAATGCGAATCGTAATGTAAAAAAACTTCATTTCAATTTCCAGGAGGAGTTCAAGATGCCATGGTGACTTTCACGAACGCAGCACAGGCTAAGCGATCGCACCTCGACAATGCTAACAGTTGTTGCATGACGAAATACATAGTTTATATGAACTTAAAAATTTCCTGCACTCACTCGTTCAAGTAACGGTAAAAAGCTCACACTCTGCAATCCAAGGATGAGAAGCTTGAAGAATTTCACGGTGGTCACGAATTTACAATTTCCAAGAGCTTACGTGCTCTTGGAATAATTACTTACTTCAGCAGTACTATTCTTATTTCAATACTTGGTCATAACACGAGATTTTACGCTCATGCTCAGAGGATATAGCTGTCCATATCATAAATTTTTCACACCCTGCAATTTTACTCGAGTTGGGATAAAATCATTGCTGAGTCTCGGGGCTAAAACGAAGCATTGCGTCTCGAACAACATTCTAAGTTTAGAGTGTGTGGGTCACAAGAAGTATCCAAATATAAGCAGACCATGCTAGCACATGGTTTTACGAACTCGGATATAGAACCCGTTTTACAGCCTCGGATATAGAAAGCCATTAAAAAATGATGAATCATGTCGGCAGCACTCTTCTCTTTAAGCCCAGTCACAAATTTTCACAACGATTCATTAAATTTCGGGAAGCTGACTCATACACATGAAACGCATTTTAAGTGAAAAAAATTAGTCAGAGACGGGGTGAAAAGGACGTGTACGCTCAGCGTACCATGACTATTCCAGAAAAGATATAAATAGGATGGATATACTGACTCTCCACAAATTGCACATTAATGTAGAGATCAAGATGACAGAAACACTAACGCATTGAATGCCTGACAATTCTATCTTTAATTCATTTGAAGATGGGCATAATGAACACAATAACTAGTCACAAAGCCATGAAATGCTCAGTAATATAAAGTTTAGCATATTAAACATTACCGGCACACTGATAACTCCAAATATACTAAAAAAAGCATTCGACGATCGCTCAGCTGCGTGTGCTACGCTAATTTTGTGTTTTTAACAGACGAATAAGTTGCAAATCTTTCTAAAAATGCACGTGTGGCACAGTTCTGAATAATTCATTTCTCAAGAAATAAATACGAGTTGTCTAAAAGAAATCCAGCGATACATTTAGAGGAGCGACTATTTTTAGTTAGAAAGTCACTCAATTATGTCGGTCTCTCTTCGATCCATAGCGACAGCGCGATGACGCAGGTTTGATTTTGGCAGACGCACATAAATCGTCACGCCAGGATCATGTTAGTTCAGACGAACATTTTAGTTTGATGCACAGCTTTTGTTGTAACAGAGCCAGCCGAAATTTCTTTCAGGCTAACAATTCAAAAACCGTTCGTCGTTTTTCATTGTGTGTACTGAAAAGCTCGAAGCCTAATTGTGGATTTTGACGAGGATGAAGTACCATTAGGTGCCAGCATGATGCATTGTCCGTACATTACTTGATTTAGCGGTGCTCGTTCATCATCGTAGATGCGTTTTAAAAAAGAATTCGGTTTCAACAACAAATCTAATACAAGTGGCTCTGTCTTCAGTTAAATTCAACTTCTGGTGAACCTAGTAATTAGAATAGGATAGCTGGTCATTTGATAGTGGAAAACAAGTATCTCAACATTTGTCCAAAATTACAACTTTTTGGCTTTCAAGAACTTAAGCTTTCTGGAAAATAAAAGTGACTGCAATCATATAGAAAAAATTGCGTAAAAAATAGCGTATCATCAAGCTTGGGAGCCGGTTCATAAATGTAGCCCCACACTAACCCGGAAAATTATTACTAAATCTAGAAAAGCTTGAATTTTTGCTCAATTGAAATCCCTCTGTATGAACTGGGCTCGCTATCGCTATTGTACGGAAGAACGCCTATCTCTTCCTTAATTATTGTAAACCCACTCTTTGATATTAAAATTAATTGAGACTTTGCTAGAACGCTGCGTGTACGAGTAGTTACAGTTTGCAAATAAGAAGACAATTCTTAATGGCCTGGAATTAGACGATTTCCTAACAAATGTCAGATTGTAACCACCTTTGATATCAATTCATTTATATTCATTTCACAGAAAAACCTTATACCACATTTATGAAAAGCTATTTTTGCAGGAAATGGTTCGCCTCACAGATGATAAGCACAAAGCAGGTGCCATAATTCAAGGAAATTCACACTTAGCATAAATTTTTAATGAGACCTCGTGTACTGTTCCCGGAAGCTGACTTCGCCACTAATGAACGCGAAGTTTTAAACTCTTAAGAGCAAGAAGGCATTAAATTGAGACAAATTAATTTCAATTAAGAGGTCAACTGTTACCATGAGTCTTCTCCTTGAATCGATCCTCACAGTGTGAACTATGAAAATAAGGTACAAAAAATTCGCGATCTCCGTACTCAATTGCAAACATGTGCTGTAAAATGAGGCTTCTTTTTTTGCAAATTTTGCAAATAAGATATTTATTTCTGCAAATTTTACAAATAAGATATTTGAGCGACCGTTATGCCTTGTTCGTCAGACAAATAATTATACTGTTCTAAACCTGTATATCTATAATTCAAGTTCGAGTTTTAAGCATTATATTTTGAGGTCAGAAACAACGAGTTATTCAAGCGTATGGATACATCCGTTGAGGGTAAAATTAGGGACACACATTCGGTTGATAGAAATCCATACTCGCTATTTTATCCTGGTATTGTCGGTTCAGATAAACAGGCCGAAAAACATGTTCTGGGACCATATGCAATGACTATTCTCCCGTACAATGACAAAATTACATAATGGTGCTTACGACATTAGGCGCAACTGTGTGCTATCCCCTGGAAACAGACGCACACTTTGAACCAACGGTTTCCGATGGCAATTAGTGTACAGGCGCTCAATAACGTAGATGTCCTTGACGGAACGTCCTACCCGGTGCGTCACGTGTCGACTTCTGCATAATGCGCATCCCTCGCTCAAGGTCGCCTCTCTGCCTTTTGTTGGTCTGTACTTGGCGTGCCGGGCTGCCACTGCGCCGGTTCCAAGAGCCTCTCTACCTTGCTGGTTGCCGGACAGCAAGAGACATTACGCACGCCATTTTCCTACGGGTGAATCTGGCAAACGAAACTTGAAGTTTTGATGCGCAGTGCTGTTCAATTGAAACAGTATCCAGGCTACCGTATGATTCCATGTATGAACACGTCAGGGGCGCTCAGTGCACTCAGTACTTTAGTTGTGCGTTTGTGCTTTGTTGTCTTTAATGGGTAAAATAAGTTCTCGACGAGGACTTCAAAAGTACGTCATCAACTGATTATAAAAATGAAGCGTTCGTAAAGATTTCAACGGAGAAGTGGAGTTGATGTAATGTATTTCGAATATGAAAGCCATTTTAATAATCCATAGGAACATGGCCAAAAATCTTGTCGTGTAGGGGTTTCGATCACACCTGAGTAAAATAGTTCGCGTTGAGAAATCGTATAATTATTAAATTTCCAAAACCCTTCCACTTCAAGTATATTCAATCAAGAAATAAATTTAGACCAAACCCCCGATTTTGCACAACTTCCATTTTCACCGCCGTTATGTACACTTCAACCAAGATCCTAAGGCATCCTGTGTTTGTTTACCAGCAAAACTGAATATCTATGGTTCGAATGTCAATGAAATGTCAGATAAATATTTCAACTAAAAATACTGTTTTTATAATACCGCCAAGAATGTGACTGACGTTTTACAAAGTGGCTTAGCTCTGTGCGAAAAACTTTAACTGAAAAAAGAGTTTGTAGACACTTTGGAATCGAGACATAGTTACCTAATAAGCGACACTGAGGCCTCAGTAGCGTTTATTTGCCTTGCATCAATCAGCTTCTGGTAAAGCCCTCATATCAGTTCCATATGTTAAAATCGTATTAGTTAATAAACAGTTATTAATAAAGTTGTTATTGATAACACTGTGATAAGCACTCATACGTATCAGGGTTCAAAATCTTTGGACTTGAAACACAACGAAGTACATGAACATGTTTACAATTTACATAAAAACGAAGTTTTTGTACTTTCAAAATTTCAACGATATGTGTAGATTCAAATTCTACACATATCTGCCTAAATTCTACGTCATTGAAAGGCATAGAAACCTCGCAACGCTCTCCAAATCCAGCTGTCTCAAAGGGATTTGGAATAACGTGAAATAAGTGAAGACAAACTTCACGATGTCTCAGATATAAATTTTGATTAATTTGAGGATTTCCATTTCCAATGAGTGCTGAAAATCACTTCAATATAAGCATGAATTTTGATGCGTATTAATTGCACGAGGATAACACAAATGCTCGTAGAAAATCAGTTGCTATGTACGACACTCTCGAAGTAATTGATGGCTTTCATGCCCTCACCAAAATGCATGAAGCTCTTATCAACGCAGGGAAGACACTCACGTGCATTTGCAAACTATCGAGATCAGTCATTAGAGTTGGAATTTGTTTGCCGCCTAGAAAAAAATTAAAATGCGTTCCTGTAAATTCAAAGCGACTTATGACTTTGAGCGTTTGCACTTCAAGAATTACTGAGTTGTTTGATCAAAGCATCGATGCTTCTGTGTAAATAAAACAAATCTGTAAAAAATTCACCAATCGAAAAGATCATTTTGAAAATTTTGTAAGTAAAAATGTATGGTAGGCAGAAATGATGAATTAAATTAAATGAAAAATGTGTGAAACGAGTTCCTTTTCAAGGTGTAATAGATCAGTTTTTTTCAATGCGCATGCACTAAGCGACTGAGAGGTAAATGAAGACGGACAGGGACTGTCTGAACTCGTGAACTTGAAGCGACGCACTTCGCCCAGCAACGTACTCTAATTTTATCAGAGAACTCAACGCTATCACAAAATGCACTGCTGTAGACACGTGCTTTTGTAATGGCGAGCAAGCACTATTTCGGGAGGCTGGTTTCATCTTTAACTTGTAATGAGGTATTTAAAGGAAAACTTACTTTAAGTTTACGCACAAGGGTGTGTAGAATGTGCCTCAACATCTATGGAAATAAACAACATGCTCAAGATGAAATTCCACTCATGTGACGTACTAAACTAAAGCAAAAAATGATTAAGTGTAAATTTATTAGGAAAATTCCCAAAAGACACTTTAATCGTATACCAACATTGGCTCTAATTATCTAATAAGTTAGCACAAATATAAAATAATCTCTGCATCAGAGGACGGAGAGCGTAGGCTTCAGTTGTGAGGCATACTAACCTCCACGTTTCACAGGAATTTCAAACTTGTAATATTTCATTTGTCTCTCCTAAGTTTCAAACTAACAAAGTTTTAATCTAAGGGTTCCACCCTGATCTACATTTTTGAGAAAAATTGACATATTCTTCGCTGCCTTCAGCCTCCATTAATATTCACCAAATCAAAGTCTACAATTTCGGTCGCGTGAAGAGTTTGTTCTACCTCTACTACGGGAGCGACGCCACTGACCTTGAGACAAACCGATTACACACACATTCATTGGGATTTTTACCGCACCCAGCGTCACACACTTGCGGGATATGTTCAAACGCAAATAAGCTTCCACTGCAACTACATGAGACGCAGCATGAGTCACTAGAACGTAAAAGCATCGGCGACATCACAGGTGTTCTTGGGTACGAATGAAGCTAATTTTAAAAACTCCTTTTTAGGGTAAAAAATATTCCTGTGACCCTTTGTTTATTTGAAACCACAAAGATTAAATACAGAAAGAGCATCAAAGCTTCCATCTTACCTATAAGCCGGAACTTTGGCTCGTAAATGCGTGTATTTACAGACACGCATAATCTGACGCACTATGAGAAGTACATAGATACTTGAGTCCAATGATGTGACTCTCGTAAGAATATAACCTTTTTTCCAATAATAGGAATACGTTAATTGAGGCATCGATTCTGTAAGAAAAGAGCTGAAGCTTTAATATTTCAATGAACAGAGCTATAGGCTGACTCGGTATCTCATTTTGAAGTAATTCCCAGTACATGAAATTTACCCCCAACGAGATTTTAACGTTTTAAAATGAAATATCTCGGAAAAGTTTCATTAAGATTTACGATCAGGACCTTTGAAAGATTTTAAAAGTATTCATAATTACCTAAAAATGGGTAAATTTCCATGCCAGCCACGATCTCTCTCATGTGGGTTACATCCCTAGTATTGATGGCGCGGCTCTCTAGCAACATTAGCCACTTGTGCCACAGCTTCAATGTCTGGTTGCTCGACATCCAGGAAACTTTCGACAATAATCATTTACAATGAAATGCTGGTTGACATTTTTACGAAAATGAAAGGTGTAAACGGAGGTAAAGATAACAGTTGAGCAGAGCCCATTTTGATTGTTTAACAAGAGCTGCATTCACAAACTAAAAGTGTTTTATAAAAAAGAACAAAAATGGGATTAGTACATTTCCGCTTATCGCACAACTAAAGTGCCGATAGAGATGCAAGTGTCCTGTTGTGATTACGTTGTATTATGTTTCTTTTTGATTGTAGCTTCCATCGTAAATAAAGTCTACCATGATGGCTCCCCTGCCAAAATAAATGAATGTGTGTGAGAACTGACGCTCTATTATGTAAAAACCCTATACTAGTTCTGAAACACTACAGCCAATTTGGCCAGTCTCATTATATGTCGAATTGACCAGTGATAAATCGTTTATGGTTACTACTAGCGTAGCCTGCCAATCACGACAAACACTGACACTCGTGCATCTGCAATATTGCCAAGCACACCCCAGGAAAACGTGCAGCCAACATCAAGAGGGCGGGTACTGTAATCACTCAGTTATTGAAAAATGCATACAAAACGCTGCAATGAAGTCACTTGAAAGGAAGGAGATTGCTATCAAATTTTGAGAACGAAAAATTCAGATAACGAGGAAAAAAAGTTGACTCTGTTAAAACTGCTCATTGTGTTCTTCGTGTGTCTCTTGTGTCCGAGTGCTTTTCTGATGCGGTGTTTGAAGGATTTTTATTACGCCCTCTCATACAAAAGAATTCTGTTCACATTATTCTTGCTGAAATTTTATCAATTCTTTACTGATTTCTTATCCTTTTCACAGTGTGAACCTCCTTTTCATTTTTCTACACTTATCTTGACGGTGTGAGAGGAAGAGATATAGGTCTTCTGTAACAATGAATTAATTAAACTGTTGTCTAGCCATGCATTAAGGAATATAACTGATTTTTTTCAAAATGCAAACTGATATTTGACATGAAGATACCCTCAAGGAATCAAATCTAGTGTTTATTCGTTATTTTTTGCTATCATTTTCGGGGTATAACTTCACCAGTTCTCAAACTAACCCAACCTTACGTAACAATGCGCTTTTCACAAGATTTCGGTTTCAAATATCAACGGCGATGAGAGTAATCTTCATTGGTTTAGATGCCATCCGTGGAATGTGGAAGCTTATTGGCTGTCGACCTCGCCCAGCAGGTGGGATTTTTATGAAGTGAACTAAATGATGATTACAAAATTTTACATACCTAATTGTGAAAAATTTAAAAATGTTCGTTTCACTGCAGTAATCAATTTACTTGATGTATCTCAACCAGGAAAACTTTGAGAATGATGTTTTCAATTCCTTCCGTTCAAACGTCTAGAAAAGAAGAAATAGCTTGTTGCTACTTAACTTCTTTTCACTCGCCATTCAAAAAACAAAAAATTCAAATCCAAGAATAAACTGCCATGTTACATGCTTGACTTTCTCGCCTTTGTAAATAGTAACATGTGGTAACTTTTCAGTTCCGTACGTGCAGTAGTCAAGGATAAGTGTAAGGCGACTCTGCACGGAGCCCCGAGCCGGATCAGGGCATTCACGGTCTGCGGAGCGCAGGGTGTCAGGTGTACAGTAGAGCGAGGAAATCAGCAGGGCTTACAGCCAACTCCCTTCCTTGTTACGCATCGTTATGGTGGTGAATGTGTGAACAAAAAATGCTGGAATCGTGACACCGGGTGGCAATATCATCGCCTTAATGCTGTGCTTTTCGCACCTACAAATAATACGTACTTCGAAGGTGTTTTTATGGTAGAACAAAATGAGTTTATAAATGATAAGGTTTTGGTCAATTTGAGTTTGTGTAGACTTAATGCATGCTTCAAAATAAAAGGCAAAAAGCTTTTAAAAACTTTGACAAGACGAGTCTGGTGCACTTAACGAATTCCACTGAATTAGGTTGAGTCTTGAGACCTGTATAGTGCATGCATGCTTTTTTACTCTGAGATCTCGAAATAAATTATACGATGCTATGCTGGTGTAAAAAATTATGTTGAAAGGTAATTTAAATTTGACGAAAAATTATTGAAAGACTATGCAGTAAAATAGAAATGGCTAAGGCAAATTTTAAAGCCATTTCAAAGTTTCCTTTGAAAATTAAATTCTGAAGTTCAAATACGCAACTATACTCATTCTAAATCTAACGCTAACTACAAAACGCTTTTTGCAATAACGTGAAAGAATTTTATGTGAAACACCGAAATTGTGATCTCAAGTGCAAACAACTTTAAACTCAAATTAAAAACAAAAGCCGAGAGATTGGAAGAGTGTGCATTTATCATAAGATTTTTGACTTTGGGTTACAGAAATTTTGTAAAAATAGCTTTCAAAAGGCTTGCTCTGATCGATGTATATTGAAGTTTTCATTCAATAATAAACAGTAATTAGAGCAGAGCATGTGCACTAAAAAAATGTTCGAATGTGTATACTGTGAGCTATGAAATTTAAGCTGAAATATCTTATTGTAAAAGACGAGTAAATTATGTTAGTGATTAAGTATTGTCCAGTCTGGCGCGGTGATGCCACAGTTATGAGTGGCTATGGCTTACTCATGTAACTAACAGAACATAGCAACATGATATGTTATTCCAACACCTAGATAAAAAACTCAGTTTATAGTTCTCTGAACTCTAAGCTCCTTTTCTTTCGAGGGGTGGTTCATGCCCACGGTGTCATAATAATGAACGAGACGTCTAAGCACAACCAATAACAGATAGAATGTGAATGCTCGTCAAAGTAGTGCTGGAGAAACCAATTGAAGCAATGACAGAGGAAGATTGGTGTTGGGAAATCAGAGAAAAATACTCATTAGTGACATGGTTGCGAGTTCAGCTCGCTAAAGTACGTAATGCAAATGTAATGTAATGCAAGGGAGAAAAAATTCAAATGTGACGGAACAGAAACCTTTAGATACGACATGAGAAAGTCGTCGAGAGATCAGCTTTTCGTTTGAGAAGAAGAGAAGAGAAAATAGGGAGCTTACCCAGCGAAGAACTAAGATTAAACCACCTGTATATTTCGAGCTCTCAAAATCAGAGCCAATGACTGCCTTACTTCACCCTATGTATAAATGAAGATCATTCTGGTAAGAACAGACACTACTATGAAGTCAAGAACGTTCACGAAATCTTCCAGCAGCGTATTTTCCCCTTAAAAGGATTTTTTAAGGGGTGTTACTCCCAGTGTTACTCCCAGTGTTACTATTTGAGGGAATTTTTTTACGGTTAGTTTCTGTTAGGACACAGCAGTTACGCAGCTTTCAACCTTTCTAATGTATATACTTACAAAGTTTTACAAATAAGACGTTGAAAAAACCGGAGACTTGCTCCCTAAAATCAAAATTATTCGTACAGCAGTTCATTCCTCATTAAGTTCAAATGCTCACCTAAAAGGAAGAGAGGAAGGAACACGAAGGCGGATGAGTCCTCAGGTGGTTGAATAAATGTACAATGAGAAATAGTTGTAAATAGTCGTGACAACAAATATTAATTACGGAGCCGGCGCCTCGGAATGAAGTGATTGGCCTGGACACCACATTGAGTAAATGGTCCTTGAGCGAGCGTGACCTACTTACCAAAGTATTATCTTGGTAGGAATGTGCGGGACGGCCTATGGACGCACGGGCAGCGTAGGCCTATGCAAGCCTCGGCGTAAACGCTCGCTGTAAGAAAACGTGCCACCAGCTCCATCATTAGAATCCCGTTCAAGGATGTCCGAGCGGCGCCCACGCACTCGCGTATGGCAAAACCAATAGATGACCAATCTTCTATGAAATTTGAGTTCTTTTCAAGAGAGATATTTTTTTATCAGGACTCACTCTTAGCTGTTGCATTGATGTTATATAATAGTTCAATCAAAGCATCACCACAGAGTTTTCAAATGTGCATGTGTTCTGATTGTGTTAATAAGAACCATTCATGTTAACTTCTAGTGTATTCACTCTAATTTGATTGGAATTGTACTTAAGCACCCATAGTGAAGTGTAAGTAGTAGTCTTTGAATTACATTTTTTCTGCCCTGAATTATACAAGTGATTCCTCTTTAAGTAGTTCACATCCTCGTTCATGACACGTTGACTGCTTGAACAAGGTGTCTCGTAACGAATTAACCACATTCACGATTGATTGAAAAGATGAGAATGTCGATGGATATATAGACATTTTTGCAGTGTTTTATTGACAGTCTGATGCACCCACGTCATTAGTTTGGTTTGTCAGTTTAGGAGACCATAAGGAAACCTGAAGGAAAACTTTATCAAATCGTTGGCTTGAAAACTGCTAGAATATTCACAAATGAAGTTGGAGCACCATCACACTCATCGAATTTGACCCTGCAGCGGCGCAAGGATTATTTCAGCGGGTTTCGGGACAAGAACATGTGGCCTCCATCTTGTCCAGATATCAATCCCATGGACTTCGCTATCTGGTTCATGTTAGTAAGTGATACCTCTGCTAAATCCTAAGTGTGGCTGCTCTGAAAAATGCGCTTCAGGCTTCATAGTCTACGTTGGGTGAAGAAGTAGATCGAAATTTGTCTCAGTTCCGAACCGTCTACATCTTACGATAAAGGCAGATATATGTCATTTTGAAATTTTATTGATGTAGAATACCAATAAAGAACACTTGAACACGTGTGCCAAATTTCATCATCCCGCATTACCTAAATCAAATCGTTTTGAGATCGTTCCCGCAAAGCATTGAACAACTTCCATTCAAATTATCATGTGTTTTATCTTTTGTCTTTTGTTTTTAAATTCTCATTCAATTTTTAGCATATCTTTTCACAGCTGAATTTTCTTTCAAATATCTAAAATGGTCTTCGTACAAAATTTCCACTCAAGTATCTGGGATTGCCTTCTTTTTCGGAATATCACTCAAGTTTCAACGATTATCATCATTCCAAATTTTTAATCAATTACAACGCTTCTCTTCATTTCTGCGTTTTCAAATTCTTGTGTAGCAGCTGCGTAGATACGCGCCTCAAATAGCTCCGCTCTTCAAGGTTTTCTGGAACAAAAATGAGGGCCGAGTTTTCATGCCTGAAGCATTCGGATGCCGACTCCCTGTATGGCTGAGTGTTTCGTCACACCGAAGTCATCCGTCAATCTCCTTAAAGGCGTCCCGTTTCAATCCGCCCAAAAAAATAACTTACGCCTTTCTGCGCCATTTTCGACAAACATCCACGATATTTTGGGTTATTGCTATCACTGCAAAATTGCCGTCCCTCGTTAATAAATATGTGATTGAACATTATTTAAATGCAGACATGATATCGCTACGTACAGTTACATTTCCTATTTCTGCAACCATCTTGAAAATATTTAAATTTTTTTAATGGGATTGACGAAAAGTATGGCAGTATACTAAAGTACAAAATATTGGCAACCCACCAAAGCAATTCACGTCGGTGAATCAATTTAACCACGTGCAATTAAAATTACTCGAGTATTTGTAATTAACTACATGATACAATGATCGAATGCTTATTTTTTGAAGACTCATTCCTCAAGTGACTATTCTTCAACAAGACGGGAGGACCAGAGCTTACGTTTCATCTTGGATACGTAAAATTCACACCAAGCGAGCCTCATTCAGCAGCTGTAGAGTAATCGCCTCTCGTAGAAAGAAACAGTTGCACACATAGTATTGAAGCGACGTTTTAAAAATGTTATAAAACTTCCTCATTGAACGAAACTCGACAACGTTCAATTCACTGCAGAAAATAAAATGACTGAATCCTGAAAGATTTTCAATTGGAGAACCACTCAGTGTTATCCCGTTACTCCAAGATCATTCTAACGAAGATGTTGAGTATTCAAACATTAATACAGAAAGGTCACATAAGTAAGGGTGTCCTGCTGTTGAGTGCGGCTGTACTGAATGCGTACGTGATGGTCCACAAGGTCTCATTCGTTCGCTGATGAAGAGCGACACAATGAAATGTCCCCGGAAAATGGAGTGCTGAAATCAGCTTGTCGAGAATTACAGCTGAATTTTAGCACATGGTATTTTGAAATTATTTTCATTAGCATTGGCATTCTTTAATTTCAATTTCAACAAGTACCCTATTTTCCTGATAATAAACACATTTGTTGATTGATTTCTTTGGAGTTTATGACGTTAATTATAACTTCTCGTAGCACTGGCGGATTAATTTTTTCCGCTGATTAACTTTTCAATTTAAGATGTGAATGAAACTTTCCAATGAATCTCTTAAGACTCCTTTTACTTTCAAATTTTCAATCATGAAAATCTTTCTGCACTGTTGGTAAATGTACTGTTTTCCAGAAATTTCTTCAATAATAAGTTTTTGTTTTTAGCCTCATTACACAATGCTCATTTACATGAACTCAAGAGGCTATTTTTCATGAGTCAAAATGAATAGTTCGTTTTTTATATTCGCAAACGTCGTCAGAGGTCGGTTCAACATTGACGTATAATAATCCCTAAATTTTAACAAAGTTTTCCGCAAATAGCACATAATTAATCGAAGAAAAAAAATCTCTCGCTTGAAGGGTATTGTTAACCTCAAAGTACAAAAACAAAACTTTCGGTAAAATATCTGGCCCAGCTACTCGAAGCAGAACTGTATCATGCATGTGAAGCTACCGGTCTTCAAGTTGCGTCACCCACTTCCTGATCTACAGTATCTCATCTAAACGAGACATGACTCATTACCGACTCACACGCTCTCTGCATTGCGTCTTTTCTATCTATAGAAGAATGAAATGATAGCCTAGTTCACAAAAGCGAAGAGTTGGCAGTTCTCGTGCGCTGAAGCGGTGCTTATGGTTCATGTGAGAGGGAAATTGTTAGATCAGAACATTTAGAGAAGTCTAAGTTGTTCTATATGCTTGGGAGAGTATTAACCGGCTGACTTTTATCATGAAGTTCATCCTCAAAATTGAAAGCAAGTATTTTCCCTTAATAGAGAATATAGTCTGACGTTTAAGTTGATAGTTTTGATGACCAGCGCGAAGGTGATGCTCTTGTTTTAAATTGTAGATCATAAATAATACTGGGAATGTTATTCATGTTCGCCTCGCTAAGGCTCAGCTTGTTCTGGAATGTGTGCGGATATTTCATGAACGTACCTGATTGAATAAGAAACACGTGAATTCAGTTGAATTTATTGAGAGCTTCAACACGTCATCCGTCTTTCTCTCATTGAATCAAGCCTATTTATCAGCGCTCCAGTGTGACGCAATTAAGCATACCTGTGTCAAAGAATTAAAGTTAAGATTCGAGCATGAATTAAAGCTCATCTCTTCGAAGTCTTATAAATAACTCGGCTTTGGTAAAAGAACTTTGCTTTTCTTTCGAGTAATGAAACAGTCAGACAATATTTAATTTTATTTGCGTGGTATTTTGTCTAACTTTTTGTTCTCCTAGTATACCGCCAAGATATCTCATTTTTATTTTAAAAGTTATTCTACCTTTTGTGCATTTAAGTTCATCTTCTGATCAGCCAATGCTTGATAGGTTCAAGGTCAATAAATTTGAATTCTTATTTTTTCCATCTCCATTCGATAAATGACAGCTGCTGTATAAATTTTACTTGGAATTTTCCACAGCTTTTTAAATTTTTACGCTATACGCTGAGAAGCCTTTTTTCATTTTAAATCCTTTTAAGTTGTGGTGAAAGCATAATGTACAAGTATGCAGACTTTTAAAGCTGGTTTTAATATAATAATAGAATTAAAATGTAATTCTGCTATTTAACTCATTTTACTTCTGCTACTTCGGCCCTTTACAAACATTTTTCGTCTAATTTATAATTTTCTTACGTTTTTGTCTAATTAACTTTTCATAACATTTCTCAACGAGGCCGTTTTCCAAGTTTCATTCCTGCTGCAGTGCTTATAGGCATACGTTGAAAATTCCTTTAGCATCGCATCGTTTTGAAACATTGCATGGGCGAGTGTCGTCAGTGCTCAGGTACTGATGCAACACCTGGTAAATTGTACCCATTGTTACCGCACTGCCAAAACTGAAGCCCGCTTCACATGGACATTTTTGTTTTTAAGGGTATTTGTTAGCTTCATGGTCGGAGATATCAGCAAATTTATTCAGCGTGATTTAAAATATCTTATTGAAAGTCCAGTGCTTTAATTTTCATCTCTAAGATACCTAAA
>JACJUY010000168.1:0-21032 GCA_014220935.1 Platorchestia sp. MABIK | reverse complement strand
CAATTAATATGACCTAAGGAAAGGCATCTTTTTCTTTAATTCTACTTCTCGGATACAGAAGGCTTCGGTGCTCAGATCTTATTCAATAAGAATGTTGTCACCAAGACAATACAGTGAGAGGTAGACGAAGTAATCCTCCACAGAAAATAAGATCTAGAACGTCAAAACACAGAAAAAGTCATCCGGGGCGTCGAACGCAATCGTAATCTAAAAACAAATGAACCAAGAAGCGATGAACAGAGGTTCAACTAAATTGTTTAGAGATCGTATATAGAAGTATCATTAGATTTATACATTACGTTAGTGAAAGGAAAACCTCGTGGTTAAATTTAACTAGTTTGAATCTGAAAATAGAAATTTTTGAGCCACGATCTGTGTGAGCATGATTTCGATTCTCGAAGACTTTCCTTCTTAGTGTGAAAATAGAATAAAAAAAACAATCTGTTCCGCAATAATCAGCAAATATCTACATTCGTGCACTGGAATAGTAAAATTTATCATGGTTCATACCCACTATAAAATAAAGACCTGACACCACCTCCTGTTCAAATAACTGGATGAACTGTGTTTTCAAAGCCTGTCATCGTAAGAAAATCTTTTAAAAACAAATTCTAGCGAAACGAACCGTCCTGCAGTTATGTCGATAACCTGGGAAAAGTAGAGAAATTCCCTTGGTCTGGTCCCTTTTTTCCCCTGACCTTAACCCCAGTGATCTGCCCAATCTAGAAGATCCTGAAAAGTGTGAAGAAAGAAGCGTTCACATTTTGGTGCAGAATATGAGACTATAGGGTTGAAATTATTGTTAGATCCACAAGGTGGGATATATGCATCATCGACTGACTTATTCTTTCATTAGAGAGTTTTTCACAAACCTTTATGCGAGGATACTTTGAAAATTAAATGACCTAGTAGTTAGATGATCATTTTCATGCTAATATGCGCTACGTGTTAATAATATTCATTCCTAAGATTAGGAAGTACCCGGAGAAGACAGCAAAATTGTGTGGGTTTGCGAAAATGACGTTGAATCAAAACAAAAACAAAGGCAGATGAGTGATAGACAAATCTGATTCATCAAGCATTGAAGGTTGTCAGAATCCACGATTACCTGGCTATACCAAAGAGAAATTCAACAATAAAAACAGCTAACCACTCACTCAAAAACGAACTACGGAATACTGTGTGTTAAACTTCTGTTGAGGCTGCCGTTGGTAGCCTGTTAGAAAACGCCAACGACTGTCATATATTATAACAGGCTCTAATTCCGATACTGAAGTCAAATGCATGCTCCCGGGAAACTGAAAAGAAGTGCAGAGTCCCATAGATACAGTAGATCGAAGCGGCATCCTTTACAGCTAGTCCCTTTGAGTTTCTTATCTTTCCTGTTTCCGCTATAGTCAATTTTTTTTAATATATCCTTCGTGATAATTTTTACTATTCTTTGTTATACCAGACTTACTTGCTATGTGGTATCATGCTCTAGATTCATGCTCTAGATATCATGCTCTAGATGCACTTTGTACATCTTTCCGTTAACATTCAACGGGTGAAACTTGAGATAGCGTGTGCCTTCAACAAAAACACAGCGTCATTTACTGGAACTCGAAAACAAACGAACCCGTTATGATTTAATTCAGAGAAAAGTTGAATATTAGCCACAGTGCGTAAAACGTTGAGAAATTTGAAATGATTTTTCGGTTTCTTAAAGATTTGAAGGTTACAGATTTATGAATTCAGCAGGAATGTGTTGGATAATGGCTGGTCTAAATACAAGAGCAGCAGAGCTGGGGTCTAAAGTACCAGCTAAGCCCTGCAAACTAGAATGAGTACTGCTTGCACAACCGTAAATGGCTCATGAGAGATTTGGTTAATGGAAAAGAGATCAAACCAAAGTCGTCCATGAATTTTCTTAACCCATTCTAAACACAGGCTAGAATTTTCACCAAATCCCTCAACCATTCACTCATACAGGTCTCAAAACAGGTGAGATGTCGGAGGAAACGGTGTGAACGATTTTCTTGTACCAAGAACTCAGAATGTCATGTACAAAAAGTAGCAGCTTTTTGAGGAAACAACGAACCTGCAGTCAAAACCTCCTCAACTTTTTTCAGTACAGCAAGCTCACGAGCCTGCTTTTGACGTTTTAATTGATTGAACGTCAAGCAACATTTAAATCACCACAACGATCTCGTCTGAGCTCGTGTAATTATGTCCTCTTGGACGCAATGTCCAGTTTTAATGTACACCGGGATAACGAGCGCTCTATAAACGAAATAGAAACGCGAGATTCAGTTGTAATGTAAGGGTTCACTGTGAGAGAGTTCTGCTTCTGAGCAGAAATGCTCTAGCTTCTTCCCATGTCAAAACTAGCTGATGACGGGCCAATTACGCATATATTAAAAGATAGATTCGTTGTTCCCACATAATCTCCTTGTATTTCGTATGGAATCTTTGGTAGCTATCTCTCTTTAAAGTGGGGAAATAGTTAAACATATTATACGCATATACTCGTCGCTGTACCGAATGAAACGATATCTCGGATAGAATTTCTCATATTAGATGTTATAAAATATTTTACTCCAACGTATGAAAACAGAACTTTTTTAAATATTCATAAATATTGGAAGATATATCTGTTAGCAGCAAAGCTGAAAATGAACCGTCACTTCTTTGACAACTGATAGCCCCACAATTGGTTCTAAATCAATATTTCTTAATCCAGTAACCCAAAAATAAAGAAATTCAAGGATGACAAACTTTTAACCATCATTCAAAATCAAAACTTGTTACAAGTAAATGGCAGGCGTGGTCAAAAAATTATCTTCCATAAAATCGATCGAAATTCAGCGCATGAAGATCGAAGATCAATTACGTTTTTCCTTGGAAATCACCTTAAACGATGATTTTGCAAATGGTAATTGAGTTATTTACTCATTTCTCAACTGCATTCATTTTGCCATATTTTACCTACTGATCCTATAGTAAAAGTTTGGCATCTTCTTAGAAGTTCACTCACGAACTGCTATTTTAAAATTTCGGTCTTCTTGTGCCAACAAAATTAGCCTTTCGTCTCAGTTCAATTATTCATGAAATAATCGAAACGGCTGCTAAAAGATCACACAATATTACCACGCATGTAAGCTTCGTTTAATGATAAGAATTAGCAAGCTAGAATCAAAGAAGCAACAATCTTTCAAAAACGAAAGCATAACGACTGACAATTCGCCAGAAGTTCGTTCTGTTACAGAACCACGGGACCCAGCTCTCGTCATCTCTTCTTGGAAACATTACCCACCATTACTGAACTAATAGCTTTTACAGTTGCATCACAGCACTCTGACAAAATAAATTACGCCTCAAAAATAGCAGAATGAGACCTTTAAACTATTTTAATGAAGAACAGAAGGGTTACAAATTCCAACGCAAAAAGCGAAATCTGCAACTGTACTAAAAATGTACCCTCAACAATACAGACGAAATGACCACAATAACTCGGATGTGTTCACTGCACTTTCCGTCTCTAGTTCTCTCCGGCTTGGAAGAAGCTCCAGAGAGCAATGAACTCCAGAAAGGGAAAGCTCGATATGTTCTTGTACCACACGCGCTGTAGTATCTCTTTCTTATTGTCATGAGCACTTTCACCTAGTCATTTCTACTGATTCAATTCTGCATCCTTGATTTAAGTTAATTTTATAGAGGAAAACGCTTGTTGTGAATTCACTGGGATATGTATAAGTGTTGATTATTTATTTGTGACGAAAATATGACCTGTTTTCATTGTTTTTTAGAGAAAATGCGGTTTTAAGTGAGGAAAACTTAGCATGAGCCATCGAAGAACCGCCAAGCTCTTGTACACGTTAAAACTAAAATAGTGACAGCAAGGCGACTCATTTGCGAGCTCCAACTAAATTTAAAATGCATCGTTGAAAATGAAATTAATAGCATCGATGTACAAAAGCTCAAATTAAGTGTGAGAGGCACAAAATGATTACTTACAGAGACCAAGCAGCGAGATCAAGATATCAATACTACAAAATATGCAAAGCTAAAGCATTAAAATTCACAGATGGTTTCTCTGAGATAGCTTTAGCACCACTGTAACTTTTCAGGGAAGTAATGTTTTATTTCTTCGAACAACGTTATAGCCTGCTATTATTAATTAACGGGCAGCGTTTTGTCATTTATGATTGCCATAACGAATGAAAACTTGATTTTTTTCTCAGATTACAAATATTGTTAACAATCCGTTGTGGACGACTATGTTCGTCCCATAAAGATGACATTCGACATGATTTACTTTAGGAGTTTCATAAATATCTAAATGCAAGCTAAGCATTGCCACTTCTAGCGCCCAAAAATATGCGTTCATATCTTGTTAGATGTTGTAGGCATTGCCAGAACGATAAAGGGAACAAAAAACTATGCAAGGTTGCTTCTCCGTAAATGTGCAAAGAATCATTCAAAACAAAATCATTTCCCAAAGTTTTAAGTCATTTTCAGAAAATTTTCAACACGTTTTTAAATATGGTGACGAATTTAACGCCACACAAAAAATTTCTGCCAACTGAAAAGATTAGAGAGGCTTCGGTGATTAGAAAGTGTACCCCTAGCAGATTGTCCCCAGAGAGGTTGCAGCAGAGCTTTGTTTGTTGTGATTCATTGCTCGCACGACAACAATCAGGCAACCATTTTTGGAAAGCTTGTTACAACTGATGAGAAGTGTATCCTTCTTCGAAACGCTAAGTGCCACCGGTTGCGGATCATTCCCCGAACTAAGTAACTGAGAAAGAGACTTCAAGTTGGGTGTACGATAAAATATTGTTTAAAACGAACTGTTAGGCAATAGTCAAACGATTTCCACTCGTTCCCCCTGCGCTTACCTAGGTTGTTTGAAAACCATTTTGACTAGAAAGCGACCGTAGTCAACGGAAAAAGTGTCATCGTGTACCACAATTATGTCTGTCTAGACACCACTTGATTTGCGAGTACCAAAAACCTGTAGAAACTGCTCTGTTCTGAAATTTAGCCGTTTACCAACATTATCTAGCGCTTGTTCGCTTTGATAAATTTTAAGACTACAAATAATGATAAGTAGCATTTACTTAACTTCATTTAATTAACTACACTACTTTATAATTCGAATAGTTCTTCAAATAAGTAAACAACAATAGAGGAGGCAAAAATAAGACAAGTTCAAGCTTTGAACCAAACGAAAATAATTGTACAAACGTGCTTGACGGCAAGAAGACGAGATTTGAACTAGTAATTTATTCTTAGTGTTACTGTATTTCAGACTCACGTATCTGAAACACTCAGATAGCATAGGTCCTGTGTTTAGCATAGTGTCTTCATGCCTGGCACTAGGACAATAAAGATCCTGGTTCGGTGCCAGTCTAACCCTTGCGTTATTTTCACCAGTGACTGTGTACCTTTTCAGGTGATTAAAGCAAACCGATTAGAGTTTAAGATTCTAGAAGAGAAATTCTCCTAATCGTTGAACCAGCACGTCATTCTTGTATTTCTCTTTCCTTAGGTTCCGAAGTTAAAAACAAATTTCTATACGACACGATGGTAATGTTAGAAGCGATCAATAAAGATGAATTATTAATGAAGATGTTTCTGATATGGTGGTAGCAACGCGATCAGTGGCGGTGGGAGCCACTCGCGTGTAGTCCGCCCGACTTGGGAAAATAAACACCTCGCTCATCTCGACCCTTGGGAGGCAACTCGAACTTCCGTAAGTAGTCTAAAGTCTTAAATGAATTGCAAGTGGAGCATCCAAGAGCGTAGATATCAGTCATAAGAACACGTTATCTTCTGAGCGGATGAGAGCCCTGCATTTACACTACTGCATTCAGGATGCGAAAAACCCCATTTCCTTTTCTATTTCGGAAGTCTGGAGTAAAAATTCAGTATCTTGTAGTTTGCTCAACTTACTACGGAAAACGCAACTATGGGTATGTCGTTAACCAACGGCAAAAATTTTTTTTTTTTTCATTTCATGAGAAGCGATTGTGGCTCAACATTTTAACAATCTGTTAATGTATATTTAAAAAAAGAAAAATATCGTCTCTAGCCGCAGCAACTTGAAACCTGAGTAATTTACTTTGATGAGAATTAACTTGAACATAATTCCATCGTGAACTCAACGATCGTACGTTAAAATTAAGTGCGCATTTGAAAGTAATCTCCTCCCCCATTTAAAAAAGGAGACGATATTGAACTGAAAACCTCACGTTCTCCTGGTGTTATAATGTTATAATCATCGACGTTAGTTGCGCGTCTTAATGAATTTTACTTTTATAATGCTCAATTTTCCAACTAAAAATATCCTTGATTGTCACAAGAATGCTTCTGACAGTCACGTTAACTGCGAATAACTCACGAGTTTACTCGTGATCAAAAGACATTCGTTGTTCATGGGGTTACAAATCGAAGAATGAGGCCGCATCTTTGTTTATACTACGGCATTAATTGGGACTTTTGTCCTACGGTAAACCAAGAGGTCAGTGCACGCAAGCACATGCAGCTTCTTGCACAGCCTGAAAGACAAGAAAGAGCATTTCCTGGAATTACTCTTAACTCTGGATTCTCTATCACATTTATCATTATGTAAGGTTAATTATTTCACTCCCAAACGAAACGGCGAAAAGAGGCAGCAAACTTCCTCCAATCTATCTGAATTGGCAGTAAGTGACTCAAGCATTGACAGTCATTTCAATTCGTTCTGTTTTTGCAACGCCAGTGATGTGAGTCTTGTAATATATTGATAATAACAAAACGACACTTTCCAAGCAAACACAACTCATAAATTTAATAAAGTGTGAACTTCAACTTTTATTGACGAATTCGTAAACGCTGAAGCCATGAACAGGAACGATTTTCCAGCAGCAGCAGCTTCATTACATGACCTGAACGATGTAAACCATCGTCAACACTTGCTCAAATTGAAAGTCATTGTTGTCATCGATCTGTCCTTCGCAGAAAATATAATCTTCCGAAGAATGGTTTGAAAAACTAGCCAAAAGCAACCTCACCATACGAGGTATAATGATGTGAACCAACTATAACATATTTTCAAATTTGAAGACAAGGATGTCCTAAGTACCAACCAAAAGCAGCCGTGGTACACGACTTGGACGATATGAAAGTGCGCACGAGAGAAGCGATGTAACTGACCCCTTTATGACAAGAGGCCGATCGCTGAGGTTTGAACGCCTTAGCCTTGTATTGGTCAGGTCGGTGAACTCGTGTGCATGGCGAGTGACGTCACTCAAGAAAGGGGGAGGGAAAGTGTGATTGAACGTAAGGGGTCACGCTGAGGGCCGGGCGTCAATGACATCTCGAAAACGCTGATCTCCTCGAACTTGAGCTGCCGTCATTTCAGAACTCGGGCTTCGATAAACTAAATCTAAAACCGCACCTTGTTATTATGGTCATTCGTGTAATGAAGTAGCCGATGATACAAACGCTAGCATGTGAATGAAGCTCAGCTGCACTGAGAAGACACGCACAGAGCTGTCGCGTGTCGGTAGCAGTTGAGAGAGAATGAAAGTCGGGAGCCACCGCGACGCGGGAGTGTTGGCCCCGAGAATGGGCCAAGGTCGCTCCGGTGCAACCCCCTCGTCCCCTCTCTCTCTCCAGCACGCGCGCCACCCCAGCGCAGCGCCAAAATTCGCTGCAGTGAAAGGATGTGTTCCTAGTCCTGATCACACTGGGCCTTAGAATGCTTCGAGAGGTCGTTGCCCTTCAAGTAAACTCTGAATTTCCCAGAATGAAAACACATTTCCGTTCCCAGGGATTATCTTGAATATGTTAATTTGAAAGCGTCCATTTCTATTCATTTCGCGTTCAAAGTTCAACGTGCTACATTGCTGGAACAGAGTCTTTATTTGCTCAAACTTTATCTTATTACACGTTTTATACTTTTGTAAGTTTTCGACGTGTAGAAATTTTCTAACTAACAACTAAGTTGTTGCAATTGTAAGACTTATTCGTTGGTTTTCGATACGCTCGCATTAGAAAGGAGTATAGTTACTAACACATCTCATTTTAACATTTTAAAACACAGGATTATAAGAACGGAGACTTCCAAATAATACATTTTTTCTATGAGTTAGCACATTCTCTTGCTTATTTTTGTCAAAACTCTCTTGAAAATTTGCTAGTTAGAAAGCGCGGAGTAGTATAGCAGCGAAGAAGAAAGTTTCGCCCGCTGAAGAGCGTGATGACAGTCGAGATCCGCAGACGGACGCAGATTTCACTCTCGCTGGAAGTCAATGAACTCGGCAGCGTCGGGCCGGGGTGAACGACCTGTGACAGACGTACGAGCTGCGGCGTGGAGAGTGGGGCGGCTTCCTCGTAGGTGCACAGCAGCCGCCCCATTAACATACATTTATTTATAGGTTGTCTTCAGGAATTATTACTGCACACACCGAACGTTATATAATTTTTAAAAATGAGCAAATAACAAGTGGATGTAGGACGAGATAAAAGTCTACCGTTTGAACGCAATGTTGGGGATTTCCAAATACTTTTCAGATGCACGGGTGCAGGGTAGCATGTTAAATAAAATGCTCTGAGACGTAAACATTAGATATATGCATTATTGCAATGCGTATGAACACTGCCGATTTACAAGTTGGTTGTGCAGAAACTATGATCATTAGATTTCTTTATAACCTGAGCGGAAGAAGGTGAAGAAGGAAAAAAACAATTAAATTAATCTAAGATGCAAACCACTCATTTAATTTATTTACTTTCAACAGCAGAGTACAAAAGCCATAATAATTTTTGCGTTACGAACTTCCTTTCTTTATATTAATGATGTAAGAGCTGAGTGCGTGTTTATCAAACTGTAAAATTTTGAAACCCAACATTTTCCTAATTCTACTTTGTTGATTCTCAACAGTGATCCTTTATGAAATTTATTTAACAGACATTGCTTTTAGAAACTCCAACTAAAAACTTCCACATCGAACTGAAACAATACACAATTTTAAAAAATTGGGCTCCTTTTCTGAACATAAAGAACCTCACGTGGGAATAACAGGCTAGAAATATCAGTGCAACTCAACTCAGCAGCAATTGGGTCATGTTTGCACGTGAATAGACCACATCTGCATTGATTAACGCATCCGTTCATTAATTAAGGATTACGAATGGCAGGGTTGGTGCGACTGTCTCCTAACCCACGCCACTCTAGGTCTCCCACCAATGTTTGGATGGGAGGACATTTTAGCACATCTTCTAGGCTGTTTTATTTCTTTTTAATACTCTTAAAGTTCCCGTAATAAAAATTGGACATGTCAATAGACAAAATAATAAACGAGTAATAATCGCGAGCAGTCTACTGTAGTTTGATTGATTATCGTGATACTTGAACTGTTGTAGTCAGGGCCGTTTAACAGCATTCATTACACTAAACCTCGATGGGATCTGTTACCTCGTTGGTTAAACCATAGAATTATTTCGGCACATAAAATCTTAACTGATCAACGTATCATGCAAAATGCAGGTTCCTAAAACGCTGATGTCCTTTAACCGTAATAACTGAGGAATAAGTTTTGCTAAACGTTCAGAATAAATTAGGCACTGATTGATTAGGAGAAAGTGTGTTTTCCAAATATTGTGCTCAGAATGATGATGAACTTCTCCTAGAAAGGAAAAAATTCATTATGCTTTACTTATTGTTAATCCGATTGTAAATATTTAATTTTGCATTTCGTAAAAAATATATTTTACAAATTCTATTATCTACCTTAATAGGAAACAAGTTAGCATACTTCACTGAAAAAAGTAGTTATAGAGGCAGACGCCCACTGGACAATCTAGCCTTGTTCTCTTCCGAGCACTGCATCTCAGGCTAGAAAAATAACTAAAAAATGTTGAAATGCATTTACTGAAAAAATTAAACTCTTCCTTACTTTTAGATGAATGGTGGGCAATATTTTCAGATTATTTTCATTTTCTTTTGCTAGTATATCTACGAGTATGAGCTTTTAGTTTGTACTGTCTTTATATTATTTGTTTTCAAATATTCACTAGTCAGTGAACGGTCTTCAATTTCTTACAACTTTCTTAGTGTTTGGCCGTTGCAATTTGTATGTGAGGTCCACCTACCGAACACATAACGTGAAGGTTCCTGAACGACTGATCACGGTACAGAACGTGTTAATTTATTTCACTCCATTCTAACTTGACTATCAAACACAGATATGTAGTGCTAGGGACAAAATAATTATCGGATCGTGATTATAGCCTCATGTACTACAAATTCCGTCAGTTTGAAGTCGTTTTATGCTCACATGTTCTATCAATCAACAAAAGTGTTAAATTACCAAATTTGCAGAGGTTAAGTTATGGTTTTTATTCTATATTTTGTGAACATATTCATTCTATAAACTCATTGAATACTAAAAGTCATTTTGGAGATTTCATTAACTAATTCTGCCTCTCTTGCTCCCTAAAAACTTTTCCCTGTAAGAAAATAAGCTTAATTTCAAGACCTTAAAATGAAATACACTTCAAGGCCTTCTTTTTCATAAATGTATCTATTATTAGTATTCACAAAAACAACAAAAATGTGTTGCTCAGTTTCATTAATTAGCACACGTGGACAAGACTTTACGAACATCCTTTTATGTGTTGGTAGAGGGAAGCATTTCACGGACAAATTAACAATAGATCGGTCAATGTCATGATTCACGCAAAGGTCTAAAGTCAATGAATCAGTGAATGCAGCCTAGCAACAATATCGTCATCCAACCAACTTATGTGAGAATACTCGGCAATGACCTCGTAAAAGAAGGAAAATTACCTTGCTGCTGTCACAACCCGCATAGGACGTACTTCACCGAAAACGGGTTTCACGTACTGCTTCACTGCAGAGAGCTTGGTTGTTGCTTTTTGTATGGCTCACTGGCAGCATTAGTGTGGGATGACCCAAAAAAATCACATATATGAAGATCATTGAGATCAAGACCCGACAGTTGATAGGAGTGTTCGTCAATCGATTCCCTAACGATGCAGTCAAATACCAAGAAAAAGTCTTCATGTAAAGAGAATAGAAATATAATTTTGAATTGTTCCTGAAATTTTTTCTAAATCTTTACAGTAACTTACGTACTTCGTGGCAGTAAACACTCTGGCAAGCCAATGCACTCAGCTTTTTCGGACATAATTATAGTGTCTAAAGATGCATTGCTCAAATCTTAAAATTGATGTTATGATCCAAAGTGCAAAGACGAACTGAACTGTTAAAACATCCGCCCTTAGTATTCCTGCACAATTCGTGCGTTGATCGATTGGCTTTACTACAAGACGCAATTCGAGACGAATTTTGTACTCCTCACTTTCTACGAACACAAAAGTTGTCACTAATTGCCTAAGCATTGTGAAAAACATAGGTATTGTTATCAGAAACCTCGGTCTGTCTCTAAGTAATACTATAATAATTTTATCGTCACAAAGCACAGATAATTTAATAGTAAGTAAATTGGCTGCGCAATTTATTGAAAGACGATCAAATTCAAAACGGAAAGAAGATAAAATTTACGATGGACAATTTATTCATTTGAAATTAGGTCCCAGATATGAAAGTAAGACAGTGAAATTTGCAACAATGGAATATTCGATTTCAGTCCAAAGCTCCATTTGCATTGAAAAAAATGCCAATTTAAAAAGTGAGGGATAATGAATATTTTCAGACTTGCCAATGGATCAAACGCATCCCATCAGTGTGAACTTGAATTTTTTGCTATTCATTTGGTAAACTAGATTTTTTTTCTCTTATTATTGTAAAAATAAAATCCGAAATCACACAAGCAAAACTACAAATGTGATGTAGGTTGTTGTACATACGTTTCACTATAATGAAACGAGAAAAATTTCCCCCAAATCCCGAAGCAGGAGAGGAATGAATAAAAACTAGACTGGAAAAAATTAAAAAATTACTACTGTAATCGTCTCAGTGATGGGAAAAATAGGACGCGTAGCCTCTTGGATTTTTTCGACTGATTCACCTTAGCGCTACAATGTAATTTTGGTCGGTGAATGCAGTGTGATCCCAGGAACTGGTATACTGGTATTACCAACCCGCCACACTTTCCCTTTTCCGAAGAAAACCATTCATAACAAGTCATGCTAGGTTTCAAGAAAAATTGATGTAAATCTACAGAAGCTCTTCACATTCTCATTAGGCATTTTTACCAGTGCTGCGAAATTCCTTTATTCCTGTTCAAATTTGAGAAAATCATGCCTTGCTCATGGCGAATTGCAAAGGGAACTATTTAGAGGGATCTGGTTAGCTGCTTTGTATCACTGAGATTGTGTTTATCACTCGTAGCGGCACAACCAGTGAATTTTCATTTATTTTATTCTGGAAAAGAAATTTCAAATTGTAAAATTCCTCCGGTTATAAATAACTGCTGCTGTTTTGTGAAATGCTTCAAAGAGAATGTACAGTAATTCAGTAAGAAGTTTCATAAACTGCAGTGAAAATTTTTAGGAACTTTTTGATTTCACTCGAAATGTCAAGAACTATTAAGCACAACACTCTCTCCGTAAATTTGCAGGCACATAGAATTTCAATCTGAACCTTCCTCCTAAATCTCATCCTCTTGGCCGGGCAGCGAACAGCCGGCATGGTGGTGCACCTTTAGAGAGACTGCTGAGGTCGATGACCCTCTGCCTCAGTTCCAAGAGCTCTGTCGAGTCTGTGCTATTGCCCGGTGAAAGACGCAGATACCATCTTGTCCTGGTAGAACAAACATAAGTAACCACGTCTAATTTCTACACGGGCTCTGAGTGGTGTTCGAAATTCTTTACAGAATATTACCCTGAGTTAGCACTGTATATTTCATTCTCAACGCCCGTTCCGGAACGATCTGGAACGCGATAAGTATTCTGTCTCACTGTGCGCAAGTGTAAAAATGCTTGTGTTGACCCACTGAGACGAGAAATTCAATACGAACTAGCAAATGTTCGCTTATCAATAAAAGTGCTAGCTCAACCTCTGCTCAGTGATGCATTACGGGAGCAAAACAAGCGACAGCGACCTCGATGAGTACTTCGCTTGATGTCAGTGTTCATCTCCTCTTCTCAGTTGACCCGCAGTCGTGTTTTAAAATTCTGCTTGAGACGGATAATAGCGAGAAAATATATTTAGGAGTCAACATCTGGAGGTTACTTCTCTTTACTTCACGTAATTAATGGGTCTGTCTTAGATTGTTTGAGCGTCAATTTTATCGTATAATTTAGAAATTATTTCCCTCATGCATGTTATTCTACGGCAGTCTCATACCTATTTCAGTAAACTTGAACGCACTCGTTCACAATTAGAAAACAAATTGTTATAAAAAAGTTTTGTAATAAATCGTAATTATTTGTGGAGCTAGCGCTCGATTGAGAATTTGGTCACAGATGGAATAAAAACTGAATCTAATTAGTGAAGCAAATTATTAAAGCACAGACATGACTAGACATTGTAAAATTCTTCCCTCTTAAAGCTCACTGCTAATTCATGGTTTATCATCAAGATTATTTTGTATTAATGGTTTGTGATCCATAAATAAGAAAAACATTTTCGTGAAGGTATTCAGTTAAACTTCTACGTAGGTATACAATTAAGAAAAAGACAACACAAATGAGCCTACATTCCATGCCCTAGATAAAAAGAGCGTACATTTGTAGCTAAGTAACCTTTCGTTTTCAACAATCGATGATCCTTCTGCCGCGCACGTGCAAAGAATAAGAATCCAGACCTCGGTGTCGCGGATAATTTTCTCGCGGACTCTGTAATGTCGTGGCAATGAACTTTAAGCGATCTTGAGTAAATTCGATGTAAATGTCAAATGCGCTGTAAATCACAGTAGAAACAGCTTAAAATTTTTACGGAGCCTCGACGCCGCTCTTTGTGACTGTGAGGAGGGAAATGAGGGCTCTGATAGGTCACTGAACTCAACGCGTTCACATTCTGACTTCCGATGTACGCAAGTTCTCATGGAACTTAAAAATTTATCATTAATCTCACTGTCAAATATCTAATGGCTATTCTGAGTTTCCTGCTCAGAATCAAGTAATAAAATTAGAGCTATGCTATAATTCAGTGATATGATTCACAGATACTAAACATGAGGGTAGAAACATTTCTTCCTTGTGCAGTCGGAGTAATAATGATTAGCAGACCAATGATTGATTGCATCAAGTAAGATTTCATTCCGTAAAGCGCTGCCGAAGTGAACCTATTTGGAATCCAGCACTTTTTTATCAGTTTTAAAGGTAAAACTGTCGACGTGATCACAATTAAATCAAATACAAAAGACAGAAGACGAAGTTAGCATAAGCATTGAAGCAAGGGTCGCTTTTAGAAACATAAGACAAAAAACGCACAGAACCAACATTATTGTACGCAGAAACGTTCGCAGAAGGTTCACTTGTATGGCCAAATGTGTCTTGCAAATGATCGCTCACACAACAGGCCGCTGCGAGGTCACTTCTCCTGGAATGAAGGCACGACCTCGGCACAGTTCATTTAAAGGCGAAGGCAAACCAAGTAGGTTTTGCTACTTCTCGTCGCCCCAAGCATCCCGTGTACTTTATTCGAATTTCACCTGTCTTCTTTTCATTTATAAAAGAATTATGAGTATGATGAAGTCAACGTCAGAGGAAATGAGGCAGAAATGGGTCTAATAAAAACATGATATACATTCATCATCATGTATCAAGATTTTGCAGTTGTGTTCACTCGAAACTTATGGTGATGGATACTGTGGTAATACTGAGTAGCCAACTGACGCGAATATCTTCTCATAAAAAATGCACCTCTGCTCATATCATCCACCTCGTGTTCGTGAACCAACTATAGAGCTGTGAACTCCACCGTGAACTGAAATACTTTTGCGTCCCACTTGCCAGAAGTCAACGCCAGTTCTGCTTCATAAATTTTTCGACAACATTCACGAATTATGTCTCCGCTTTCCTGAACATGATTCGTGATAGAACAAGGAAAAGATGACATTATATAGAGTAAAGCCACCGAAGCCCAAAAAATACAGCAATTGCTTCAGTATCCGTTAAATGTATTTTTTACCCGCAAAATATCAATGTGCATTTATTCGTACTAGCTCTAAACTAATGGAGCAAAATTTTGTTAAATAACACACAAGCGATCTTACACGTACAGAGAATTTTTCTACCATGGTGAGGGCAAGCGATAATGATTTACAGAGCGGGTTAATTTATAGCAATGTTTTTCTTGCAACGCCTGTCCTATTTTGGAACTCCGCACGTGTCCGAGCATGGCACAGGGACCAATGCAGAGGGGCTGCAGCAAAGCATCGTCCTCAGTGGCCAGGAGGGATCGATACCCTCTCTCGTGTGGCCTGAAAGTGGGTCGCGGCTCCGAGTTCACTGAACTCTCCGTCACCGCAGCCAACTTACGCCTTCATCTGCCCTTGAACTGTTGTTGCACATGAACAAATATAAAGCCTGCTACGTGATTCCACCTTGCCCTGAAATTGTTTCAGCAAATCTTGCATGTGCATAGCAATTTGACCTATCATGCATGTTCTGCTGGGATGACTCCAATCTACTGAAGTATGAATTAAACGTTTTTCTTGCATACGATCTCAGGAGTTCAACGTCATTCAGAACCTCTTGAATTGCCGTGCGACTGAACCAAATCCTGCCGCAATGTGAGTACTGTGAATAAATAGTGACCCTATACGAGAGCACTTAATGGTCCCTTTTGGGTCACCGCTGGTGGGTGGTGTCAACGCCCTAGAGCTCAGAGCACGCGTGAATGTAGATCAAGAACAAGGGCCGAGAGTTCCACCTCTACCAGCCTTGGATTTACGCTCAAGGAAATGCCTTTCAAGCTCTCATAGGTGAGTGGACTCCATCCATTCTCGCGATCGTGTGCAACTTCGTCCATGGACCAGATAACCCATGTGCTCGTATCCCCTTCTTACTCCCTCACTTTCAAACCCCCGCTCCGTCCGTGCACGCTGCTGTTGCTAAACCCTTTCCATCGGCCAAAGTCACCTTGCAGTGCGTACCGACCAGTGAAAGTGTACGCGTCGCTGCCAGACGAATTCTGTATATTAACTCTGATTCGTCTTCTTTGCAGTACTTTAAATTTTTGCGATACTTTGCAAGAACCACACACTTGTAGGATTATCATGTTCTACAGTTTTCTGTAGCCAGAGGCAGGACCTGATCAGGCTGAGTTCATTGACCAGTTTATAAATGAATGTATGCACATGTATGACACAGCCTTCCTAGCCTCTTAATGTGCTCATGCAAGGCAAACGCTGATCCTTGTCTAGTATGTACTCGTTATTCCCGTGAACTGATTGGCAAATGGAACATTTCATAATTTTAAATCATGTGGTTCATTTTATATTTATTAAAGCTTCCTTACTGCGAATCCTTGTGATTTTCAAAAGCGAGAGTTTAAGCATTGAAACTTGTGAAACAAAAACTTCCCTGGACCATTACCAATGAAATGTATTCTATTGTGCATGTATGAAGCCCAGTTCTGTACGCATTAGTAGTATAATGAAGCATTGAGTTAATACTACAGAGCACGTGCGGAAAAGCGTCTTTGAATATGGACAATTGAAATTTCTCCCCATCCCCAGACGTTAGAAGCGGCTGTGTTGACATGAACTGTATAATTACGAGGTCCAAAGTCGTTGTACTCTCACTCGAGCTCAGAATGAAAACAATGCTCTCTAGAACGGCATCTTGGAAATCACGTTTACCGAGCCCCCTGCGACGTATTTAACCTAACGACTCGAGTGAAAGGCGAAAAACAACAAACATCTAAATCATTCATGCCCTCTTCATTTGTCCAACTTGAGGGAGGATGCGTTTTGGTTAATTCAAAGATATCCGTACACTTTTTTCTTTATGCTCATGAGATAATTAATTGCTCATACTAGGAACATTCATCAGCTGGACTTTGACTTTAAATTTCAATCAGCTTTTTACCACTGCTGTGAATGCAATGAGTAGAAGCAATGTTTAGCACCATGTAATATCACACAGCACGAAGGTTCACAGTTTATTGACTGCTTGCCTGGTCAGTCTGTCCCTAAACGTCTCAGACGAACATGAACACAAAATGGCCTAGTTTCTTATTACAGTTTATTTATTTGGACTGAAACTCATTTTGATTTTAACCTGTCGCAAGAATAGAGAAATCAAAAGAATAAAAACAGTTCGTTTAACTGTTTGTTTAAATATAGTTTTTAAGAATTAATAAGGCCTCCTACTTAGAAAACGCTGTCAATTTTGAAGATGGGGGCACACTGGTAATCATCAGAATAATAAACGTTGCGTGTCTATTCGTAAAATTATTTACAATTTTTCTACTTTGTAACTGTCGAAACTGGAAGAGCAAGAGGTAATGATGAGCAAATTTGCGATACAGGTATCATGAACTCACATATATAAATATAATATTCAGATTTTAGGCGTTGATGAGACACACTCGTATTTGTTCTATAATTAATACAGGAAAAATTCAAACGGTAGTGAAGCCTGCATTGCTATGACTCACATTCCGTTGTTAAAGTATTGGAGAGTGATGTTATCATATATAATGACAGACTTACATAATTAAATGATTTACGAGTTTTATTTTAATAATTTAATCATTTTTATGGTAATATGTGCTTTATAATAGCGACGTGCTTTATCAAGCCTCACCGAAAACTGTCATTTCTCACAGGTCATGTGCGCTTTTAGAACATAACTGAGTTCAAAACGCCTGGGAAGCTCGAGCAAACACATACTGTACTTCTTACTTTCACTCAATATCACACGCTTTGCTCAAAAAAAAGAGATGAGCCATATTCGTTTGCATAATTCTGCCTTACAACACACACGGCTTTCATCCTAAATTTGTTACCAGAGCAATTTTCAAGTGAGACGGAAAGCAAGCCAGTAAGAAAACATGCTCGCAAGCAAGCATCGCTGGCCGGCCATGCGACAGTGCCTGGAGAGAGGGCATCGCTCTCTAGCCAGCCAGCTGGTCTACTGATGCGCTTATAGGTCACTGAACTCTGCTTGAGCAGGCCGAGGGACAGGATACATGCACCTCGTGTGTATGGAAGGACAAGGGGGACGGTCCCCAAACTCAAAATCTACTGGTACTCTCAGGAAAACTCTCGTGCAGTACTGTACTTTAGATTAAAAGGAAATTTTGAAATTCGTTTATACAGACAAGAGTTGCAGAAAGTTGTTGTCAAATGAGGCTACGTTGTGAATTTTGACGCGTGGTTTTGAATTTTTCATCTCTAAGCTAATGAGCTGGCAAACTGAGTACCTCTTGTCTGGAAATTGTTTCAGTGTATTTGTACATGTATCTACATTTGACGGAGAGGAAAACATATAAGGAGAAAACCAACAGGAATTACATACAAACGGTTCAACTGCTAGCTTAGAGTGAAAGAGTTGTTCGAAAAAACTATCATCCTAATCATTAAATCGTCAGTGATGACGCACGTTTGCTTCAGATAGAGTTCCTGGAATTGAGAGCAAAAGAAGTACGTATTCGCTGAGGTCATCGACCTTGCTGCGGTGGACTAAGCACAGAAAACGCTACGTTTTTGGTAACTGGTGTTCTAGCATAAATAGCGTTAAAGTTTTATCAGCCGAGTAAAGAATTCAAAAATTAAAGTTCCTCTCTGAGGAGAACTAATGGTGTCAAAAAAATGCGGAACTATCGCAATAAATAGCATTAATTGGGGTTAAATTTAGAAGTAAATTCTAACGAGCGTTTTCCAAAAAGTATGTCATAGAACACTTGTGTAAAAAGATATTTTTTATTATGTATGCATTTTTTATATAGTCGGTGAATTAGAGAAGGCTCTCTCACACATCATATTTCATCTAAAGGAAAAACCGTGACTTTAGGAAACCACAGTTGTGAGTCCTGTCTTCAGTACGAAGAAAAAGAGTTTGCTTCCGCTCTACTTAAACGCGAGGCTCACGTTACAAAAAAAACACGACAGAGGATTATGGAAATTTTTATGGTAACGCAAATAGAAGTAACCTGTATAACAAGCTTCTGAAATGACTCTTAGCATTACTATTCATGGAAGCAGCAAATCAAAGGCCGTATTTAGCTAATCTTTCACGAGCCTAGACATGAAAGCTTGCTCCAAAAGGCGCTCATCACTTGCCCCACTCAAAGCGTAAGAGTATATTGCAGCAGAAATAAGAAGAGGCTTTTTATGCGCTAACTTGCAAAAGATAAATATTCATCCACGTACCATGCCAGATTTCTGAATCATGAATAGCTCAAGGTATTTTTCACCTTAAGATAGAGGTAATCTAAACTAATTACAAAATGTGCATAAAAACAACTTCGAAAAATTTTCATTTAAAAACTCCGCAATGGTCGAGGGGTATACGCATGTAGCGCACTCCCTTAATCCCTCTTAACTTGAGCGACAAAAAAAAAAGGCTAGAAAAACGTTGAATCAAAATTCTTGATTTGTTCTTGATATGACATTAGATTGCTGTTTCAAGATTGGGATCTCTAAAGTCCCTAAAGTATCTGAGAGTCTGAATAAAGTTCGGAACGTAAAATAATAAAAGCCGGTCGAAAGCCATGGGCGTGAGTGACGTTAAATAGCTTGCAATTGAGATTCGCTTTAGCAACATACCCAGGAAATAAATACCTTTAAATACAATTCAAAATTGTAAATGTCTTGTGTCTAAGCATCGCGTTGTTGCTAACGATAGCAGAGATGATCTCGTAGTGAGCACACGCTGTCATGTGGAACCAGCTGGATGGGAAGACTTTCTCCAGCAGGTCGACAACTTTCTCCTTCATCCAAACCTGCCAGTATTGATGAAACCTATGATGAAAGTTATCGACACTTCATCAGCACTTCCGGCTTAAAAAGAGTCTCGTTTAGAGAATTTGTTCACAGTTGAGATAAATTATTTTCCGTTACTTCTAATGGTATTTCAGTCTTTTGTATGAATTTCGCGCACAAACGTTTACGTTCACGTTTAATGAACAAAACTGATACCAAATTAACAGGCCACGTGAAAATTTCAATTGTTAGATTCAGTTTAAAACTTAATCAGCGCAGTTCCTCACGATTTCCGTTCTGTTGTTTTTCTCATACACCAACACTTCTGAGCTATCAAACCGTATGAGAAATGTTCTTGAAGTGGATGGCAGCCCTTAAATTTTTTTTTCGGAAAGGGAGTTACAAATTCATTCCTTGCCCTGTTTATCTCGTCATTCATGCTATTCACATTCCGATTACTTTGCAATGATTATCGCATTGTGATTAAAAATCGCGTAATGATCATCGTGCGAGTTTTAAAAACTGAACACTTATCAGTAGAAAATAAGACGAAAACATATTCTCAACCTTGTTCCGCAACAAATTTGGCGCTATAGAATATTCACCAGCCTCACACATGAAGAAACCATTTTTCAAAACATCCACCCTATACATGAAAGATTTTCCTTCTCTCCTCTCCACAAACCCCTAATCGCCCTATTGGACATGCAAAATTCTGTAAAATCAAAACTCCTTGGCACATTACTAGTACGATGACGTACTAGGCCCGTGGATATGATCCCACATCTGGCCCAACCTCATCACGCAGCCGTCGCTGAGGCCAATCGGCCTGGCACTTGCTCTCGTATGATCCTCATAAATCAAGTGCAGGTCACGTAATTGGGGTGGGGAGAAGATAGAAGAACCTACCCTCACTCGCACCTATCCTCATCCACTCATACACTCACTCACACATACTCTCAATCGCACCTACTTCCACTCACAGCTTCCACTCACAGCTGCTTTCACTCACATCCCACCTTATGTTTCTCCAACCTCCACTCATAGCTACTCTCACTCACATCCCTCTAGTATTACTCCAACCTCCACTCACAGCTACTCTCACTCACATCCCCCTTGTATTACCCCAACCTCCACTCACAGCTACTCTCACTCACATCCCTCTAGTATTACTCCAACCCCCACTCACAGCTACTC
>JACJUY010000167.1:279292-324164 GCA_014220935.1 Platorchestia sp. MABIK | reverse complement strand
ACTCCCTGCCACCACCACACACACCTGGCCTCAACACTCCCTGCCATCACCACACACACCTGGCCTCAACACTCCCTGCCACCACCACCACACACCTGGTCTCAACACTCCCTGCCACCACCACACACCTGGTCTCAACACTCCCTGCCACCACACACACACACCTGGTCAACTCTCAAAATACACCCACAGTTTACTTTGCTATATTTACCAACTGTGTTACGATAAATAGTATCTTTAATACCTCACCTGCCGCTTGTTGTTTACCAAATACTATTCACGAATTGTCGTAAATATCTTTTAAAATATTTGAGGAGTTTGGGCATAGAATTGATTTTTTTTTAAAGCACCAAGGTAAAATAAAAGCTTTCGGTTAGATGATGAAATATCTGTCCAGAATGAGATGGCGTTCACTAGACGCTGGAAGCGCCGGCTTCGGCCCATGAGCGTAATTTCAAAGTTTTCTGTCAAAAGTAGATTCAAAGAAATATAAAAGGGAAAAAATAAAAGGTGTCCAAGTGCGTTTTTTTCCGTATAATACTTATGATGTACACCTGTATAAAGTTATAATGACGTCAGAGTATTTTTTATTTTACAACTACGACTAAAAGTTTTCTAGACTGCATTTGAAGGAAAAACTTTAGGACGGACAGAGAAAGAGAGAGCACTCAGACAATTAGTAATTTAATCGATGCAAAATGGCATCAAAGTCCAGCCATTTCGGTCATCAGCGGTGACAGCGTTCGATGCTCACACGGATGTAATTTTGTCTCCATTACTACTTTTTATCTATTGCACTAGGTCCCGAAGCTTCGGTGCGGCCGGCACATTTGTGCCGAATGTTGAAACTTCCATTTGGGCTCTTTATAACGTCCCCAACGGCTGAATACAATGATGAACCATTGCTGAACTAGTGGTGTATTTAATACCTGTGTTCGCTGAAGGGTGCTCAAATAATCACAGGATGTATCTCGACACTATAAATTGAAGATGAACTCTACCGCTAGAGTATGGGAGACACTTGTGCGGAGGTTTCTCATTCGCAACGATATATTTTTAAAGAATTTAAACAATTTATTTACCACAAGCGATACAGAACTAGATTGTTACTGAAGTCTAGTACAATGGTCAAATTTGAGTATAGCTACCTGAGGGCCCGTCAGCATTGCCAACTCAGCCATGTAATTTGCCTGCATCAGGCCACGAACCAATGCCATCTTTTGCGAGCAAATCCTACCCATGACCTGGCCAGGGCTTAGTCCCTGGGATGTCTCCAAGGATGCACTTCCTGAGCACAACTCCTGTGTTGGCAGTATATTTAGGTAAATCTAGCCATTCCACCTGAAAGCACTCCGTCATTTTTCACTGACCTTTACTTATCATCGTCCAAATTTGCATTCCACGATTAAGACAAACATGAAGTTTCTCAAACCACGGCCATATAAAGTGTCTCAAGTTGAACTGTTCAGCCAAGTTTGCGAAGGCCTCACATATGAAGTATCACAGCTTCGACCTTCGTCGTTCCATGTGATCTTAAGCAATGGTCAACGATCAGTACATATTTGCTTGTATGGAGAGCAAATTTACTCAGCATTTGAATGATTAGCAGTTTAGGCATTGTATATATACCTGCCATCAAACTTCCATAAGTTACATAAAAAATTGAACTATTTAAAATGATAGATCATAAATAACCAGCTCAGCATCACTTTTCATGTTTCTTTCAATGGTAATTTCTTGGAAGGATTATTTCCCCCAATATTCGCACCTTGCGCACATATGATCCAAAATGTATGTATATGAGGGTCACGCAGTGACGTAGTTGCTTGCAATTCTAATCTACAATTACGTTTGAGTTTCATTCATATGAAATGTTTGCTTGTAATATTTTGTCCGTGAATTTGTTTCTTGCTCATTCCAAAGTGAAATTTATTCCTCGTTGTACGGGAGAACAAGTCCAGCGAGTGTAGTCAATTGTGTTTCTCATGCACACACTCAAGTTTCAAAGACCCGCGACGCCTTCAAATGAGACACTTCGAGGCCTTGAAAAACAATGAAAGTCATGACAAATAAATTAACATTAACCATTCTTGATATCCGATCACAAACGCAATTACAATGACATTGAGCGTAAGCTGTGTGATTGATTCATCAATATCAAAAGAAGAAAGTCATTTGAGTCACGAGGTTCGAACACGAAAATATGAGCTCGAGAAAATAGCTCGTTGCGAGTCTCGCCCTGCTTTTGAGGAGCAATAATAAGACGAGTGTATAGGTTCCTGCCGGGCTGAGCTGGGCTGTGGCAGCTCCCGTCGTGTCAGAGCGCTGCAAGTTTGTGCGAGGTAAACACCACACACAGTAAACAAAAATACCATCACAACATGTAATTCACCAAAATTAAATTGTATAGAAGGATAAAGTGAAAACATGTGATTAGCAAAGATTAAATGGAATAGAATGATCAAGTGAAAATTTGTAATTCACAAAAAGTAAATACTAAGGAAGATAAATTTTGGATCATCCCAGTTGAGGGATAAGCCTGGACTCCGAAATGTCTTCTCCATATTTTAAGTTTAAATATTCAGGTAAGCCGCCATGAGCTCAGGAGCCAAAATACCGCAAATAAGCTCTAATTGACGATCCTCAGTTTCTGCTCCAGTTTCTGCGGTCCTTAAAAATGGATTTCATCAAATTTTATTAAATGAGAATTTGAAATTTTTCGCTGGGACAGGTTTTTACGATATTCGGTGATTGTGGCTGTGATTGTTAAGGCTGCCAGCTCTGTCACGTCACGGGTGTGTTCTGCGACTGACTGACGCTGGTAAAATGTTGCAGTGATTACTGTGGGCTCAGTGCATCTGTGAAAAAAAGCGGTGGTAGTTGTTAAAATTCAAACAAAAAATCTTTTGTCAGACCGTAGTATTTAAATCCTGTTGCGTCATGCGCTAAAAAGTCCCGATAAATTGGGAAATATATGGACTTGCAAAAAATGATCAGCGAGCCACGTTAGGCCAGACTGTAGCACCTCGAGCGAAAAGAAAATATTTCCGACCGTGACTGGTACGAATGCTCGGCAGTATTTTGGCCGTCCTGAGTGAAGTTTACGACCAGGCCTCTAGAAAAAGCGGCGTAAATTATGACTCCAAATGATGTTCTCGCAAGCGGGTTTGTAGGCAGGAAACACAACAATGCTCACACCTTGCCTGTTGCCATTTCTACCTTCTCTTACTGAAGAACTTTACAAATCGTTGTGAACAGTGAACATTTTCACAGTTTTCATAGTTTTTAGTAAATATATATGTAAGTGGCAAGCGGTACCGTATTTTAAGCGGCACTTTGAAAGTTCCCCTGAAGAACACAAAGTTGAAACTAAGCAAATACAGACATCAACACCGACGACAAATTTGGTCCCCATCAGACACTGAACGAGCAAAAAACTTTTCTTTCAAGAAATTCAACGTCAAACTGTTGCTACAAAAATGTTTACTTCGAATAACAACGAAGGAAGAAAATTAAGGGGCGCTGCTATAGCGTGAGCACATCTGCAACCATACATAAATTGCCTTCCCAGGTGCAGTTTGAGATGTACATATTAACTGTTGATCGCTAAATTAAATGTATGGAAATAAGTAATATCCATTAGTAACCTAACCTCACGCTACAGTAATAGCTAGAGGTAGATCTCACGCTATAGTACTAATTAGAGGTAGACCTCACGCTATAGTGTGGGAAACCTCACACTATAGTAATAGCTAGAGGCAAATCTCATGCTATAGTGTGAGGTCTGTGATTAGTGTAAGGTCTGTCAGATCTCACGCTATAGTGCGGTAGCCCTCACGCTACAGCAGCACCAATAAACGAGTCGCAAACCTGAACCATAAGCACGACCCACTCCTGCGCCCCGTGAGCGTAGAGCGAACGCTGCGTAGCGCCAACTTCCAGTCACTTTTTAAAAATACGCCATGATAAGTTCACGTTCTTCTTATGAGCGATGATAAAATAATAAAAAAGTAGTCAAAGCTGGTGTTATAGATTGAATTGGTTGTAAAGTGGAAGAAAAATTGTAATCACGCTTAGGTAGAATTAGGTGGACACACGCGGCAAAGCGGCCTCGTGGTGTAAGACATGAACACACGGAGGTTGGTATGACTGTCCCCGCAGCTAATGTCTTCATTTCACTCAGTGCACCAAACAATGAAACGAGGACGACTTTGGGGACGCTATAACCTACTTAAATTACATTAATTACTGAGAATTTTTTTCTCTTCTGATGGTCATCCATGCCATCTAAATGGTCACACCAACTGGAGCAAGTATCGCAACTGCCATGCAAACAAATTTTGCTTCAGCGTCTTTTATTTTCACCTTTATGAACAAATTTTTACTTCAAATAATCATTGGTCAAGTTACTTCATTTACAAAATGAAATTAGGTACGTGTGATGTCGCATTAAAAATGTAATACACGCACATGTTTTACGTGTAATGTAGCGTAGTATCAGAAAATATGCCCCAAAAAGCGTGTAGTGGCAGAGGTGAGCAACGGGACGCAAAGTCACTAAAGTGGGAAAAGTAGAATCTTTTCATGTCTGCGCAGCAAGAAAGGGTACAAAATAGGATGTTATACTGGGATTAAAAGAGTGATATTAGGCTCTTAAAATTGCTAACCTGCGCATCAATCACAAGATTTGTTTTGTCTCTTGTTCACAATCACACATTGCGAGCTGGGCTAAATTGAAGCTCAGAACTCAACTCCTCAACTGTGGAGATTTTGAATCAGCTCCAATTTATGTGCGAACAGAATTTCCAGTTTAATTTTTATGAAGGGAGACGAATGGGAAGCCAAGGCTGTGAATAGAAGAACGCTCCCATTGAACAGCTAGATTAATTGCTGTGATTTTTACCAGCAAAACTTGTTGAGAGCCAATTTTGCCATCCAATTTGGATCAAAGTAACTTTTTATGCAGCCAATTAGTCCTACCCCACTTCAGTCGCGAGGGTTAATTGACTTCGCAGTTAAATACAAATAAGTGTCTTTCGTAAAAATTCTTTTTGATATGGGATCGTGAGGACGGAACAGACTTCATCAAAAATTTGACACTGTGGATCTAGTGTGGTTTTGACCTGTCTGCGTATGCAACTAAGCGAAAACAAGAATTTTCTGGCATTAAAAAATAAAAAACTACAAAATGTATTAGTTTTATTTCCTAAAAATAAAAGTGCTTAACAAATTATCCCAATATACAGGAACATTTTTAAAATATTGGGCCTTAAAGAATATTTAATTACTCTTATATTTTCTAACTGCTTTTAAAAAGTATACATTAAATCTTGAAAATAATAGTTTATTGAATTTGTTTGTAACCAAGATACATTGTCTGGTATAAAAGTAACATTCAAAAGAAAAATTCATGCGTTTTTTGCGTTACCCCAAAAATGGCGAGCTGGACAAAAGAACAACTCTTCATAACAACTGCCCACTCCAACCAAACAAGGAGCATAATAAAGCCCCATTAAAACAAGAGTTTACCGTAAAAAACCAACAAATCTACACCAACTCAAGACATGTATTAAGGAAGAAATGCAGCGAATTGGATGTGATCTCACCAGCGCCGTAACGAGCAGCCTGCGGTTTGGTGCCGAGTTTTGCCTGCACTCAGGAGGTGGCACGTGAAGTGTATTATATTCAGAAGTAATCAGAATCAAACTTGTATTTTTCAGAATTTCATAAATACCTCGTTTTTTGAAATTCATTCATCAATCTAGGAGTTATTCAATATTATTTTAGGCCCCATATATAAAAATCACCTTGTGAGTCGCTTAAAAAGAAGTTGCGCTCAGCTTCTATTTCGTAGTTCGTTCGTTTCACTAAAACTGTACATGACAACATTCTAGGAGTGTTTATCAAATAGGAAAGACCTGGTTTGAGTGCGCATAGATCCCTAAATCTTCTTTTACATAAAAGAAATGAAGACCCTGGAAAGAACGATAATGCTCGCATCCACGAGGCTAGAAATGTTCGAGATTGGTATATTGGGATTGAAGGAACATTTGAACACGCGGACTGGCCACCTCAATCTCAACGTTTGAACCCTTTGAATATTTATGCAATGAACTTGAAAGGAACCTGCGGACTCATCGCCCCTTCCTTCGACGTTGACTGCTTTAAGGGATAGGTGACTTCAATTGTAGCCGAAAATTGAGCTGCGAAAGATCTAGAATCTTGAAATATCAATGTCAGGTCGAATGGAAGCTACATTTTGAGCTAAAAGAGATTCAATCGATTACTTATAAATGTCGGAATCAAGCTCCCTTTTTCACGCGTGTAGTTGCAGATGTTAATTACAACTGCGTAATAGCAGGTCCTTGCCCGCAAGTTTTTGTTGCTTAGTTCCAGGAAATTTGTTTCGCTGCTGCTGACGAAACTGACGAATCCTTTCAAAAATCAATGAAATTTCTTGCTCCAGCAAATCCAATAAAACTCTCTAGACTCTGAATTCCTCCGCTGACGACGAATACACATCTTTTATGAATCACTTAGTGAGTGTCAGCTGGACGAGTAATCTTGAATATGTTTGATTGGAATATGGCTCAGAGTTCCGATCATTTGGGGTTGAAATATATGTTGAAGAGCCAAGGGAGGATGTTTTTTGCTCCTGCAGTGGTGGGAAGTATTTGGTCTGTGTAATGGCTCATTTTTTCAATTCTGAATTTAATAACTGCGTCCATGGACATCGAGTCTATTTGACACTCCAAATGTGACGATACGAATGAGTATGTGTTGAATTTAACCACAGCCACGACCAGCTCCAGTCGAAGGCCAGGTAAGACTAATTGTTTTCGAGTTCTGTTCTGTCCTGATGGGCGGAACCAAGGATTCTACGTCGGATTAGGTCAAGGAAGCCGTGCTATTAATTACCTTGTCTCTCTCATTGCAAGACTAATAATGGCCCGTATGGTGTGCTCTGTCGCAGGTCCTGCTGGAGGTTGGGTGGACTGGTTCACTTTACATCTTCTCTTTTCACAGTAAGATTAGGAATGTTGGCTCCACGACACCTCTTCTTCTTCTTTTTCTTCTTTGAGAACACTTGCTGCTCACTGCTTTGCGCTGCAGACCGCGCTGTCGCTGCCACTTGCCACTCTGGGCTGTTTTTCGCTGCCATAGACCACGCTGCCACCTGCCACTCTGGGCTGTCCCTCGCTGCCATAGACCACGCTGCCACCTGCCACTCTGGGCTGTCCCTCGCTGCCACAGACCACGCTGCCACCTGCCACTTTGGGCTGTCCCTCGCTGCCATAGACCACGCTGCCACCTGCCACTCTGGGCTGTCCCTCACTGCCAAAGACCACGCTGTCACCTGCCACTCTGGGCTCTCCCTCGCTGCCACAGACCACGCTGCCACCTGCCACTGTGGGCTGTCTCCCACAGCAGCGGCAGCAGACGGTGCACGGAGCAGCCACGCGTCAACACGCACACGCCTCACTAGCCGCGCACGCGCCTGCCACGCGTGCACGCGCGTGCTGAGGCTCTGTGCCCTGTTGGCAATGCGCGGTGCGTGCCGCGGCTGCGTACCCCGCCTGCAATGCGCGGTGCGTGCCGCGGCTGCGTGCCCTGCCTGCAATGCGCGGTGCGTGCCGTTCCATTCGACTAATTCGCAGCCAGTCACTGTAAAGGCCCTCTTTCATGGCATCACGTGCACTTTTGCCCGCTAAACTTCAATGCAGGATCTATTCTCGCCTATTTTTCAGCGTACGTGTGCATGAGACGAGATGCCATCTGATTCAAGCAAAATCTCCTGTCACTTGTTTGTAGTTAACTCGTTGCGAGTGGTCCTTCTCTGAGAAATTTTGTTCGATAGTTCTAGCCAATTTATTTTGCTCATGCCAACAGAACTAGCATGCGTAATTTCATTTTGTTATGAAATTTATTGCACGAGCGGACAACATAATTCTTAGACTCCAAATCTCTCCAGTCCCGGCTGTCAGTGCTGAATAAGGGCTTTTACAATAAACACTCAACTATTAAATTCTAATTCAGCTGAAATATCGGTAAGCATTTCCTACTTAGAAGCATATGACTAAATAATTAAAATCTCTTTAAAGATTTAACTGTATTTCATTGAAGAGTCATTATTTTTCATTTGCGCAAATTCTGAAAATTTAAAGTGAATCAACCAAATTTCTTGGCCAGTCAAAAAGCAAGAATATAAGCGAACAAGCAGAAGAAGAAATTTTCAGCTGCTGGTTTTGTGTGAGATATATCTGAGGGGAAGTAGAAACTTAAACAAGGGGTTGAAACAAGTTGAAACTTAGACGTAAAAGCCAAGGTAGCCGTCGGTCGCTTGCCCTGACATACTGCGGGCCGTTGCGCTCGACAGAGAACATCGCGAGTCCGAGCAGTCCTGCAGTGCCAGCTTGAAAGCTTCAGCAGCTTAAGTCGATACAGAATTACCCCCATAGGTCTGCTCTTTCTTCAGCGTTTGTGTTTGAAACATTTCTGGCTTCTCTTTGGTGTCGGAAACGACTTACTGCCGAAGCCTGGCTTTGCCGCTTGATTGCACTTTCATTGCACTTAAACGTCTTGTCGACCATTATTTTCCTAGTTTCAATTTCTCTGATGACTTGGTTCATAGAGAGCAGCAATTATCGTTTTTGTTAAACAAGTTCCTTAATGGGGCTGAGTGTTATTGCCGTAATACATTTAAATATAACAGTTTTAATTTTCAGTGAAAAGTAGAGACTCGCAGGGAAAGTCAGTCTACATAGTGTGGACTTCTTGCGCATTTCACCGTCTCGACCTGGACAGCTTGTTTTCCTTCATTTACAAGTACGAACTGGCCCTCATTGACTCTAGTGGGCCCAGTAATACGCTAATTTCGTTCTCTTTTTCTCTTGAGCACTACGGTAAACAATTTTAAACATTAACCATTAAAAACTCATGGTTCACTTCAATACTTCAATAAAAGTTTCTTTTTGGGACTAAATAGTAGAAGACGCACCTTTACTCCGCTTACCATGTAATTATCGTTTTACGTTAGAACCTGAATACAAGAGAGCAGTTCCCTGCCTTGCTTGCTGATTACTTTAAAAAACATGGTAAACAATTGCAATCTTAATCACAAGGACTGAAATGCTTCACAGTTTTACGGTCCTCGAGCGATAGGAGCTCAAAACTTGCTCGTAAAGCAACACCTCGCTGCAGTCAGTTATAGCGGCAAACCAATGCTAATACTGGACGTTTCAAATGCTGATTGCTGGATTAATGAGGCAGTCTATAGGTAAATCTACTTCATAACGTTAATCGAGCGTCGCAGTTAGAGCATTCATGGATCAGATCGCTAGCGATGTTTTTGTCAAAACTTTGGGGGCGTAGAGAAGTCTAACGAAGTTGCAATTCAAAACACGCAAGTCCAAAATAAATTAAAAATATCTAATTAGTATGAATTTGAAAACAGATCTGAAGTTTCTTCTCCATTTGTACAAATATTTTCATAATTTTGCGAAAATTGAGTAACAAGGTTGAAACTGAGTTGTATTCAAGTTATGCCACAGTCGGGGGCTACTCTAGTCCATGCACATGCCTGAGAAAGCGCTTTTACTTATCAAACACTTACTGCACAGTATTGAAAAGCTGAAAGTGCCTTCTTTCTACGGGAATGCTTGGTAGCGACAGCTGGGTGCTGAAGAGCTGCTTGGTAGAGGTTTCTGAGTCCTTCAAAACTAGATGTGGTGCAGGGCATTAATTTTGCGGTTGTTAGCTGGAGGAAGCCGCCCATATGCTCTCCTCCCTATACCCGTGTTGTTCAGCACCCCATGCAGCTAGTCAATACAGATTCCTCCAAAAAGGGCGCTTGCATGAAGGGAAAGTGAAACTTTCAGTGTATCTTTCAAAACAATCTTTCAATAATCCTTCACGCAATGCAGAGGTTATTGCTGAACCCTGAAAATCTTCTTTGCGTAGCATGAACAACTTAGACGACGTGAGAAAAATTTAGGTTTTACATTTCACTCCACCAGCTCCGCACCTTTCCAACCTCCAGCAGGACTATTGGACGCCCTTTCTGTAAATTGCTCTTTGTCGATCACTGTAGTTTTGTGCATGAAAATGTAGCTTTAGAGATCATTGATGATTTCTTTGACAGGTGGGGTGACCCCTTGTTGGGGTGACTACTTCTTAAAGTTAAGTATCGTGTTGTGCTCGTCATTCAACGGGACCATTCTATGCATCTTCCATGTACTGCGATGCGCTCGTTAGATAATCGCGTATCTGCGATTCAGTCATCAATTTTCGTTTCACCGTGCTCTCACAGTCTAAGGTTTTCCGCGTCACATTTTCAAGTTGTGTGTAAAGCTGATTTGAGTAATATTCAATGCAAACCTGAGTCGCAGCTTGAATTTTTCCTAGCATGATCGCAATGAATGATCCAGAAAACAGTAGAATAATAATTCGTTTAGGAAATCCTTCACCTTTTGAAAAAGATAATGAAGCTCAGGGCAAAATGGCGGAAGAAAACTTCTTTAAAATAATCTTTGATTTGAGTTGAATGTTGAACGTCAGTTCAACCCACCGCACATAACTGTTAAATTAACGTTATTCAACTTTTTTGATGTTGTCTACCAAAACTGTTTTGCCTTGTTGAGCGCGTTGCCCTTGCTGTGACACTTCCTTGTTCTCAGCGGCACTAGAACCTGTCGCCGCTACCATCCCAACCTTTGCTCTCTGTAAAGCTGTCATATATAAAGGCCATTATGCAATAGCCAAGACTCTTAAGAACAAGTTTTGAACTTACGACGGGACTACGTTATAGTTAGCAATTAAATCCGAGGCTGATCCAGATGCAGAAAGTGATAACGCTTAGCCTAATCTTGAATATTGAAGGCGTGAGTCTCTTAAAACAAGCTTTGAACGTACAGCGAGACTACGTTAAAGTTAAAAATGAAATTTGTAGCTGATCCAAATGCAGAAAGTGATAACGCTTTGTCAGATTGAGAAACATTGAAGACGTTTAACATGTGGACCAGCAGCCGCTCGTCCCCGCCTTGAGCTGCCGCTTCTCTGCAGGAAGCTCCGGCCTGTCCAGATGTAGAAAGGGATAACGCTTAGTCAGACTGTGACCATTGAAAACTTTTAACACGTGGACTAGCGACCTCTCGCCCGCACCTCGAGCTGCCGTTTCCTCCACAGGAAACTCAAGCCTGGCGCTGCGGAGTGAGCTCATTCATCTCTGCCGCCCGATGCTTCCAGAGCTATATCGATTGAGTCCGCCACTCCTCGAGGCCGCTTTGTCTCACGCTATTTTCTGAGGCTCCCTCTTTCTTTGCGATGAATATATATAGGTTTAGACGGGAGAATACTCCTCAGGCATAGTATCGGAAATGAATCAATTTTCGTTAGAGTAATTCGTTATCAGGAATGGATTTTTTCAGTAGAGAAATCTCATTCATTTTTTAGAAATTTTCGATGAATAGCATCCGTTGCGTGCGCATGTATCGTCGTGTTCAGAGCAATGACGTCAGGACTTGCTCCCAATATAGCAGAAAGTTGAGTTTGGAAAAAGTGCTGTCACTCCTAGGCATTGGAAACCTGATAGAAAAATTTGCTCATTCTATATCCAGAAGGAAGACGATCACATAAACAGCGAGAAAAATGCTTTAACACTTAAACTGCGGCAAGTAAAACTGAAGTTTAATATTCAACCCAAATTTAAAGTTAATTGTGGTAAGAAATGTTGAAAATAGTAAACATTAACTGAATCGTGCCTTCATTTAGTTTTGCTTTAGTATTTATGAAAATAGAGTTTGTGACTACTGGTCGGTCATTAGCATTGTGTAAACTCCCTCAATGACCACCGGTGGCTCACGTCGCAGTCAAAGTGTTCAAGTATACATGCCTCCTGGCAACATCGCGTCAGAACTTGAGTTGACGACTGAGGGTACAGGAGGGGAATTATTTACGAGGCACAGCCCCGTGCCTTGGGAAAGAAGAAAAGGCAGTTTATTTTCATTATAGATGATACAAAAGCTCGTCATTGGTTTTTAGCATATTGACTGCGATGGGTTAAACTGTAGTTCAATATCAAACTCAAATTTAAACTCAAAAGTTGCTAAAAAAATTATAAATAGCAAACAATAATTGGGTAAAGTAAATACCATTAATTTAAAAAGATTATTCACAAATTTTTAAACGACCCATCGATGGATCGTTTTGCAGCTGGAAAAACTTAAGCACGGCCCACCGGTGGGTCACACCGCAATGAATGCGTTAAAATAGGTGGTCCGGAAGTGGTGTGCTCTCAATACGACTGGGTCTAATGCTGCTGGGAGCAAGGAAGTGTCCCAGCAAGGGTAACGTGCTCGGGAGGGCAAAACACCTTTGGTAGACCGCATCAAAAAGTTAAAATAATGCAAGGTCCGCTCTCAGCACGCCCCGCCACACCCAGCAATGTGCGCCCTAAGAGTTGAACACTTGGCATACCTGCTCATGGTGGACTGTTTGTTTTTGCGCCGAGCGGTATGACTTGATGTGTTGCTACACTCCCACCTAATTATTGTGGAAATTCAAGAGATTTCCAGCAGGAAAATTTTCGAATATTGCAGAAATGATGAAACTAGGGAACCATTTAGGCAAGATTTGATTTTCTGATTCATTAGATGTTTAATTTTTACTTATTTAATAAGAGACACCGCAAAAAGATACGCAAGTTCATAATACAATAATCTCTCGCCACATGGCAGTTCATATTTTTCGGACTCGATACGTCAATTTGTGTTAACTGGAAACAAAATGCAGACTCTAATTAAGTTGACAAAGAACATCGAGGTATGAAAACCAGCGGGCCTTGTGCTGTCTAAGCTATATTTGGCCCGCATAATTCCCTTCTGATGTTCACTTTAAACTGTACTGTTAGCCTCTTCCTTACTCGGAGTGAAGGAAGCATTTATGAGAGCTTGAGGGAGGTTTTGTGAGAATGCGGAGAGGAGTAAAATGTAGGAGTAAAATACGTAGTAAACATATCGCTTGAAGTCCCTGGATTTGTATCAATTGCTTGAGGTTGTGTAACGAAACCTCTTCGACGTCGGAAGGAACTGTGCTGTAGAAATAAGCGCGTCGTTTGGAAGAGGCTGGCACATCTCGCAGCGGCCACAGCAGTGACGGGCCACCCTGCTGCACCTCTGCCTTCTTGTATTCGCAGCAAATTGCACGTCGCTCATTGGGAAGAACAACGTCACAAGGCAAAATTCTTGATTTTTCAGGAGAAGTGATTTTAACTTTGCAAACTGCTTTACGGAATTTGTTTTACTCGAATAAAGGAGTCCTTCCTCTCGGTCAATTAGTATGGATAAATCAATTTTCCTAAATCTTGAGTGACGACGTTGTTCTTCCCAATGTGCGATATGTTGTAAGATGGTCAACTGTGATGGAATAGTTAACAGGGATGGAATGATCAATTGTGATGGAATGATCAACAGTGATGGAGTGATCAACAGTGATGGAATGATCAACAGTGATGGAATGATCAACAGTGATGGAATGATCAACTGTGATGGAATGATCAACTGTGATGGAATGATCAACAGTGATGGAGTGATCAACAGTGATGGAATGATCAACTGTGATGGAATGATCAACAGTGATGGAATGATCAACAGTGATGGAATGATCAACTGTGATGGAATGATCAACAGTGATGAAACGATCAACAGTGACGGAATGATCAACAGTGGTAGAGTGATCAACAGTGATGGAATGATCAACAGTGATAGAGTGATCAACAGTGATAGAGTGATCAACAGTGGTGGAGTGATCAACAGCGATAGAATGATCAAAAGTAATAAAATGATCAACAGTGATGAAATGCTCCTCCAGGGGTGAAGCTCTGCAGAGAGCGCTCATTTTTTCCCTCAACCTGCGCGCTGCCCTGAGTAGGAACTTCCTTTAATACAGCATTCATATCAGGTACGTTTCTAGAAAAAACTAAAAGAAATGAAGATCTTACGTGAAATTTAATTTTTTATTGGGGAAATGTTTTCCGTAAGCTCGCCAGTGTCATGTTGGTAACGAGTCTGTCATGGATGACTTCCATTTGAAACGGTAGTTTTGTATGCCCTCATGCCCACATAGCATTCCTACTCGCAAGATCTTCCAAATAAATTCCTTGAGAAATATTCATCGTAAAAACTCGGTTGTATGCGATGCTTCCTCCAAAATACGAGTGTCAGTGACAGCTGCCATCCATGCTCTACAATGTATGAATTCTGAAAAGTTCGCATGTGCAGCAAATCAGAAGTGTTGTTCAGCCTTCAGAGTGTCTCAATGAAGATTTCATTGCATTCAAGAACGGCTCAGCGTTCACGTATCGATACATACAACTCGACGCTGAGTGTCCTACGCTGCATACTGAGCTCTTATGCAGCTGCAATTACGCTTTCTCCGCTTGCTAAAGAAATTGAACCTCTCAATTATGAGACAAGATTGCTGAAAATTTCCAAAGAAAGATTTCGGCCTGAAGAAGATAAAGTCTTAAAATTGAACTTTATTTCGTTATCTCAGCTATTGCCTCGAATTCGGAGAACCTCCGCTCTTTTTTAGCGTCCAACGAGACGAACGGTTCGCTAAGGGGACGGGTAACCTTCGATTTATCTCTAAATTGTGCGCTGAATTTTCATTTGAAGAAATCCACCTTGAAAACACGTTCTAGCACCTTGAGCTTAAAAGAAGTTTCATGCAGTGATACAGGGTGTCTGGGTAACCTGGACTTGTTGCAAAAGAAGGCTGCAGTCACGAGAGCAACATTTGTCCATGAATAATTATGGTCAGGTATGGAAAAAACAATCTACATGACGACTCAATTACCTCGTAATCCAGATGATCCATCACGCTCGCTAAATGTGACATCAAGTCTGAGTAAATTGCACTCAGGCAGGCCTGCTTGTCAGCTCCATGTGCACTGATGTTCAGAGCACAGCGCTCACTGAAGCTTCGTGGAGATAAATTCTGAGTTATGTAGGAAAATTATCCTAGTTATTATTAAGCAGCGTGCAGAATGCTCAAAGTGTCATCAGGACAGGTAACACTTCAACTCGAAGTACAACTTGCGAGCGAGAGACTGCCACCACCACGTCACCACTGGACCCCTCGTTGCTCTGTGAGCTCACGCGTTATCACGGTGACTACGTTCTTGTAGTTGTCACGGTTGCTTTTTTTGTATTGTAAGAAACAGAATTAAGAAATCAACTTTACTGCTCGAACATGTTCCTTTCCTTTCTTTAGAATCTGAAAAAAATTGCACGATAACATGTTACCTTGTATGATAACATTCATTTTTTCAAAAAGTCGCGAAATGGATGAAATACCATTCATTTGTACCAGCACGTGAATGAGCAATTTACCAAGTGGTACGCGCATGTCCCACTCCAAGATACGCGGATGTCCCTGTACACAGTGAACGTGTTAAAAGGAAGGCCTCCGAGTTACGGCGCTGGTGCCCGGCATGTCCGTCAAATGCATACTCTCACTACCAAGCCTCTATTGTGTGCTTGCGGTTTTTAAGAAATTCGCGACGCCTTTTTATTGGATTATTTTGAAAATCTTTACGTCTGTGAACTCTGCATCTGTGAGGTCAAACATTTCCGGAGGTGAATGAAAATGGAGCACATTCTTTTGTCCGAATTGAACACGATGTCAGCAATCGCGACAAGACAATGTAACAAAACTAGACACGTCCGCTTACGAGAGGGATTTCAAAAATGTCTTCGTTTGACCGAAACTCTAATCCATTCACACAATAGAGACGTAATTTCTACTAATTCACTGACTGAAACTTACATCGCATAAGTGTGACGTGTACCCTAACCAATCTAAGCCGGAACTATTTAGAAGAAGCTGTTGTTAGAACCCTCGATAAGCGACCTGGCCTCACGAGGTGGCGATGGCAGCGCCGGCTGTTGTGTTGCGACACAAAAGAGCCTCGCCCTCGAAACTCAAGCCTCTTGTGGCCCCTTGATGAGTGCGAGCTGAGCTTGGAAGGCGGGCTGTGTGATGCCAACACTCCAGTGGCTCTCCTGCACCCCCACTTCAGTGGCTCTCCTGCACCCCCCCTTCAGTGGCTCTCCTGCACCGCACCTCCACTCCGGTGGCTCTCCATCTCCTGCACCACACCTCCACTCCAGTGGCTATACATCTCCTGCACCACACCTCCACTCCAGTGGCTCTACATCTCCTGCACCACACCCCCACTCCAGTGGCTCTACATCTCCTGCACCACACCCCCACTCCAGTGGCTCTACATCTCCTGCACCACACCTCCACTCCAGTGGCTCTCCATCTCCTGCACCACACCCCCACTCCAGTGGCTCTCCATCTCCGGCACCACACCCCCACTCAAGTTATTGTTACTAATCATTTTTGTCGCTCAAAATTTCATTGCGGTTCGAAATTTCTCATTCTAGTTCATTCTATTGTTTTAAAAATGACTTTCATTCTTTACTTTCTTAGCTGATGGTGAGCGAACGCTCGAAACGTCCTATTTTGCTAATGAATGTGTTACACAAAGTTTAGTCGTCTCTCCCTTTTATTTAAAATTAGAAATATTATAACTTATTTCTACGTATTTATATCATTTCATCCATCCTGCATTACACACAAGCAGGACAACGGAACTTTACGCAGCTCTGAAGGCATTTCCTCCCTCATACGCCACGCTGCCCACATCCCTCACCATGCGCACTTGCGTGTGCGAAGTAGAGGAAGTCTCGTAATTGATTTGAGCTCTCAATGATTTAAGAAAGAATACGTAAGCAAGACTAAGTTTGAAATTTATGCCTATTTCATATAAAGAGTGGCTCCAGAATCTAGAATTATTCGTGTGGGAGCTACTGAAGAGAATCATTCAGGTAGAGCTCCTTTTAGAAATTAGGAATCTTTCTTAGTGTTAAAGCAGTATCAAGTGGCCAAACCAGGTCGAACTTTCCGAAATTCAAGACTAAGTCTGTTTTTCTAACTTCTTCGTTGACTATACCGTAAACATCCCGAGGTTACGATGTGACAAATCTTCAGCAAGTGTAAGCCTGTTTTATGCTCAACGAAAACTAACGTATGTTACGTAAGGCGGCCCGTGAATTCATCGAACTAACGCAGTTTCCCCTAAGTAGGTAGCGGCTTGGGTGACTAAATTCTCGAGATGTGGTGTCCGAGCCTGGAGTTGAGTCCACCGCTTCTTCCCACGTTTATCAAGTGTCCTCCGTGTGGAGCTTCAAATGCATTTGTGAATATGGCGTTGGAACTTGTCTGCTCCATCTTGAACCCGAGTTGAAATTCACTGGGAAAATAGCACTGAATTTGGGTTTTTTTAGATATGAGAAAAATATGAACGAAAAGAACTAAGCTCACAGGAGATAAAGGACGATATCTCTAGTGTAAGTTGTATTCAGCTCAACAGATCCTCCTGCGATATCTGCTGGCGTGACGGCAGTGTGCCCTGCTGAACTAACCTCCAACGCCAGTTATCGTGAACGAGAAAACTTCGTGATCGTAAGTTACGGCAGCGGCGTGTTGTGAGTTGGGCCAAACGCATCGCCAGGTTCTGTAGCACGCTGGCGTCCCCACACTCCAGCTACACTTGGGCGCCAGCCTGTAATAAAGAATGGAAATTTACTCATGCACAGATCAGTAGCGAATCCTTTTTAGCCGTGCAATTTGATACTACTTACAAGCTACGTAATTAAACTTTTGACCATTTTCCTCACTCGTAAACTTTGTATTTTGTACAAGGGATTAGTGTATGGCCATACAGGATACCTTGATCACGCCTTGCAACTGATGACAGCCGTGTAAAATTAATACTCAATGCAGAAACACTGTGTGATTACGAACTTCATTTCGAAGCAAAAGGTCAAGATGGAAATAAATAAAAAGCAGTTTTAACTAAAATGTTCAGAAATTAGGTTTTTTTATTTTGGTAATGAAATTTAATTTTGATAAACTCAAGCAGAGCTTCAAGAAGAGCTCCTTGATGAGCTGCGCATGTACGAACGGTGAGGACATCCTCTCAGCGGGGGGCTGACGTTGTGAATGTCATTATGAGTTCGTACATGGCCTTGTACGAAATTTTTGCCTTCACAAGACACACCTCAAATACCATGTCATCAGTAGGCATTACTCTGCAGCTCAAAGACTGACTTCGTAGGATGGCATTTTTTACCTTAACGATGAGTGCTCAGAACTCGCCGCTTTTTGGGGAATTATTTCGGTAACGCACGTAGAACAACTTTTCCATTTGACTAAATTCAAGATGCGTGAAAGTACTAAGCATTCGAATTTGAGTGCGTTTGTGCCCGTTTTTATAACATGCGATGATTCGAGCAATAGCGTGTATTCTGTTAGCAAGCGAATCATCAATTTTACCTATCAGCCCTGTGTGTTCTTAAGGTATAGTTCACAAAAAGTATGCTCTTTCTTTGCTCAGCAGAGTCAATCTCTTTTACAGCCGGTCTAGAAATTTCTAGGGGGCTTGCAGCAAGCACCAGAGCCTATGTGAAAGTCTTCATAGTCTTTTTTTTTTGGAAGTCAGGTGCAAATTTTTGCAGAGGGTTGGTAAAATGCGCAGAATAGTTTAGCGATAGCGTGAGCGTGTTGTGTGCCTCAATTTGTACACCATGCTTGTTGGGGCAACTGCCACCACTGCTTTGCGTCTCGTATCAGCTGCCACCACAATTTAGAGCAGTTCATGTCCTATTATTTTCTGATACGCTAATCTGTCGACCGAGATAACAAAAGATATTGTATAGGTTGCATGAACGATATTTCTTGCGGGTGTGCAAGAGCAGGAGTCAACAATAGCGAGGCCATTAGAGGCTGACAGCCCGCGTTTACCAAGAATAATTGAACGCGCGTGTCACGCACGGTAACATCAGTGAAGAACTTCTTTGTGATGTAACTTTAAAAAAAGCACTCCAAGAGTATCTTACACATTAACTAGATATTGGGTATGTTAATTGTATTAGCATTCGAAGCAGTTTTGTCTTCGCCGCAGTATTTTGATTCAGTAGCATCATAAAACGAAGCTATAGAAATCAGCAAAATTTGAGTCAGTTTTTTATGATTAGCAATAAAACACTATCGAGAAGTTAGGCGCGCTGTGGAGCTAGACTTCAAATAAGAAAGCGCTTAAGAGCTTCAGCAGAGACTTCTTGCTCCTCTCCAGCGTTAGTTTGTCTATTTGCGGAAATTGAGCGCGATGAACTATTGGTGCGTCGCGTGTGGCACGTTGCAACTCTCGCACCATCGTACGCCGCTGTAGGGGAGCGCCTAGACGTTCGGTCACTTTATGGGAACTTGGCACAGTTTTGACTTGTTGGAAAACAGCGTTTCATCGTAAAATGAAGTGAAATTTTAATAAACCCTATGGACGCATGGAATTAAGGTTTTCATGAAGTTAAACTTTACAAAAAATTTAATAGGTGTGTAAACAAGTGCTAAAGTCAAAGAAGGATTTCTTTCGGAAAACAGTTTTAAGTTCATCATTATTTTTCGTAACCAAATCAACTAAGAAAACGTGTTTTTATCAATTTCTAACGTATTCTTAAATCTGATATGAACATGCTCACAATTTAAATAGTGAAGGAGCAAAGATGCTGGGGATTTACTTTTGTTTTTAAATTGTTTTGTTTCTGAAAATTGTGACGAATTTGAAATTTCAAACATTTCCTATGAATCTTTTTCTGATGTCGTCACTATTTCTTGCGCTTTTCGTTTAACACATGTCCCGCGACATGTGTGTACCAGCATGTCAGCTGCTCATTATGTTCCGCCATAAATGAATGACATTTCAACGGCTTCTCAACCTTTTTAAAGAAATGATTGTAATCATACAGGGTGAAATGTAATCGTACAATTCTATTTTTCATATTTCTTAGGAAGGATGAAGATGCATTCGAGCAGTAAAGTCGATTTGCCAATCCTGCTAATTACAGCCTAACCAAACCCCTCGTAACGACCGAGAGGAACGTGTTGCGCCTAACTGCGTCAAAGTGCTAAGCTAAACAGCACGTTCCCTTCCCACTACAGTGCAGGAGCAAAAGGGAGTCAGTGTCCGAGCTGGTACACAGCTAACTTACCCACTCCATTCATCAGATAAGGACCAAGCTGGGTCTTGTGGTATATCCCCTATTCCAGTCACTTCGCAATACTTAGGTGTGCGTAGAATTGTAAAAAATTTTCAATTTTAGAATACTTCTTCTTTTTCTAAATCCAATCACTTCCCATTAATAAGCCATGTCCCCTAAATAATGTTACATCATAGCAGTCTCACATTTAATTTCTTTCATGCATTTATTTCAAGAAAATTTTATTTATGCTTAATGCTTGAATTTTTCAAATATCTTAAACACTTGACTCATGATGGATTGGGAACTCCAGAAATCATTTTTCTGATAACAATTACCCTTTTCTCATCCATCCTCACCATTTTGTGTGCTAAGACTGCTGAAGATTTCTCCCAATTTGTGGAAGTACTGTCGTGCGAGGTGTGACGGCGACACGATAAACGAGATCATCCAGCCGATGTACAGAGGTAAATTTGAACAGTTTATCATAACGGATCTTCCGATACTATGTTGCTTGCATCAGAAACTTAGAGAGGACCTACAACCTTGTTCAGAACCATGCCAGTACTGATGATGATGCCTCTACCTTCTTGGTGACGTCTGAAGCGTCTCGCATCTTTTGAAAGTCGGTTCTGAGCTCCGCGGTCAGTGGCACACCTTCCTTGATTTCCCTCGTGAGAACGACTAACTCGATGTTTAATCTAATGCATTGGAGCTAGCATTTTGTGTGCAATTGATGCAATGGAATCCATGATGATTCCAACAATTACAGCATTCTAGATTTGTAGGATTATTCTGAAGAACAGCTTTGTCCTGCATTGGCGTGTTCATATTTGCAGGAGGATTGGTGAGGTGTATGTCCCGCTCTAAATAGTGATATGTGAAACTGAAACGTAGACTGCGTCAATTATAAGAAGGAACATCCTTCAAAAGTCTTACAATATTTTATGCATTACTCGTAGTTTTGCATCATATTGAACACGCTGGAATTTGATTTGTCACGAAACTTTTCATTCCTACTAATCAGAAAAGAAGAAATAATGATATCACCATATTTCCTAAGAATGCCAGTTAAGCTTACGGTTATCAAGTAATACTTTTGGAGAAATATGTTATTGTCTGTGTTAACTACAATCCGCCCTCTACGCTTAGAAGATATTCTCTACTAAGTTATTTCAGAAGCAAAATGGTCAAAATTTATCACTTGAATTTTGTGAACTCAACGGCATCAGCCGCCAGTGTCAAACGATGGCAATAAACAAAAAGTACTACATTTATTATTCCTCTGCGAACTCTGAAGCAGAACGTACATGTCTTTGACTTCACAAGTCTAAAATAAGCAGACGTGTGCCACGTGTCTTATTTTAGTCCACGTTTCCTTTTAACGCCGGGTTTCTTACTTCCAGGAAACCACAGTTGCCTACAAGTAGGCCTGAACTTCACCCGTGACGACTCGTTTTACTTCAGCACGGTGTTCTCACCGGGCATCATCCTGGTGACGAGCTCCTTCATCACCTTCTGGCTCGAGTGGAACGCGGTGCCCGCGCGCGTCATGATCGGAGTGACGACCATGCTCAACTTTTTCACGACCTCCAACAGCTTCCGATCGACCCTGCCCGTCGTGTCCAACCTGAGCGCCATGAACGTTTGGGACAGCGTGTGTATGTTCTTCATTTACGTCTCCCTCTTGGAGTCCGTCGTCGTCAATAACGTCGGCAGGAAAAGACCGAAACACAACATGGTCTACATGCCCGGTGACCACGCAGTCATTCAGGTATGCTCCGAAGACCTCCGAATGAGGTCTCTCAATGGCACTTTGCGGTCCAAGTGAAATTCGTGAGCCAAATTGTTTCTCATCTGAGGATTTAACTAATGTTTGAAATAAGTAAGCTATGAAATCCTTAATTTTGATGATCGTGTTGTTCATTAGTATAGCCTTGCTAAAAGATATAATTTAGGTTCTCTGTTCATTCCGAGTGGGTTATGGTTGACCTAAGCGAAATTTCTTCTAGAGACACTTTGTTGTTTTATCTCTGCCGGGAACACCATAAATAAGAAAATCGTCTCATTTGATCCTGTAGTTAGTGTCTGCGAAGAGTATGAGGTAAAAATTTCGCATTACCCTCACTAGGACTGTCCACCGTCACTAGTGACGATCAATAACAATATTCTGGCCCCTGAGTTTGTCTGCCACTGGTTGCAATTCAAACCAGGGATTGGAAACCTTGCTCTGCAACAGTTGTCAAAATAGCTTTCACTCCATTTTTGCTCATCTACACTGCGACTTGCTAGCGAAGTGCCCTTGGTACAGTAACAAGAACAAATGGTCTGTGCACACATAAGTATTTGATTTATATCCACTGGCAACCTTCAACAAATTACCAATTAATTCTCAATTTTTGTATGCTTACTTAATGATTTGATTAATTCTATAGTTGGCCATTAACAGGAATAGTTCAAACAACGTAGAAAATTCATTGGGAGGAGACGATACTCGAGTTAAACAATAATTAAATTGAGTTGTAGTAGGTGAGCCAGAACTAACTTTAGAAAAGACTTAGAAATATGCAACTTATTCTTGCAGTAAACGTGACTCCTCTCATTCACTTATGTCCCAATTACATTTTCGTGTGACCCTGTTATGAAATTTGTGCCTTCCTTAGTTTCATGATACTTGTCAATGTTGCTCACTTGAGAAAATAAGCTTGAATTGAAAGTTAATTCTTTTGCCCACAGTGCATTCCACAAGCCATCCACAGGATCGGGCTGAGCTTGGTGAGCGGCTTGGTAGGTGACCTTAGCTCTCGTGCTTTCTTTGTACCGCAGGTAGGCCGCTAATGCTCGCACTCTGTTCTTGCACGTCCCTTGCTGTGTGTCTCACGCTCCTTCTGCGCCCTCCCTCAGCCGGGCCGCGCCAGTCGTCTCGCTCTAATTTCTTGCCCGCCCTCACTATAAAGACCGAAAATTTAGAGCTTGCGTTCCGTCACTCTGGGAACTGAGATTGGCGTGCAGATGTCATGAGATGTTTGTTTCCTTTACTGACTGTACGAAGTGGTAGCATTTTAAAATGAAGCTTTGCCACAATGGGCAAGAAGGTAGCCTCGTTTTGCTGATCGTTAGAGGACAGTAGCAAAGCACGTGATATTTGTGTGCAGTTCCTGTATAGTGGTTACTGGTTTATCCGTGTGTAATTTTGATATCCATTTGTGTGATAAGTTCCTACTGTGCACCTACCTGAATTTGCTCTTTTATCTAAGAAAATATTTATTCCAGGCGGAGAGCTATTTATGTCTAAGAAAATCAAACTAGGAAATTGATCCTTCCTATCAGTAAAGTTAGCGGTAAATTTCTCATATACACACACTGACGTGCTCATATCATGGGATGGAACTAGTACTTCACAAACCTAGATGCCAGTAAAATGTGCGAGTTGTGTAGTTGTTAATGACACCTTATTAGTGGCCTGCACTGTCATCAGAATCGGCTTAATATAGAAAACTTAAATTGTGCGGGAAAAATGTAGGTGATTGGCCATGATCAGTAAATCGGGTTGGCATTAACTAATTCTCTAACCGTGGTCTACAGCATTGCTGCTTTCTACAGAAATTCATTTCTTTTATTTAGCCGCATGTCTGTCCAGTGTTAGCCCGACACTCGTACAACGGACAACGCGAAATTTTCCTTTTTTATCATATTCAAATGTCGATCGTAACGAAATGGTAAATGGTACTATTGCGAGTGTCATCATGCGAGTCCGCAATAAAATCATGCTTTGGAGGCTGTAACATTCGGTCGTCTAGTACTTAGAGCGATGAGGCGGGAAGTGAGAGTGAGTTTAGCGTAGCGCTACCCAGCGATGCTTTATGCCGGCCGTGTGGCGCTTTTTGGTCCGGCCGTCGCAGGCAAAACTCTGCTCACCGTCTCCTTCTATCCTCTGCTCTCTCTCTCTCTCTCTCTCCCCACCCTCTCTTTCTCTGAATACCTGCATCCTCATCTCGAAACTACTATACAGGGTGGCCCACAAAAATGTCCCCTCTTTTTTTATCGCCATTATTCAGTAACTAGGAAACACAGAGGTTTCTGCCTATCACAATTTACGTAGCTGAATTTATCTCCATCTCTAGTCAATTTTTAGTAAGCAACAGCTAGTGAAGAAAGTATAGTAAATTTATCGCATACCAAACAATAAATGAATATTCCTGGGATCCGAGGTGTAAAAAGATGAAAATTCTCATACCTAAATAATATTTGTTCAACCAAGAGTTTAACAACGTTGGAAAATAGAGTTTGTTCATTACAGGCTTGAGGATTTGATAGACTGCATTCATCAGAGTTTTCCTTATCTTTGGTTTTCACTTTCTTGGAGAAATACCCTCGTGAAAGGGAACATATTTACAATAAATGAAATTCAACCTTTAAAAACACACAAAGTCGTCGCTGTGTTACTAGGTCTGATCCTGCGTTGTGTTTACAAGAGATGCCCAGGACGTATATGAAAAACACGAGGCCTTTTGAAACACCAGTTTGAGATGTTCATATACTGTAGGTGTACAAAATGGCTCCTCAGTTCGATCTTTTCCATACAAGCCCCACCACTAATGCAACACATAAGTTCACCCACTTGTAACTTTCGAAATAATGCACTTATCGACTTCAAATTACTCCCAAAAGAAAGAATAAAACATTCTTTTGTTTGAGAGTAATTCGAAGTCACTGGATGCATTATTTCGAAAGTAACAAGTGGGTGAACTTATGTGTTGCATCAGTGGCGGGGCTTGTCTGGAAAAAATCCGCTCAGTTTTCAAAATTGTTGTTCACTCCATGTTATGAATGTGGGTTTAGACGAAGACGTTGTATCGTAAGAGCATGCACATGTACGATGATGTACTCCCACGGAGGTGCATTGTACGTTAGGCGTCGTGTGTTCTGAAAAGAGCTCAATCAGGACGGACACAGCGTGTCATTTAAAATTTGTTCTTAATCGATCCATGACGATAAACTTACAATATTGCTAAGCACGCTAGAAAATAACTAATCCTGATGCTACATTCGCACTCGCCTACTTTATCCTAACTTGTTTCTTGATAATTTTGATCATTTTCAGCTTTGAACGTCAAATTTTGTCAGTATTACATGTAACAACGAAATTTTATACGATAAATTTTACTCTGGTTCAAGCCGATGAAACACGATTCAACTTTACCTCAGTTGAACCGTGTGGCTAATGTGTGTCAAGTACATTTCTGCGCGATGGGCCCAAAATACCTGGGACCTCCGCGTGTACTTTGTGATAACACGTAATATTACTGGCATTTTTTACTGTGTACAAACGTAAAAATTATAAAATTAAGATGAGTCATAGAGTAAATTCGCTTTCATATCTTGTAATTTTGAAATTGTGAGAACCGTATTGATAGATTCACTGTTCCCTAGCGTGTGTGTTTTGTATGTAAGCTTGTCACACAATTTCTCACTCGAGCTGTTCTCTCCCTCTCTCTCCAGTGCTGCACCGTCGTCCCTGAGGTTCCACAAAACGCTTGTGTTCACTTCCTATATATCTTGAAGCTCCGCATGCGCATGCGTCTTCCCAACGTCCTTATGAAATTTTGTACTCGTATTATACGTAATTACCGACCTCTTTCCTACTCAAGTCGTTCCTCGACGATGTGTCCTAAATTGTGACTCACTGAGTGACCTCTTTCCTGCTCAAGTCGTTCCTCGACGATGTGTCCTAAATTGTGACTCACTGAGTGACCTCTTTCCTGCTCAAGTCGTTCCTCGACGATGTGCCCTAAATTGCGACTCACTGAGTGACCTCTTTCCTGCTCAAGTCGTTCCTCGACGATGTGTCCTAAATTGTGACTCACTTAGTGACCTCTTTCCTGCTCAAGTCGTTCCTCGACGATGTGTCCTAAATTGTGACTCACTGAGACACGATGCATCAGGACTTACAGTGCATATTGAGCTTGGCTGACAGTTCACTTCACTCAAGATCTCTTTACAGCATGAGCGGTGGCTGGGCATTCATGCACCATTCTTGTTATCTTCTCACCATTCTTATTCATGCATCATTTACACTAGTCGTCCCACCTATTTTTATCTAAGTTCATCCTTAACAATCCCCTCATCCTAGCTATTCTGATACATGCACCAATATTTAGTATTTTCAAGACTATAAGAGTTTTTTATTTTACTTTAGGTCGTAACTAGGACTATTTTTGCCTCAGTGTATGCTTCTGCCATACCAGCCACTTTTAGTAACACTTGAGCGTGAGCATTTCTATCACAACTCATTTTGTCTACTTCCAACTAAAGTCCTTCGTTTCGGAAAGAATCGAGGGTGTCGTAACAGCTGTGCACAACCATGACCACACAAGGTATGCAGCGCTGTAATTTGACATAGACACGCTTTACTTTGGTTTAATTGAAAAAGAAAGGGTTTGCTCTTGCTAGCGAGCTTAGATATAGTGAAATTTAACAGTTTTCTGATAGCAAAAGTTCTCATCTCATAATAATTATTCATTGAAGGCAGGGGCTCGCACAGTTACTAGCAAACAAAGGCGACGACACATTTCCACAGGACACTAACGGGAAACGTGCGTTACTGCGACTCATATCTGCCTTTACTTGCATCGTTTACGTCGCCTGCCGCAATATTAATCCAATAAAAGTGTTACTGGCTCCTAAACATAAGTCATCATGTTCCCTTCTTAATTTCAATTGTTTCATCAAACAAGAGTTGCAACACCCCAACAAATTTAGCTTCGATTGATAATTAAGAAAATTGTTCAATTATTCTCGCGATCTTTCTTGTTCTCAGAGGCACGAGCTGGCGAGTGCAGTCAGAAGTTGGTTGTGCTTGATGCTCTTCCTCAAATTCTCGGTGTCTCACGACACAAAATCTTGCTTTTTGGGTCCGCAATTCGTTCCTTACTTTCTTTGGCCTCGTTCTGATGTCCTGCAAATGTCAGGTGCTGGTTTTGGGCCACTTTACAACACTCAACACTTACAAACACTGCCGCAGCTGTGCCGGCTCTGGGTAGTTAAAGCCATTTAGAAAATCATTTATGATGGGATTTCATTTGGATGCTATTTTTGAAATGCTAGATGACTACTTCTACCTATTGCGAATGTACAAGTATTTTGCTTTTTTCGACCTCGTATTTTTTAAAACACGCAAATTTTTTTAGACCTTCAGATGATTGACTAGGAAAATTGTATTATTCTGTAAAGAGTTCCAACAAAATAAATTCTGGATCGAGCGCTCATTTGAGTTCATATTTTTATATATTCAGAAATATAGCTTCAGGGTAATTAACATCATAACAAAGCTCAAAAACGACTTGTTCTATGCATGACTTAATTAAAAGCACGTGTCAAGTCAACAAACCTACTGATGGCTAATCTTTGTGATTAATAATAATAATTCACGTCAGTTGGACCAAATTTCGCGTCGGTTCTTTAATTAGGTTGCTGAAAATAACATATGCAAAAACACTAGTGACCTCTCAAGTCAATGATCAATTATATCTCATAGAGCATAGGCAACTTCAATGAGTCTACGGAAGTGGCTCCCAGCATTCGAGAATCTTTTTATTATTGTTTAAGTTTCCCGAGGCAGGAAAAAAGCGGAACAAAAAGTCTACGGAAATTGCTCCCAGGATTTAAGTATCTTTTTCGTTTGCACGGCAGGTCTCAAGCCGCTGCATTGTGTCAGCGAGACCAAGAGTTACGCATCTGAATGACGAATGGAAATTTATAGCATTTCTATTTAAAGTTTTGAAAATAATTTGAATGCATCAGTACATTTTGCATGTGTTTCCTCACGCTCCACGAAATGAACGCTATCCCACGTGAATGGTTTCTTCACGGGCATAAAATACCTAAATATAAAAGCTTTCAGTTCTTTTTTCAAAACCTGAGTAATAAAGCTTTGACACGAAGATTTAGTCTGTATTATTGGTGATGTCAAATTTTTCTTGCATCGATATTTAGCTGTTCTCTGCAGCCACGCAGAGGTTGCCTTCGCACTTCTACCTTGACATTGAAGGATGCCAGCTCATCCTCTGACAGAACTCTTCCCATACTTGAATTTTTGCCTGAAACTTCAAATTTTTCTTTCCTAACAAACTAATAACTGCTAGCTTTTTGAGACCTGTTGTCAAATCGACCTCAGCTGTGTTTAAATTTTATGTGCCGTGCATCATCTTCATTGTAATTGGGATTTTGTTGAACAAAGTATAATGTCAAGTATCATTAACTGTATGAGCCTGTGAGCATGTTTAAATGGGCCATGTTCTATAGCATGACGTTCACTGAAGTTAACATTGCAAAGCGTGTGAGTTCGGCTGAGCTGTGATGGACACGGATGAAAATGTTATTTTAAATTCGTGCCATTTTAAGTAACTGTGCATTTTAAAATATTTTTCAGTCTAGTTTCCATATATGAAATAAAATGCGTATGTTATTCGTACGGCAATAGAGATGAAGGCGAACACGTTTGAATGTAACAGAGACATGCATGGGAGAGAGTACCCACTGAATGAAATAAAATAGTTGGCTATTGGCATTGCAAGGGAAATAAAGCGAAGACGTTTGGGTGTGATAGATACATGCATAGGCACCTATGTTATTGGCATTGCAATGCAAATAAAGGCGAAGACGTTTGATTGCCCAAATTCACGCATAGGAGAGAGAGCACCCCATGAATGACATGGAATATGTGTGCTATTGGTATTGCAATGCAAATGTAGGCGAACAAGTCTGAGTGTGCCAGATATATGCACAAGAGCGTATGCTATGGCATAGCAATGAAAATAAAGGCAAACACGATTGAGTGTAGCAAATGCATGCATAGGAGAGAGCACCCCTTGAATGAAATAAAATAGGTATGCTATTGGCCCTGCCACGTAAATGTAGGCTACCACGTTTGAGAGTGCCAGATACAGTACACGCTCAGGAGGGAAGAGAGGTGGTGAAGGACCGTTGCGTTGCAGACGGTGCGGACGCGGGGCAGCAACGGGCACACGCCGGGCGCTCCGACCTCTGCCGCTGACGACCGGCACGCGCACGAGCTCATGCCGCCCACCTGCGGCAACTGCGAGCCGCCCCACACCTCCCACGGGCCAACCTCCACCACCACCAACAACTGCAGCGCCCCCACTGTTGCTGAGGTGATCTTCTGGTGGGGTGTGATCTTCTGGTGTGGTGATCTTCTTGTGTGGTGTGTTGCTGAGATGTGGTGATCTTCTGGTGTGGTGTGTTGCTGGGATGTGGTGATCTTCTGGTGTGGTGTGTTGCTGGGGTGACCTTCTGGTGTGGTGTGTTGCTGGGGTGACCTTCTGGTGTGGCGTGTTGCTGGGGTGACCTTCTGGTGTGGCGTGTTGCTGGGGTGACCTTCTGGTGTGTCGGGTTGCTGGTGTGACCTTCTGGTGTGGCGTGTTGCTGGGGTGACCTTCTGATGTGGCGTGTTCGGTGCTTTCGGTTTTATAGAACATTTCATCCATTTTGCAAGTGTACTTAACAGATCTAGGTATAATTGTCATGTAACTTCATTCCATCCTTATTTAGTTTTTCGTTATTAATTTTACCAGCGATTCTTATTTTGTTGTAATGTTTGCTATTTTTGTTAGTTTCTCAGCATATTACAGAGGGCTTGTTCATTTGACCAGACACCACAGAGCGAATACTGACTTCCGTGAGCAAGTTGGCAGTCCAGTGTGTGAACTCAACACTTTGTACTTTGGCGCTGGTGAAACTCACACTTTGTGACTGGCGCTGGACAAAATTTGAAGCGCAACCGCAAAATGTAATTCATTAAGTAGAGTTTCTTTCCTCGCAGTTTAATATTTCAAAGACTGTGCTACGAGCAACTTTACTTCACAGCAGGTCACGTACTATACTCGGTTTAAAATTTAATTTTTTCGTTTCAATATTTTTCCATTCACAGATTGAAATAATTTTCGTTATCTTCAGCTTTTAAACTAAAGTTATTTATTTCGCTTCACAGTTAGAATTTTCCTTCCGATTTCCAGCTTGTCTGCGCCAAATTTCTCATAAAAAAATTCTGTACGCATTTTTTTCTTGAAAACTCGTTTGGGTGTTGAGAGTGAAAATGACCTCTTGCTGCAGCGTTGCGCGTCTCCAACGACGTCGTCACGTCTGGCAAACGCAGAATTTAGTCATTTATTGTCTACACACATGTATGTCTAAGGGGCATCCATGTGCAATGCAACATGGCTTTACGATTAATGTCATAGAAATGATGCTTCATTCCAATCAATCAAGCCTAGTACATATCATTTTGTACAATGTTTTGTCAAATGCCTTATAACTTACACCAGGACCCCATGACGGTTACCCACGGTCAAGCCAGTCCCCATTTCCGACACCTGGGTAGAGTGGGAAATTGTGCTTGAGTTCTCCCTTCACACAACGGGGAAAATCATCGACACCTTCACGGAAGTTAGCGTTCTTAACAACTCGGCTACGACTAGCAAGCTTGCATACGTCTTTACGTCATATATATTCGAGCTCGAGCGTGAAGAAGTCTATCCGTGATTTATACACACGTCCCAGTAGCTTTTCTTTCAAGCTCAAAAATGTGAAATATCCATACTCATTAGATTCAATAATAATTATTGAACAAGCCTCTCAGGAAAATTTCAGAAAGAAATGTTTCCCATTCTTTGGAGAGTATTGTGGTCATAGCGGCAAACTCACAACTTCCTAACACTTCCCGAGTCTGTTGTTTCTATCTTCTTCGGTGTCGCAGCTCCTGTTTTTTACATTTTATACTTTAGAACAGGCTTTAGAAATGGTTTTCAATACATCTACTTCAACCTACTTGCCTCTAAGCAAAGACATCACTAAAACGAATGACACCCATTTGCTCAGATCGATCCCACTTTTCTAACGTTTTTCCCTTTCGTCAGCTTGCTGAATTCCCCTGACATACGGTACATTTTTCAATTTTCACGCTTGTAGGTGGACGTAAATTGTGTATTATCTACACTCACATAAAGATAACTGAACTATTATACCTAGCAGAAGTTAGTTCACAGTCAGTCCCATGTTTCGCTAATTTCTTACACTCGGAACGGCCTCAGTGAGATTGGCTCATTTCAAGACGACTCGTTTGATATTCTCCTCGCGACCATAAACACAAAACAAGAAGTTGCTCCTTTTTTTGTCACTTCACATGCATTTCTACCTCGAGCAAATTAATGGCTACGGAGCAGAGTCCTGCGCTGGTATAAAGCTGGGCCATTTCCATCTCTCAATTAGAATACTTTGCCTCTATACGGAATAAAAGAGTTAATAGCATTTTCCTTCTAAGGTTTTTTGCCAGAATACGATGGTGAAAACACGTAAAGCTTCATTGTATTTGTGTTTGTGTAAAAATTGAATTTTGCGAACAATCGTTAGGAAACTATGATCAAATTTCAACTCCATAGAGAGCGCTTCAGCCCCGTTTGATCTTAGGTCGCTTCATGAAAGTAAATCCTATTTAACATCTGTGCTTTATGGTGTAAACTTCCGCTCTATATCTTCACTTCCTTGCTAACAATTTTCAACAATTATCATAATTCATTATTGCTATTTAGTATGCTTCGCTTTTCTGTGTGAATGTTACTGTAAATATTTTAAGACAACGAGCCTCAATTCCTCAACAAAGGTTTCACTATTTTGTTCTCACAATTATTCGTGGAAGATGTGACTTGTTTTTAATGTCGTAATCACTCTCGCACTCGGGTCGACTTCTCAAGGAAAGTTTCTTGAAAGTTTGGTAGCATTTTAGGAGTCACGTGTGTTCGTGAGACTTCACACCGTCTGTGGTGCTCTCCTTGAGAAAGATAATTTATTCCATGCTGACAGGAGCCCGAGCCCGGCGTGAGTTGACAGTGAGGTTGTGATATAAGTTGTGAGGACCTCACCTCTGGCTCACTCTGTGAGGCAGCAGCTCGATCTCGTGCCCCCACACACTGCATGGCACCCGCAGCTTGCTAGGCACCTCAGGCCAGCCCAAATGTTGAGTTTCGTGCAGACCAACTCTTCTCTAAAAAGAGTACCCGTTCAATTTGATTTCTATAAACACCAATTCTGTAACTCTTCTCTAAAAAGAGTACCCATTCAACTAGATTTTTATAAAGACCAATCCTGTTCTCGAGCATACATTCCGAATTGTTAACCCTCTTGCAACCAGGCTGAACAAAATTTATCGAGCTCGTAGTTGATATGAACAACTAACGAATCTAAGCCTTGAGATGACAAGTCGTCGATTCTTGACGCTCGAAACTCTCCCTCATCTTCCATCATCTTCGTGCGGAAATGAAATCAGTGTCTCAATTTGACCTCGGGCGCCGCCATTTCAACCTTGTTCGTCTAAATGTTTGAAATCGGTCTAAATGTGACATGAATTGTTGCTGTACAGCTCTGCTTTGCATCGATGTTCTTCAGAATTACTGTCGTGTTTTTTTCTCCCTCCGTCACAGGAACCGAGGGATGTTAGTCAAGTAGAATACACTTTTCAGGTAACAGTGACCGAAGCAATCGTGTTAGCACGTGTTAGAGCGAGATGAATCCAACGTCCCGCACTCAGTGTGTTCCTCGTGCGTTGTGTTCTGTTCTAAACCTTCATTTGCAGCATGGAATAAAATGAGTTTTTACGAGCCTGTAGCTGTTGCTAGCGTTATGTTTTAGTGGTGTAGTGAATGTTGCTGTCTGTGACCGTACTTTTCGGTAGATATAAACGATGCGACCACGTCGTTTTGGAATTGCTTGTGCGTAGTTTGAAATGTAATGCATCGTAGCTCTTCTGTTCATGTTTTTTTTTGAAGCATCACCATTGTTTTGATACTGAACGCTATTATTATCTTACGGTATTTTCATATGAGACTATTTAATTTCTTTACAAACCCCACCGACCACGTCTGGGTTATGTCCTCGCTAGTGCTTCTCGCGAGCTGATGCACGCGCACTCATTTCGAGAGGTCCTCGCCCAGCTGCATTCGCAGCTTTGCCATGCAGCATGAATTTTGTTCCATGCTTCTACGTTTTTGTATTCTTTGTTCATTGGGTCTTGACACCTTACATTTCATTTTCCCTTAGATTTAAAAAGGATACTTTAAAAACACTCCAACTACTGCTACAGGCTCATTGAAGTATTTTAAATTGAGTGCCAGTTTTGTCGAAGGTTTAGTTTTGCAGGTGTGTGAGTGAACCATTTTTTATGCTCCTTACAAATAATGAAGCTAAGAAGCCTTCTGAGACCATGAGAAGAACTAGTGACCCTGGCAGTCCATAGTTGGGCCAAATGTTGCTCAAAAAAGCTGCTGGGGCAAACCTCGGCCTTAATCCAGGTCTACTCGTCAGATCAATCCGCTACTTTTGCTAGTCAGATCTATCCCCTGCATTTGATGCCCTGTGCTGCCGTCATGAGCCAGCCACGTTAGTAAGGAGAGGGTGCACGCGTACCTCGCTGTATAGCGGTGCAGTCTCCTGGCTTTACCGCACCGCAATTTACTGTAAATAACATGTGCATTTTTGTATTTCAATTTTTCGCTTTATCACGAGATGCTGCGGTGTATGGAAATTTCCAAAATATCTTTTTTTCAATTTTTCTAACAGAACACTTTGCCAAAGTGCTTATAGGACTGTGGAATGAGTAGTAAATTGAGGGGTGAGTTGAAGATATCGTGGGGGACTTTGATGAAGATGTAAAATGCATGTAAATAATGAACCAAATTAGTGTTGCTACCTCGAGGATTTTTGCCTCTCGCGAATGGTCCTGAAACCAAGCACTCGAGGTGAACGAAGGATGACGATGGCAGAGTAGGTGTGGAAATTAACTCGGTAGAAGAGGGCTGTAAAAGTGAAATAAGGAATATTGGGTGTTGGAAAAATGAAAAAATTTATTCACTAACTTTCAAGAAACACGAATGACAAGCATTACAGGTGCAGTGCGGCCCGAGCTCCATTTGAAGGAGGCCTAAATTTCCGAGCCTAAGTTGCATTGCGCGCCAACATCACAGTGCTCTCAGAATTGTGCTGTCCTGGTCGAGTGGAGTTTCGATTGACATCACACTCACTGAGGAGCAAAAGTAAGAATAGACTTCATTTCTCTCTGAAATGGTCAATCATTGAGTTTTATTTACGAATCCTGACGGTCAATTCAAGCGTGTCGAAAGTGACTCGCCATTACATTTGTTGAAGCTCGGTCACTTTGGTGCTCGACGTCCGCTTAGCAGAGGGCCCTTTTCCATCCGCGAAGATGATGCTTCGGTGAGTGCAGTCGTGGATCTAACCTCATTACAACTTAATTTTTGCTTTCCACTTTTCAGTTAGAGATCTTACATGACTTACAAAATTGTCATGTAAATATTTATTGAGTGCTTAATCCTGCAAACCCCTGTTCTGTTCGAGCTGCTGAAATGAGCGATTACTCTTGAAATTACAGGGTGACATTCTCCAATCGTATCCTCCGCATGCCTTTCTGACCCTCTAATACCGTGTGTCATTGTTCCGTGCGAATACGTCGTGTTATGCTTTATGTTTTCCGTCATGCTTACAGCACGCTCTCGCGTTTTAGAGACACCATTGCATCGTGTTTGATTGAGAACGTTCTTTGTCTTTCGTTTGTTGTTTTGAATCCTACTTCACAGCTCTTTATTGCTCTCTCTTGTTATATGACCCCTAAATGACTTAGACCTTTGTTTGTCATCATTTTTAGATTTTTTGCGCGAGAGTAAGTAAGAAGGCAGACGCCTTTAGTTCTATAAATTCATTGAGTATAGGTAGTAGATGTGTGTAGACTTCAACACTAACTGATATTTAAAGGCCCAACATATTCTTTCGGGATTCATGAACCATCTCTTTTGAGTATGAATGTTGTTTGCCGTATTTGAGGATGATGAGCATCCAATTCCAACTTTTTCAGTAACGTTTCTCTGCCCAGTTTTGAACTCTTCGACCCACACGAAAATTCTATCGCAAATCATTCCTGTCCAGTGTCAAAAATTTTTGCTAAATTTTGACTCTTTGCACGCGCTTGTACCACAGAATTAGTTGCTCCTACCCCGGGAAACTGATATGACAACGAAGCAGACAAGCTTGCTCTTCCCTAACTAGCAGCCATCTGACGCGATCGCGTCACAACTCCGCACACACGACCACAAAAGAACTCATTTTTCATCATAAGCGTGTGCAGAAGCCGCTCAGATAACCTTCAATGTCTGATGCAACGAAAGTTCACCGAATTTTGACCTACCCTCGCATTTCTTTTTTTACCGGAATGAGGGAAGCAAATAAATGTGAGCACTGAAGATCATCAAAGAGCATATTTTTTTGAGGGAGATAATGCATCGGATTTACATTGTCGCGCACGACATGTAGGAAAGCACTCGTGTGTAGTTGGTCTTGTATTTTTAAAAGAGATTACGTTAAAAAGGTAGAAGGGCTTATGAGTCTTACCTATCGTAAAATTACACTTATTGAGACATATGTCGTGACCGGTCTTGGTCTTCATCAGAAGGAGAACCAATAATGAGGTTTCTCAACACTCCCGAGCCCACGGAATCACTGGCAATGCTATATTCTATTCTAAACCACGAGATAAACACTTCTTAACAAGAGGATTTGTTGTCATATGTTGACAAAGTGAATAATTTTCACTGTAAAACAAGCATCTGACAGCCCTGTAGAATTTCCTAGAGCTCAGCTGAAATGCATTTTACTCTGTGGGAGCGGTGCGTGATGTCGCTTTAGCAAGTATCGCGGGGTCACAAATGATTGTAGTGCTATTTGCCGTGCTATTACCGCACTGCAGCAATTGTGCCAACTCATGTAAAGAATTGAAACAAATTTCCCAATGCGTGCAAAAGTAATCACATCTGTTGCAATTGCATCGGTTGTCTCAAATGTCGGAGCCAACAATTCTTTCTCGTCACGATGGTGGCTATAACAGACACTGCCTGTTTTCTACTTCGATGTAGTGCGGGCACGGTGAGCAACATTCCATTTAACGTTATCTTTTAAAATCATAGATACGCACAATTGGGTTCATTTCCATGTGGAAGCTTTTTTTACCCAAAAATTTTAAAATTTGCTAAATTCATCAGTCGAACGAAATCCCATGTGTACGTAGCTGGCCCGTTTGCGATGATAAATGAAGCCCTTTTGCAATGGTAAAAACGACTAAAATGTTGACTTATTAAACAAAATGAATCTAATTCTATGGTCTGGCTCGCTGACTCAAACCTGAATATGAAAGTTGCGGAAAAAACTAATTTTCTTGTACGAATTTTTATCGGAGACTGACTTGGGCTGAAATGTTGTGTTCTCTGCCCGCAGCAACCGCGCAAGAACAATCCCCCTCACCCCATCCGCGTGGCCAAGTCCATCGACGTCATCTCGCGCATCGTGTTCCCTGTTGGCTACGCGGTTTTCCTCTTCTCTTTCTTTGGATATTATAAAGGCTTCCAATGACAGGAGGTAAGGTGTTCTTGAGGTCTGACGCCGCTGACACCACTAATTTCCGCACTCGGAGAAGTTGCAGATCTTACCAAGGTCCTGATTTAATCTCCCGCGGGAGCTCCGAGAGATGTCTCTCAGGATGTACGTAGTCAGTCACGTCGGAGAGCCTATCGACGAACTTTTGAGATTGACAAAAGTAGATCTGCACAGTTGGTCATCAGTAAGGAGTGTTTCCCAACTGCCTGGAGACCTGAAATTATTTATGCAAGTTGCTTTCGCGCAGAACCCAACCGAGGCCGCAGCAGCCCCGAGGTGTGGCCAGCGTTCGAGCATCGCAGCAGAGCACTTCTTTGAGTGTCTCGCCGCAGCGAGACAGCAGAACACTTGGTTCATCATCAGGTCTCGAGTGCCTCGCCGCAGCGAGACGTCACACCTCAGCAGAACACTTGGTTCATCAGGTCTCGAGTGCCTCGCCGCAGCGAGACGTCGCACCTCAGCAGAACACTTGGTTCATCATCAGGTCTCGAGTGTTTCGCCGCAGCGAGACAGCCCTGCCTGCACGTTGTGATGCATTACTCTTACGCTACTGTATTCTCATACTATATTAACCTGAATTTTTTGGAGTAACATCACGAGCGGTAGCTCAATATTAAATACAATGGATTGCAATACTTTTTCACCGAACTTTAGGAACTGGGTCGAAGATTGACAGGTTGACCAATGCTTGTTGCAGGCACAACGTGTCAAAGCTATTTGTCTGAAAATGGAACCTATGGATCCTTTTTATTGCTTTAGTGTAAAGTGACGACTGTGAGAACTTCGTACTCGTTATACCAGAGAGCTGTGTGACCGTGAGGTATGAGGGTTGTCATTGGGTAGCTGGGTTGTCTGCAAGTGACCGTGGCGTGTTTTGTTCATGTCTGTTTGAATTGCTCCGGAACTTTAGCCATTTAACCAAACTGGTCCCGCTTATCCCTATTTCCCAACTTTTAAAATCCGTACATTTACGTCGTGAGATTTACACACTAATAGTTGCTTCGTTATTTCCCTACGCTCCCTAATAATGGGTCGAGAAGTTTTACAGTGCTGTACTTTGTTCCGGAAGAGGTTACATAAAGGCTTGCTAACGACTGGGTCATGAATAAAGCAATGCTGTATCAACAATTTGACTGCTGATGTAAGCACAGACGCAACCGCAGTTGTGAAGTTTTCAGTTAGCCAAGATGCTGTGTGAAGTGAACAACAGTTGGACAGAGCTCACTAGGTCGGTGGCTGACGCTAACTTGCTAAGCGTTCTCGTCATATCTTGTTGAGAATGTAGTTCCATTATCCCCATATTCACAGTTCATTGAGCCATTAGTCGTAACCTCCTACTCTAGGGGTAGTGCGTACTAGGTTTTGTCATTGGGAGCAACTTTACGAAATGTTAATTACATAATATCATTTCACACGTATAATCAAATGGCGTTGTGTAGTTTGCATGACATGACATTGATATATAGTTTAGTTGTTCGTTTAGGGAACTGTGTTTGCATAGAAACACGCAACTACCTTCCTTCCTCACGACCCTGAAAAAATTTGAGTACTTCAATTGTATCTCTTTCAATGGGCAGCATCTGACCCTTGCACGGCATCCTGCTCTCTCCAAAAAGTGAAACGTGGGGTGGAATGGGAAGCTCTCTTTTACCCAAGCCCTGATGATATGAATCATGAACATGTATGTAGTTGGTAGATGAAATTTAAACAGACACAAGTGTATTTGGACCAATTGAGGGTATAAGGAAGACCAATGTGTTCAAAGTAACTTTTTGGTTAATGGGAAGAGGGATCTTTGAAATTTGTGAAAGTAAGGCCACCGTCACACGGAGACCAAATGGTAACGTATCGTCAAAATTTTCTACAGTCAACGGCAACACACGGTCTGTCCAGCGCCACGAAACCGTCAGATTTCTTGACTAAGCTGGTCCCAAACTAAGGCTGAAATCTTACTGTTTCGTGGCAAGTGATACCGCTGACTGTAGACGATTATGACGAAACGTTACCATTTGGTCTCCGTGGGACGGCGGCCTAAGAGAAACAAGAGAGATGATCAGAAAGGCGAGTTTACTGGACAGTGTCTGCAAGTAAATGAATTTGTATTTTGAAGTTATGTTGTGAAGCGGGAAGACATGTAATAAGTTGATGAGAGATGATGCAAAAGAGGTGCGTGAATGGGAGGTCTGCGGTAAGAAGAGAATATGACAATGCTGGACGAGAACAACGAAGGAGTTTTTGAAATTTAACGTAAAACAAGATGAGGGAATTAAGGTGTCATATGCGAGACAGTAACTTGGAATGTTATTGCACGCTGTCAGAAGTTTGAGACAATGGCAGATAATGTGCTGAGTTTCCAAATAAAGGAAGTATTGAATTCCTGTGCGAGCATAATTGCTTCATGGAGCTTAGCTACTGAATGTGTTTTCAAAATGTATAAGGAGAGGAATTGCAATGTTTTAGGACAGATCGTGACATAAAATCCAGAATGATATTATTGAATATTTACAAACTAAGTCATTTTCATGGTGGCTCGCCCTTGTTGAGGAATGCGGCATGAAAATTGCTACTATCAGCATCTCAATCAACAAAAGCACACTGACGGAAAAACTTGAAACCCATAAATTATGTCAATTAATAGTTCTCAAAATTATGACTTTTGAAGAAATAAACTTGCCAGTTAAGCACTGGACAAAAAAAATAACACTTCGTGACACTGTTTTGTTCGTTATGAGTTGTTGAAAGGAGTTCATTTTAGACTACTGTAACATACTTCCAGGGCTAGTGGAATCATTGAAAAATACGTATTATTTAAAGTGAAGATATACAAACGGGGGAAAATTGAAACGAAATCTATAGGAATGAATGCGTTGATAAGGTTACTGGTATCTTATGCACTCGTATCTCCACATTTCGATTAATTTCACTCCTGGTCTTCCCTTCTAAAGCAAATTAACGCAGGGGAGGAAGGGCGGGTCGAAGGAAGCAACCCTGCTTTATTTGTAGGGGCGTTCGAGGGCTTATAATTTTCCAAGGGACACTCAACTAATATGTAGACCTAAAATAACAGAAACAATGGGTGTCAGTGTTCCATTTGGATACAAAATTCCGAGGTCACCTCATGTAGAATATATAAGTCAGTGCTGCATTTTTCCTATTTTACTATCATCACAAAAAAATTGGATCAAAAATTCTGAGGTCATCATGTAGAATATATAGATCAGTGCTGCACTTCTCATATTTTGTGATCATTACCAAAAAATTAGATCACAAAGTCAGAGGTTATCCAATCTAGAATAAATAGGTCAGGGCTGCGCTTTTCCTAGTTTGTTATTATTCCCACAAAATGAGGAAATGGGCGAGAAGGCTCTCGACCGAACTGTTCGCTCCTCTCAGAGATGTGCCCGGTCCGGCCTGTGCCAGCTGCCAAACGGTCCCCCTAGTTACCTAGAGGGTTTATGCTGAGAAATTGGAGCTGGGGTTCTTCTTTTAAATACTTTTGTTCTTGTGCAAAAACTAGAAAAAATGGCGTTAACAGCGTGAGAAATGTTGAATACTACAGAATTTATTAGTTATACATTGATTATTTTGAATGTGGAATACAAACACGAAGTCGTTTCCCAATTTGTGATAATTCCTCGTTCAAATGACAATTTCACAGCAAGCAAACAAGAAAATGAGTTCTTAATAATGGAACAAGTTACCGCGCAATTTTAACACGAGAAGTAACTGAAGTGAAGTTCAACAACTACTGAACGCTCCTGAAGCTATCTGCAGCAAATAATTTTCCCATCCTTTTCCCACGCATTGCAGTGTGCGCCTAAGCTTAGAATGAAGCAGACCTCGCTACACGTGTCGGCCTCAAGTCTAAAGTTCAAGTCAATTTTGTAAATACGTCCGTGGACTGCCTAGGCCACGGCGTCCTGCGGCAGCAAGCGTGAGGTTCTCCACTACACAGCTCCACGTCGTGCACAGCTAAGTACTGCTTGCAAATTTTGTGTTTTGGGTCTTCTTCGTCTCGACTTTTTGGGAACCATTAACTCAATAGCTTGAAAATGTAACGAACAACTCCCAATGAACGTAAGTAATCTGATAATCTCTGCTAACCGTTATTGTACAAAGCTAAATGTGACTCGTGGTGAAACATTGGATGATCTGATTAACCTTCATAACATTGCAGTATTAGGAGAATGGTTAAGACTAACGCTGCTCGGCATCGACATGTGAAATGAGTTTGTAAGATACTGCGATAGTTTCTGGGTGGAAGTTTCGACAGCACAACTGACCAGAATGCCACGCTTGTGACCAGCAGCGGAGACGTAGGTTGTATCGCAGTACTCGCTTTTCTGCTCGGAGTGTTTATTTAAGCGCAGACGGACCCTTTTCTATGAATAGGACGAGTTCCCAAGATTTGGACCAGTAGTGATAGCGCAACTCGCGTCACTTTATTGTTCTTGCTGCCTTTTCCATGCACTTGTTCTAAGTAAGACCGCCTAATCTTAAGGAATACGTACGTTTACAGTATAGAAATCACGTTACATCCAATATTTAGATTACGCTAGCCGATCATTTCCATCTAGTTGAATGGATTTCATTTAGCGCAGTTCATTAAATGTTTTGATGTCTGCCTTGAAGTCGTTTGTTCGCTCAAGTATTACATTGCTTGCAATATTATACCTATTGACGGGTGGCGTCTCTTTAGCATGGGATGACTCGATTATTTTCTTCCTATTATGTTCATAACGCTTCACGCTCAGCTTCCAGTTCTAAGTGATCCAGCATCCGGGTCTTTTACTCTGGGTAGAAATCTCTTTTCTGAAAGAACGAGCACTTATAAAATGTTTGCAAAGTCGTACAACAAAATGGCTGATGGGACCTTGATGGAATGAGTACCTTGTACGTAATCTTTATGCATTATCCCCACAGCTTCTTCTACTTTCACCAGACATCCATGTACAAAACAGTGAATTTTAGGGATCACAGCAAATGGTTGCACGTTCGTCCGTGCTCAAGGGCTCGTAATCTCGAGGTATCCTGTCTTGTGCATTGTAAACTCGCAGTCTCGAGGTATCCTGTCTTGTGCGTTGTAGACTCGCAGTCTCGAGGTATCCTGTCTTGTGCGTTGTAGACTCGCAGTCTCGAGGTATCCTGTCTTGTGCGTTGTAGACTCGCAGTCTCGAGGTATACTGTCTCGTATGAGGTAGACTCACAGTCTCGAGGTATACTGTCTCGTATGAGGTAAACTCACAGTCTCGAGGTATACTGTCTCGTATGAGGTAAACTCACAGTCTCGAGGTATACTGTCTCGTATGAGGTAAACTCGCAGTCTCGAGGTATCCTGTCTCGTATGAGGTAAACTCGCAGTCTCGAGGTATACTGTCTCGTATGAGGTAAACTCGCAGTCTCGAGGTATACTGTCTCGTATGAGGTAGACTCACAGTCTCGAGGTATACTGTCTCGTATGAGGTAAACTCACAGTCTCGAGGTATACTGTCTCGTATGAGGTAAACTCGCAGTCTCGAGGTATCCTGTCTCGTATGAGGTAAACTCACAGTCTCGAGGTATACTGTCTCGTATGAGGTAAACTCGCAGTCTCGAGGTATACTGTCTCGTATGAGGTAGACTCACAGTCTCGAGGTATACTGTCTCGTATGAGGTAGACTCACAGTCTCGAGGTATCCTGTCTCGTATGAGGTAAACTCGCAGTCTCGAGGTATCCTGGGTTGTACTGTCGCCAACTTCACTCAGAACATCACCATTGCGGATGAGTTCACATTGCGTGTCATCCCTCAACTGAAGACTTTCACTTCTTTAGGGATCTACTCTTCGAACCTGAACAACCAATTTCTGGAAATACGATAATTTCTGAAACTCCCGGCTGCTCTACTAGGCTTTTGTCATTTCAAATGCACTCTTTAATTAGCAAGCAAGTGTGTACATCTTGTGAATAGTTCATTATTGCAGTAGCAAATTTAAACATTGAACCAAAAGGCTTCCCGTAGCTGCGAGTTCCGGTCTTGTACTACAATGTTCAGTTGATTGTTTCAGTACAGGGATTTTCAGCACTGGGATTGTTTTCTTCAATGAAACCTCGTAGTTTTCCAGCATTACTGACCTGTCATCTGTAAATAAAAACTTCTGCTGTACTATGCCTATCCCACGAAATAAAAACAAAATTATCCTTATTCCACTTTCTTACTATGCCATTCGCAGCAAAGGTGACTGGTCACTGTTAACAAGTTTCTTTCCCCACTCGGCGCTGCAAAATAGCAGGAAGAATTTTAAAAAGCCTGATGGTATGCACTATGAATTGATTCATTATTTAAATGAATGTCCATCTGCCTATGTCTATATTAATAGGCCTTTATTTATTCATTTCTCATCTGATTATGAGTAGAACAGATCGGTGGCCGAGTCTGGCCAGATCGGTGGCCGAGTCTGGCGACTATGCAAGCAGGAGCTCAGCGGACGGTGCCAGTCCTTGCTTACAATATTTCCTTGGTGTACAAATCCCGCTTTCAAAAAGTTACCGTCTTCGTTTTTACCTTCCTCCAATATTGTTTTATGTATCATATTTCTGGGTCTGTATCATATTTCTGGTACATTTTGGTAGGAAATTCAAAGTTTGAGCGGCTGTGTCAGCACATAAATTAGAACTCCTTGTTCCTGAGTCTCGTGAGTGCCTAACGAGAGCCGCTCCCGTCACCAGAACTTGCGTTTCTGCGCTCACATGAGAGCAATTTTTTTTTCATTTGGACACGTCGATCATTGTTGCCCCCCAGGTTGCATTCTTGGATTCTTTCACCAAAGCTGCTGCGGCTGCTTTTCCGCCAGCTGCCGGTAATGATCTTTTTCCAAATTTGGAGAACCAAAAATACGTAGAACGCCAAAATTGAAATGAGGAGTTATTTGCTTACATATCAAGGGCCGGATGACCAAAACATTCGCAACTTGTACTGCTTGAGACTGGCAGGATCACGGTATGGTAGGAGTCACACTTTGTACTAGTTTTACAACAATAACATCATACAAATTACTTTTGATTTGGTGTTCTTTGTTCATATAAATTTCAAGATTTCTTTAACTAGTGAACAATTTAAAATAATTATACAAGAATTCAAACGAATATAAATTTGATCAAATGAAAACTTTAATTTGAGGAATTGGATTATTTCCTAATTAAACCAAATATTCTACGCCAGCACTGTCAGATCAATCAAACTACGTCGTTGTAATATACATCACAATGAATACGATGGTAAATTTGCATATGTAAATCTCAACACATGTAACTGATAATACTACGATATTTTCCAAAACTCTGGAAGTCCTGTCGGACGCACAACACCTTCAATCGCCAGTCTTCTATTCCATGAGTTTACTGTGAGCTGATCGCCTCAACTCGAGTTGAGTGCACCAGGAGGTCGTACAACAAATTATTACGGTAGGAAATAGTTCAATCTACATCCTTTTACGTTCATTCTTTAAGAAAAAAAGCAGTTCAAAACTTTTTGATCACAGCCCGTTCCGTAGCCAAGTGGACTTGGAAAAGCTTACGGCGTTAGCTGATCGTTGGGATGCCTTATTTTGTTTGGATTGGCGAATGCGTCTCGTATTGGCGGCCGGCAGCTTGTATTCGTGACCAACATCCTTGTGTATTCCATGCTGAATTATCTGTCTAGACATGTCTTATATAATTAATCCTAACTCTAACCTAACTGTTCTTACAGAATATCTTTCATCTTGGTCAACTGACTGTGGATGAAAATGTCAAATTCCAGTGATTGACTGGAGTGAAACGTTGAACTCTATTCCTCGATTATTAAACATGTAGGCTAATTCTGAACTAGGCTGCATTCATTCTAGCTGTTTCTGCTGTGATCTTGTGGTTCACCGAAGATTGACTACGCTAGGAGACCTACTGTCCAGGAAGCAGACCAATGATTAAGGGGAGTCGGTGCGTTAGGTCGGTAGAGCTGTTTATAGAACGTAGTCTACGAGGCGAAAACTTCAGCCAATGTCATTGTGATGAAATGATTGTTGCGTCCAAACAATAATCTGATCCTCTTAGAGCAGATGTTTATTTATAACTGTTTTAATAAGCATAGCTTTTGCACTTTGATTATTGCCGTAGAGAACCCATGTAGTGGCCTAATATTATTACGGGCAGTAAGAACAATATTGTAGTTTTAATCTTAACCTTTACGAATCGTCCTTCGCTGTTGCTGCTGTGCCGCTTTTGTCGTAACAGGCGTTGACGCCCC
>JACJUY010000167.1:249092-270754 GCA_014220935.1 Platorchestia sp. MABIK | reverse complement strand
ACACTGACACAGAGGATGGTACTCTGTAAACACTGACACACAGGATGGTACTCTGTAAACACTGACACAGAGGATGGCACTCTGTAAACACTGACACAGAGGATGGTACTCTGTAAACACTGACACACAGGATGGCACTCATCGCATACAATGCTCCAAGGGCTAACTGAATGTCTGGAAATTCAGACATCCACGAAATTGCAGAATCAAGAGACCGAATATCTTTGCCACCAAGATATTCCAAATATTTGGAAAATAAATATTCTGAAATTTTCACAGCCCAGGGTTCAGTACATTTGACAGGTAAAATGCTTGAAACATTTGAAAGATATGACAATCTAAAAGTTTCGCAGCATTGGTTTCTAATAAGTCGCTAAGTCGCTAATAACGTAAATGTTTCGTGAGTCATGCGTATTCTGACAATGTTTCAGAATCGAGCCTGTTTTCTGCAACAGATATTTAATTGAGACTCAGCGTTTAGGCATTTAACAAGAATAGAAAACTATTTTAGATTATCACTTTCTGTCCGATGAGAATATGGGCTAAATTGTTTTCCCGTTAAAAGAGTTACTCTATTAAATTAAATGGAGAAACTATCTTCTGTAAATTTAACATGCAATTGATCAGGATTATGAACGGTTAGATCATGAAAACACGGACGTACATATTTCAAAAGTCAAAGGTGGCTTTTATAGATTTACGGATGAGTACTTTGACTACTGACGCAGGCATTTGAATGTTCTTTTAATGAAGCTGATTCACTTTGTATAACTTTTTCTTTCATTTTCTTAGGGAAATTGTATTCAAGATTAAGTCTTTACTGAAACTTATAAGTGACCGATTAACATACATATGCAAAAATAGAAAATATGTCATTTTCTCTAGTCTGCACTGCGTGCGAGCACTTAAATATCGTAGCGGTTGCATCTCGATGAGACGCACGTCTGCTATTGTTGTCTAGAATCGATTATATTTCATTCATACAAGACCGTGAATTTCATTATGATTTCATAATTTTCTGATACACGGTATTCAGACTTACAATTTTGGAATCGTTAAACATAGAATATTTCTTCACCATCTGCCTGCGAGACTGATTGAAGCACAAATTATGGAGAAAACTCAAAATAAACCTCCGACAAGTTAATGGGTAGCGGTCATTCCCTCCGGTTATGTTCTATGAATGATATTAAGAATGTTCACCGCTCTGGGACAATAAAACTTCCACACAGAAGTGGATTTATTTTTACCAGCATGTGCAGGTGTTCTCAGAATTGAAGCGAAGAGGATGACATTGAATTCAATATCAGGCTTTTACAAGACAGGTAGACACTGATCTATGGTGCAGGTTTTTACGGAATATATTTCGAGGAAACTAAGGATACTTGACGAGCTTTATGGCTGAAAGTAGATCAAGGATATCACGATGAATCTACTGCTCTCATGACTTGAGAGCGAACGTCCTTAGTAATTGACTGACATCGTTATTTTCTTTCATACTCTTAAGTAAATATTTGTAGCTCCGTAACTTTATCCCTGTTCAAACGTATCCTTTTATTTTTCAGGATTTTTAGCCAAAAATATTGAATTAAAATGTTCCTACCTATATTTACAATACATTCTTGTGCAAGATGTAGCCTCAGGTTTACTGAAAGCTGACCGTGTAAAGTGAGTAGGCACCACATACTTTGCGATTTATATAGATGTATCCATTTAGAAATTCTCTGTATAAAAATGCCGGGTGTTCGTATTTTTATCCTGCACAAAAGGCTTTCCGTACAAGACTCGAGAGTTTCAATGTTGAATTAAATGCCCTCCACAAATTAATTCTAATTTAATACCCGACACACACACTTAGGTTTCTAAATCTTTCAATGTTCTTTTTAAAGTTTGCTGAAGTTGGAATGCATACAAACGTGCTCCCATTTTCTTTCCAGGGAAGTGTAAGATTTGTTAACACACTTTAAAATTGGCGATGGAGGGTTCAATTTTCAATGTGGTATTAATTTTGGTTACGAGTTTAAGTTTAAAATCCAAATGTAAGATTTATGCAGAAGAAGTTGAATTTTTAATAACCTTAAATATCTCAATGACGCATTAAACTATCCTCGAAACGTTAATATTATCAAATATCCATGATTTACAATGAACCGTAGATCCGTCAATGAAAAGTCAGATTCATTAATGAATTTATCGGGTCTGGAGAATTCTTCCTTTCTGTTCGTCCATAATTCTCAATATTTGAGATTTAACGGTTTGCTGATTGGTCCCTAATTTTAGATCTCCAGGTTGTGCATTAAAATGACATGGCGGCTGAACTTTTGTCGTTGCTTTTTGAGCTCGACTGCTCAAATTAATTAACCGATATGAATGCAAATTAATCTCTGCATTACTAGATTGTGCTCATTTTTGCGCTGCAGTATTATTTTATCACCGAGGAATTACGCAATGATTTAATGAGATCATGAACTGAACTTTCTTTTGCGAATGATAAAAATTAAGCGATCCTTTTGGTAATTTTTTAAGAACATTTTTATTTTCCACGTAATTTTATTCACTCGGTAAATATCACAGAGGAAAGCTTTCCGTAAGTACACTTAACTTCTCCAATTAAAAGCTTAGAGACCCGAAGAATGCAAAAATATTAAAGAGAATGCTTCGCGCTTTTATTCTCTACAGGGAGTAGTTAGCCCTATGAATGACGCTGTCATAACTTCTCATGCTAGAAGCTTCTTTATGAATCGCCACAACATTTAAATCTGATTGTGAAACGATTTTTCATGTTTCTAAACAAAAAAAACACATAATTAACGTGAAAGCGTGTACAAGGGAGAGAAAGGGTGAAGTTCTAGCACAATAAAAATTTGATTTTCTTTTATACCCACATCTACCCAGGTTTTCAGATTTCTTCGATCGCTAGAGAAACAAACAAACAACAACATCGGCATCTACGGATGCTTTATTTCCAATTGAAGCATGATACATATCACCTTTTACATTGGTTTTTTAAATGCCTTAGAACTAACACCAGGACGCCATGACGCTTTCCCCCGGTGAAAGACCGGTACCCATTTCAGACACCTGGGTAGAGAGGGGTATTGTGCTTAGAATTTTTCTCCTATACCCAACAGAGAAAATCGCCACCAGCGCCGAGACTCGAACCCGGGTCTCCTGTATCACTGAGAAGGTGCCTTCACTCTGGTAGAAAAACTGCAGTAGCGGGCTAGAGTTGAATGAGAGCTTTTATGTACGAAAATGGTTACTTTACGGCTCCAGAGAAGCCACTACGGAGATACATATCTTAATGTCGGAAAACATAACCATGAATCAGTTCATCGTTAAGCATTCACTTACTAGCCATCTATGAGTAAATAAATAAAAATTAGGTCACGGCAGTGAGCTCATGAAATCTGCGGCGGACAAACTGCTAACCCAGGGAAAATTCCAGTCAGCGAAGACAATCAGAGTGAGCATCGTCCAAATAATTGAAATAAAATATAAAGGTATGAAGGTTGGGAAAAGCAATGAATGAGCGAGACGAGTTACCTTAGACATAATTTGGTCTAACATGGCCACTAAGTACTAAATTTGACAGTTAGCTCAGTGATACAGGATGACACACGATCGTGAATTTACTTGAAATACCTTTTGAACGAGAACCCTTAGCAAATCTCCAATGGGAACGGCTTTGCACAAAACCTGGCGGTGCAGAATGTTAGTGGATACCAAAAGAAAGAAGTTGCAGCGACGGTGCAGACACAGCACGGTCTGACCAGGATCATCACTGATTAGAGACATGATTTAGTTTCGATAAAAAAGTTTGCCATTTACAAAAGAAATGTTCAGATAGACTGCAAATTAAAACACGGGTTTTGTGCCCAAAGAAAAACTCTTAATACTATCCACTAACATTTCGCTCTGCACTTTTTTTCTATCCGATCAGGTGCTTGTCTGAACGTCATAAACAGGTCTTTGAATGTTTGCCTTAGCCCTATATTCGAAAATAATACCGCCTCACAAACAGTTTCGTTCATAAACAAATATTGACAGAACTCACCCTTCCGACAAACTAGACTTCTCCATCCTGCCCAACGCGCTAACCCACGTTCTTTGTATAAACTTATCCTAAGCAGGAAGCCATGACCATTTTTACGAAGGACCCTCTGCCCGACATAACAGACTTCTTTGCGGCGCAGGTCACTTCATCAGACTAATGACACCAAAAGAAACAGGCCGATGGCAGCAGTGGGAGGTGCGAGCATTCCTGCAGCCTCCAGTGCTTCATTATGAGCTGTTTCAGGACATGATTTACTAACGTTCAGTGCTTTTTGATGGCTATTCTCAGCAATTTCTTTTCTGCTCTGCCCTGGTGCTGCGGGATTTGTTTAGGAAGGGAATGAGAGAGTGAGGATTCACTGAAATTGATTCTTCAAACCACGTGGTATTTTTACCTTTTAATTCCGTGTATTACCGATGCGTTTCATTCGAGAATTTGTCAAATTTGGTGTACATATTTGAGGTGAATTCTTCCACGGGCTTCAAACACGTCAAACACAATTCTTACGCCTTAATATCCGTTGATTTATGTACCAATCCAATTACAAATATTTAAAAATATTTTTCACTGAAGAAGAAGCGTAAAAGCACCGCTGAAAAGCTTCAGATGAAAACATTGGCCTTTTCCGTATTGTTTATACGGACGCAAAATTGTTGGCAAGAATTGAAGCCTACCACATGCAAAGCTTTCTATGTACAACAATAAGTTCGTTCATCTATCATCCTCAAATGAACTCATTACCGTTATGATACATCAATCTGAAGGACCAACATTTCTTTTGACCACTCTGAGATAGATTTGTTGATTATCATATTGTTCTTACCCTCTTTACACTCATTCATTTCTATTAAATCAAAGTTAAAACTGCGCGGGATTTCATACTTGAACATAAACTGTTTTAAAAAACTCACTAATCTCCATTTGCAAAGCACTGCAACATTCCTTTTCTGAACCTTCCTTCTAAAAAAATCCTGAACTAATATTAAATCAATGTTAAAACTGCAGAATTACATACTTAAGCATAAGCTGTTGCAAAAAATCACTAATCTGCATTTACAAAGCACTATAGAATTCCTTTTCTGAACCTTCGTTCTAAAACAATCCTTTACTAAACCGACTGCAGGGAGCTGTGCATCTTCGGCAATTACTCCATTCTTTCTCGTTGCAATTTCTGGTGATGGAAGACTTGCTTCATGACGCATGGAACTTATGTGACTCTGACGTGACCTGGTCGCATTCATCTTGTGTTCTAGTGGTCAATTGTTTAGAAGACACACCGCCTGAGCGGCTTCGAGTCTTGGTAGGAACGCATGCCACAGATCTGACGACGTGTAGGAAAGCTCTTCCGCAGGCGCATTGACATGAGTTGGCCCTAGAGTGACTTACATTGGAAAAATGCTTTTTCATACAGGAGAATCGGTATTACATTTTCATTACTTCAGTATGAAGTTTTTCAGTATTTTCTTTTATCACTGACTAAGACCTAAGCGTGTGGGGCGACCTCGCCGCACTCTGAAGACAAGGTCTTGCGTAGCCAAACAACGGTATTGGGTATGTGTCACAGCTGCCCTGGCTTGATCGGCGGCATGAAGCCATAGAGCCTCTGCGCAATATTTCAACTTTGCAACAAAGAGCCTGTTAGTCATTCTCTGCTACCCCGAACTAGTGAATCAGTTTTTTAGGCAAATATATCAAGGTTCGCGCCTATTTCTCTTTATAATCAGAATTATTGAATAAAAAAAGCTAAAGAACGTCGCACTTATGACCATCAAGTTGAGAAAGACGTATGAGGGAACGCCCTTTACTCGAATACCGACTGAGAGCCGGAGTAGATATGCGAGAGCATTATAATGGCATCATAATGGTAAAATTAGCAAAGACCGAATTAATCTCGTGACTACCTGATTAGTGATTTGAGAAGGCAATATTAACAAATATGTCGTTCAACCATGCGAGACTCACAGGCTAAAAATCGGAACATTTTTTAAGGCTAATCTCACTGAATTTTGTAGCACATTGAGAAAATCCGAACCAAAAAGGTGTTGTCAAAGTGTCATTTACACGTTTGATAAGACTAAACAATAAGTCAGTTTTCGGATAACTTCAAAGAAAAAGGTATGCTCAGGTTATCTAAATATTAGGTACCGGCGATGATTGCACTGCTAATTAAAAGTTTGTCCAAATAATGTCCTAACTTTGTTCATTTACAGGGCCCCAACGACAACGCCACGAATGCAAGGAAGACCTGAGAAGGTCTGCCCCTTTTCCTCGGGTCCACTTTTGCTGTTTTTCAAGGACAGGAAAACATAACAAAGATACACACTCCTTTCTTCTCCAACACATGCTGCGGATTCCAAAACGTGCCATAGAAATTGTATTCATATTCAAGAAAGTTTATTTAGATTGTGGAATTTCTGTTTTCTAAACGTCAGATCAGCTTCAATTTGAGGAAGGTCCGCAAAATGTCCGACTGAAACTGGCGAATGACTTTTACTTCAGTACGGACGCTGATGCGCAGAGCGACCACTGAAGCCTGCAGTGGAAACATTAAAGACTGAATGCGTGGTCTCCGAGACCCTCCAGCATCGGACTTTTGAACATTCGGTGTTTAGCACCGCGAAAATATCTACTCGTATTTCCCTGAGGAAATCGGCTATCAGCTTTAAGTCATCCGGGATTTGTATTCTAAGGTTAATATTATATCAAACAATTTTTCATTGTGAAGAATTTTCTTGTAGAGAACATGTAAAACAAAATGTTTCAACATTCTTTCTCTCCATTGAATTGAAAAATTCACAGTTTTTCTTTCTCAAAAGTTTATCGCAAACTAAATTTGGACACTTTTTGCCGATTCTTATTTCAAAAGTTGTCATTTAATTTGAAACTATTTCGTAATCAGAAAAACCAGTCCTCGGAAGTTGATGCTGAATATATTAAATGTTGGCGACTAGTTTTGTGTTGAAATGACTCGAGTTTAGAGCGTGAATGTATTCGACGAGATAAAATTCAGGTTATAAGAAAACAACAGCGCTGGGTAAAAAAAAATGTTACTGTTTGGTTTTTCATGAGGTTCCAATCTGTTGCAAAGCTAAAATATGCTAATCTTGAACGATGGTTTACATTAAAAAAATCAGTGAATAAAATTAATCCCAGTCTTGAGAGACAGCGTCGAGAACCTCTTGGAAGCACAGAAATAACGAAACACACCGTGAAAAGCTTGCAAATAAACATGAGATGCAGACAGACACTCGAGGCTGTCTCTCTAACCGCCAGGCTTAATGCAAGCCAGTCTCTGGCTTCTCTCTGGCCATTCCCTTGATTGAGTCCCGCATTAGACTTTTGGGAGCGACTTACGAGCTTTTTATTGAGGTTATTTATCACGCATTAGGAGTAGTTTTATTGTGCTGCGCGCGTGGTCCTTGTTTTGCAGCACAGTTCGCTGCAGTGCAAAAAGTAAATAACTTGCTGGGCATTTGGGGCTCTAGCAGCGATAGAAACGTGTGTTCTCTGAGTATTTTTGGCGTAGGTTTGGATTTTTCGTTCATCTGGAAAATTTATGGGTACCACTCGTCGATATTTTCATGCTGAAAAATCTGATGCTTCGCTGTTACTCCATCAGCCTTATAATTATTCACAGTAAATAACTCATTACTTGTTTTAAATTTTCACCTCTTTGTTACGTCTTTTATAATATTTACTGTTGACGTCTTCTCTGCAGAAGGTTAAATAAAGGCAAAACTCAGATAATAGTAGTAAAATCTTTCATTTTTTGTATAAAAGTATAAGTTAAACGAACCGAACTGCTACTCATGTAAATTTGAGTGTTATACGTCTGCTTCATGTTTATTTGAGCGCTCTAGCTCCTCAAGCATTGATGTCATTTCGCACAAATTCAAGAAAATACAATTTCAGGCTATGACATTTATAGTAAGTCGAGGCTTAACTTATTGGAGACATTCAATCATTTTGAATTTTGGTTTTGTTATGTTTTAAATTGTTCGTAGGGTAATGAAAATAGTTCTAGAATTGGACCGACAGTAAATTCATTTTTCAAAATTAGTTCCTTGTGAAATCAAACTTCGTTTATCTGCATGTATTCCTGGAAGATATTTTTTTGAACTCAATCGTAATCGTTTACCGAAATATGAACGAATTCATCGTTTCTTCGTAACGCTCTGGGCTTTATCTCTCACAAAACAGTTTCTCATTTCCATCTGCCACAGAGATCGAATGAACATATGCATAATTGGTGTGCAACCGGCGTTCAATAGATGTGCAATAGAAGTGCAATAGATGTGCAATAGGCGTACAATAGATGTGTAAAAGGCGTATAACAGATGTGTAATAGGAGTACAATAGATGTGCAATAGAGAACAATAGATGTGTAATAGGAGTACAATAGATGTGTGATAGGCGGGCAATAGATGTGTAATAGGAATACAATAGATGTGTGATAGGCGCACAATAGATGTGTGATAGGCGTGCAATAGATGTACAAGAGGCGTACAATAGATGTGCAATAGGAATACAATAGGTGTGCAGTGGAATAAATAATCGTTCATGTTTTGGTAATACTCTGAGATATTTCCAATTCAAGTGTAGAGAAATTAAAACTATTATAAATCATTCATTTGCAATTCTGGAAAAATTATTGTATATCTCACGAAAAAGCACTGTGCTTATTATTTTAAAACTCCCTTCAGTTGAAGCGGTAATTCTAATGTACCATCAATTACAAGCACATTTGAATTTGTTTCATTTAAAAACTTAGCTTATGAAATCTGTCTCATTGTCTTTAGAAGATTTCTTGCAAATTTTATAGACTGCTAATGAAGTGCAGAACCAATTTTTTGTAAGAACATTGGTGCTTCAAGCCACAATTGCAATTGGCGTTTTTTGGACACGTGTTCGTTCTAAATAATTTCCAATGAATATTCGATTTACAAGCACAAAGAAGTTTTTGCCTGCTGAGCCTCTCGTCTAATTTGACTTAATTTCGATATCCTTAGTGAATCTCCTTCTGACATCTCGCAGAGCAAATTTTAAAATCTGATCAATATGCATTACTAAATTCTTTTCCGATTTTTCGACCTTACGATATTTTTCTAGTTCATTGCGCGTTATAAGACGAAGAAAATGATTCTAATTGTTTCTAGAATTACCGTGTTCTGCACGCACCGAATCCACCAGTTGCGACCAAATTACACGTGACTCACCTTCGAAGCGGAGCTGAATCTTTATACAAGTTAGGGCTCTCTGCTAGATTGCTTCCCGAGGCATAATCATGTAAATTAAAGCCAGAGTCAGCACGACAACTAGTCCGACTCCTTGAGAACATTCTTCCCTCCAGACAGTCTCATTGCAGCGCTGTCGGCTGGCGGAAAAAGCCATCTTTGAAGTTTTGAAACTCAAAGAAGAGCTAACTGAAAATTTCTCATGGTTGCAGTGTAGCATTTTCTGAATGATTTGATGTCTCCTTGCCATGAAATTGAAATTTCAGCAACAAAAATGAGAAATTGTCATTTTGTGTTTCATGATGTATACAGTGAATTTGAATCTAATTCAACAGTTTGATGGTCATGTTTAAATTCAAAACTCTTTTCAGTAGATAATGGCTCATAGTCAACGGTTTTTGTTATCGTATTTCAGTTGAAATGCCTTCAACATAATTATAATTTGCAGGTCGACGACAGTCACGATGCTTACGTCGATGCTAATCGATGACGTAGTGATAATCGAAAAATGTGATTTTAGTTAGTAAGCAGGGAAAAATCTTAACGCAGTTTCTACCCCTTGTTTACAAAAAAGTTTTGGGAAATACATATAGTGAGTGCTATAAGTCTTCGACGCAGCGTGAGTATCTGTGAAGAACTCAAAATGAAAGCTACGCAGTATGAAACTGAAATGAAAATGCGACAAGCAAAGCAAGACTGGCCAACAACCCGCAGCCTACGTCTAAAAACTGCAGAATTTTACGGGAAAGAGCAATAGTTTCTATGAAATTTCGACTCTTCTTGAAGTAGCACAATTCTCGTGCGCACACATATCGAGCAACGAATGAAGCACTGTATCCTCGAGCGTGTTTCTGTTCATGTATTCGAACGCCTCTTCCATGAAGGACCAAAATGCTCTCTATTATTCTGGCTTCCGCTGCAGAGGCCGCGTCCTGATCTGTCTTCATAGGGGTTTTCCCGCGAGGGATCCATCAAGGCAAGAGCAACGAGCCAAGAACCTGCCTCCCGTCAAAAAATTATCTTAATCTGAGCTAGAGTACTGTCTGCTTGATGGAACACGGTCGAGTCAAAAAACAAAGGAGGGAATTGAAAATTGTGGTTTGTTGGAATGGGAGCAATCAAATTAAGGTGTTGGTTGAGTGGCTTTCTAGATGCGTGCCTCTTGGAACGCAATCATCTTTCAAGATTCTAACAGAGCAGTGATGGGTGCCAGTTGAAGCAAAAATGGCATGCCAGCCAAGACTGATTTGATTTGGAGAGTATGCCAAGTGAGGCAAATCGGAATCAGGGGCCAATTGTTAGAGATAGGGATGAAGTGCCAGTTGACACAGATCGTGATAGGGCGCTAAATTCTGCAGATGGTGACAGGGTGTCAATTGATACGGATGGTGATCGGGTCTCAATTAATGCAGATAGTGATAGGATGCCAGTCGATGTACTTCTGAAGAGATGAAGAATTACGGAAGATGTTTGGCTGCATGCTTTAAATAAATACAGAAATTTGCACACTAGAATAAAATAAAGAGAATGCTGTATGATACCAAAGCGGAACATGAAAAATACCCAGCTGAAGGCATTGAAAAAAAAGGATTCAAATTGAGTGAAAAATTGGTACAAATCCATTCGAGAAAATAATAGCAGCTGTGAAGTACACAATTCTGAACAATTTATTAGGTAGTTTATGGCCGGTAAGTGAATACAAATGGCCCAAGCAGCTTAGGACTATTGAAAATACATTGGAGGAATGAATGCACGAATGGTTGACGAAAATCCAGTAAATTTTCAGGCTGGTGGATTCAATTTCTCAATAGCAGACGAAAATACTTGCGAATAGATTGAAACTATTGAGAGTTAAAAAAAATTCTTAATTCGGAAAAAATGCCACAGAAATAGTATTAGTATGGTAGTGTGAATGGGGTTGGTATATCGAGGTGTTTATTCGATGAGACATCGAGTTAAAAACTTCTTTTTCTGTTTGCTTTATTACTTCTTTTTTCATCCGTCTCGGATGGAAGAAAAGTAATTTAGAGTTGTTGCATGAAGGAAACGAGTGAAAATTGTAAAAAAATTATACACCTGCGATTTTGGGTGACACATTAAGAAAGATTTTATGCAGAATAATGAATAAAAAGAATGAAACGTTTAGTAGAAGAACAAAAAGGATAGGTAGACCACAAAGGGAATTCAGGAGAGACAGACGCAGGCAAGTCAATCTGTAAGTCGTAAATGAAATGATAGATAGAATTATGAATAGGAAGGAAAAGTTTAGTTTGGCTTTCTTAGATGTTAAGAAGACTTATGTTGTTAACCAATTGAGGTTTTTTGACACCTTAAGGGAGGATGGTTTAATTAAATGTAAATAATTTGAGAAATGGGAAGTCTAAATGAGAATTCAGATGCAGTCTACCGACTGGGCAATTCAGAAACTGGACACGTGATGAATGCCAGAGGGTTGAGAGATGATTATTCTGTCTCATTTGTACTTTGATTCGTACGCAGAAGAATTAGCCGTGCGCTAGAGAACGAATGGCTTGGAATCTAGAATTCGTGAAAATAGACTGAGTTGTTGCTTGAAATCTGGAATGGAAATTAAAAAGATTTCAATGAGAAACACGATGGAGTTAAAAGTAAAGCTATGCCAGTGAATACCGATGAAAGTGACGAAGAAAAACATCGGGATATTGGGGGAGGGGAGATGGGCAGGCCAAATGATTGTAAGTATTAAGGCATGTGCTACACTAGAGAAAACAACAAAATCTCTACAGTGGTTGGGAAGGTTGAGCAGTGTGGCTAAGAGTAAAACTAACAAGTAGAATGCGTCACAGGAATGTGGTAATATACAGTGGCGCCTAGTGCAATGTGTGGTATGGGTGCCATGGTCTGGACTGGAAGAGACCTAGAAAAGTTAGAGATGCTGCAGAAGAGGGAGCGACGTTTGACACTAGGAGCCTCACAAAGTTCAGCAGAAGCATATAGTGGTGTTCTAGGGTTAAGTCTGTTTTTTGACCGAATGATGAAGGTCGTCATAAAGTAAAATTTCATAATTGGGTGATTCCATAATGAACTGTGGGTAAAACCAATTTTGAGATGAATCTGAGTGAAAGAATTTGTGAGAAATTTTGATGTTTAAGCTCAAGTTGCACACGGTGATAGGGTGTCGGTTGCTGCACATACTTTTCGGGCGCCAATAAATAACTGAATGCATGATGCTTTCTGTTCTTCTCACACTCTGATTAGACTACTGGCTACTACTGATTAGAGGGAGATTTTGTGTAATTGTCTTAAATGGTTCAATATTGTTAAATGATGTGATTATGGTTCTCATGGGGTAAAATGCGTTGCTGTTATGCTCTTAGGAATTTGAATATTATAATATTATCAAATAAATTAACCGCAACCATCGCACTCTTTTGGCATGCGTCACGTATCCGATTCGTTTCCCTAATTAAGCTCAATTTTTTCACTCAATTACACACATTAAACCGCATTTCTCACACGTAACGAGTTTTATTTGCACATTGTGAGCAACAAATGCACATGTGAGCAACACATGCACATGTGAGCAACAATTCCACATGTAAGCAACAAATGCACATGTGAGCAACAAATGCACATGTGAGCAACAAATGCACATGTGAGCAGCAAATGCACATGTGAGCAGCAAGTGCAAATAGTGAGCAACAAATGCACATGGCTAGCAACAAGTGCACATGTTGTGCGAAAAGTTTGGTTGTCATATTACACGTAAGAAAACCATGCCAAAAAATTATTGTCTTCTCTGACAGGCCACGGCATCCAGAGCCTGAACAAAAAAAAGAAGTGATGGATGCCTTTGGAATTTTTGTTGTTTTAATTACATTAAATAAGCAGAGAATAGTTTAAATAATAATCAATAATTATCAAAAATTAAATAAGCAACAATAATTGAATAATTAAAGTCTAAGTCATTTTTGGTGCAACGAAGACTGCGGAGTCGGAGAAATAAATTTACGATTCTGACTCTGACCTTTTCAGGATTTTGCGACTCAAATTCTGAATCCAACTCCCTATTCACTAATTTTAAAATGAACATTTTATTTCTTAATGGTTGGAGGTGTTGCAACCTGTATATACGTTTTCATAATCTCAATTTATAAATAAAATTTAAATCGCTAATGTAATGGAATGATGAAAATCAGGGTTTATTATATACATATATATGCATTTACATTTGCATAAATATAGAATACATATATACATACATAGTACATGTAGATGAATATATATACATATAATGTATAAATATTCGTCTACACTAAATTACAGACAAATGCCTTCTGAGTTGGCAAGGACTGCATTGCCTACGCTGAAATGTATAGATCAGCATCAACAATTTCTTTCTATGACAAAATGTCCCTAAATCTAACAAAATTATGATGATTGATGCAATTAATTACTGTGCTCGAACTATCAAAAATTTTCACATACTTGTAGATAAGGTAGGCACAATTTACATTGTCTTTTATTCTCTGTATCTACACCTTGAGAGTAACAAGGCAGTAAAGGCGCCATGTCATCGCTCAACACTGTTTTTTTTATAACAGTCATAATGGGCAAACGTCGCTCTGCTTTCGTCTCAGTGGGCCTTACGTTTCTGGTACGTTTTTAATGCGAATAAAAGCCATTTTTTTGCTTTTTGGTAAGTATACTATTCTTTATTCTCTTCTAGCTTCTTACCATATATTTGATACATTCATATGTGAATCAGCACCCATTTTCTATTCCGTTTATATGTATTTTTGGTGAAATTTTTAACTTTTTCAGCCAGACAACTCGTCCCATTGCATAAAATGCAACAACCATTGCAGCTGATGCAGTGCATTGCTCTCAGTTGCAACATGTGTGCGACTAAATGAGGTTTTTGCTAGTGTTGTGTTATTACTTTCACTGTGGCTCGTTTAAATTGTATATTATTCTTTCATTTATCCTAATTTCGATATTGATTATCTTAAAAATGTTTTCAAATCTTCCTTATGAATAGGTAATTAATTATATAATGCCGAAAAGCAGTGGTAATTTTCAATTTTACTGCTGTTTTTCACACTTCCTCCTCAAACTTAAGTCGATGATTAAAATAGTGTCATAACATTTTAGACATGAACTTCAAAAACTTTTACGTTTGGGGTAACTCCTTAAAAGTGGATCACTTTCAAATAACTGTACTTGTCTGCAAATCAAGCAGTTACAATTGGGCCACTTCCTTTGATTCCAGCTTTGTCTTGAAGCAAAAGAAGTAAAGAACCATGCTGCCCGCTGGCCGAGGCAGGGAACTGTTTTCCCATTCTGCCTCTTGCGGAATAATACAACAGCGGTGTTACATTAAGGTCCTGAAGCTATTTATTGTGCACCAGGAGTAAAGAAATGAAAATTCCGCTATTGGGTAAGGAAAGAAACAGTTTGGGTAGGTCTGTTTTTGAAATTAATAAACGCAGCACATTTTTTTTAGTGAAAACTTCTTGCGCAAAAGAAGCTGGATTACACGAACATTGTTCAAATGACATAAATGAAATCACCATCATGAAAGTGCTTTAAAATACTTCGATTGGATATCTGTATTGTTCTTTCACAATTTGACGCTTCGAACTGAATCAGAGAAATACTTCAATGTTGCGATGCCTCCTATATCATGGAACATTGCCTGTTGTTGAGAACAAAATCTCGTAGCATACTGAGGTACTGAGCACAAGTCTACGCGCATGAGTCAAGGCTTTCACAACCGGCGACGACTTCGGAAGTTTACGTCTGGTGTTCCACCACGAAAGCGATTTCATTTCGCCACTTCGTACAATGTAAGCTTCTCAGGTACCTAGAACGGAATGTTCAAACAATTTACATCGAAAGCATAAAAATGAAGAAAATTCCGAAGAAAAATTCGATTTTCATCTTAAAAATTCATTTTTAAGTTACTGATGACGTTCCGACTACAGCAAGCCACAGACGTGTTCAGAAATATTATTTACATCGCAGTAGCAGAACAGCCAGCACCGTAAGATCTAATAAGTAGACTTGCACTTTCGGCTTTACCGGTGCTATGAGGTCACTTAATTGAAAATCTGACCCCCACAACGTCTTCTTTGCCTCCTCATTATTGCTCGTAAGACTGCGTGAAGCGAGAGCCTCCACCAACAAATACCGCAGTACTTGCGGTAGTTTCGTGACACCCTCGAGAGGGTAAATAGCTCCTGGTCGTATTCATTCAAGACATTTGTGTGCCAGGAAGAATATGCCAAAAGTAATAGATAAAACCACGGCAGTGGATGTGAAGTACTTATTCTACTGCGGGGTAAAAGATCGCTTACTCTTGCAGCTATCTTCGCGCACCAAGTCGCAGTTTTCGTTCAATCATTAGAGACATCAACCGAAAATTTTTCAGATTTGAAGAATTAGAATCCTATCCTATAAGCACGAAGTCAATACGTCATCCAAGTTCTTATTGAAGTGAATGCTGTGGCCAACAATCAATTTTATCCTCGTGTTAGAGACAGTAGCTTTTTGGGTGGAATACTAGAAGTCGAATACGGCGCACATCCATTCTCTTCAAAATAAAAATATAGCTGTAGAGGAGTATTCCCATCCAGCACCGCAGTGACACCAGTTGGACATGCATTGCTGCAAGTCCCCGGCTTCAGAAACCATTTAATTTTCAAGTCAAACTTAAAACGATCACCCGTGGGTGCTAAAATGCGCAGCTCTAATTCCCAACTGCCATCCAAGGCGCGGCCGAATAGAAGACTAACCTTTATAAGAATGAAGACTGCGCTTCATGCATAATGCACTTCCACATAAAAGAATGGAATCCTTCAACCTCATCTCTGGCATAATCAGATAATTATAGTTGCAAATGTACACCAAGTTAGACCCTTTGATCCGAAAGCAGCGCTCGGGAATCCGAGCGGGCAGAATATGGGCTGTGTTAGGCCTCCTTTACGACTGGAGGCAGCACAATGCCAGTAATTAGCGGCGCCAGCTGCTCTTTATTGTGTGGAAAGCAGTTGCTGCATTAGTCGATTGCCGCAGCTCACTCCTAGTTTCTATTATACTTTCCCAGGTTATTCGGGGAACTCGACCCGGCCGATCCCAGTTACTGTTCAGGTAGGAATGGAGGCGAGAAAAATTGTCCGCATGCGAGGTGTAAGTTTAGTTGGCATTTTGTAGGGGTTTTATTTTTGTGTTGAGAAAAATGTAGATTGAGTGAACATCAAGATTATCATGAGTAGTTTTTCTTCAGGGTATTTGGTACCCAGGAGTTTAGGTTATTACATTACTGTAGCATATTTGTAGACAGGATATTGCTGTTTTAACTGTAAAAGAATATTTATAAACAACATGTAAGTATATTCTTACACAAATATCTCTTCTAATTATAAAAGTTAAAAAAATTTACCCAGGGACATTGAACCTTTTAATACAAAATATTAAAAATCATTCAACGCTCTCAAAATACTTTTTGATGAGTGGAAATCTCTCATCCTACCCGAGCACAAAAGGTCAAAAATAACAGCAATTTCAAACACCTATAAAACAGTTTTGACAGGGGAAACAGCTTAGCAGGTTTGTCATACGGAAGTTCCATCTCAATGAAACTTACACAGTGTGTCAAATTACTAAGGAGATAATTGTCTTCAATTGTATTTAAAACTGAGCGACGAATTAACAAATAATTTTCCAAGAATTTTGTTATTTCCAACAAGCGCTTGCTGTGAAAAATCGTACAGATGCGGTAGTGTAAATCAACTGACACCATATTTGTTTGAATCGCTGTGTTCCACGCGGGCAAAATTAGCAAGGATGTGCCCTGATGTTTGCTTATTTGTAGCTTGGCCGTCAATGTAGCTCAGCCGATTTTGAAAAGGGTATAATTACCTCTGAATTTACGAAACAGAAAAATATACCGGAAACTGCTGAAATGATATGTATATCTCACTAAATTGAGAAGAACTTTACCAGTGACCCTACAAAGGTACGTCAGAGGACTGAAAGTAGTTAATCAAGAGTTACTTCACGCCGTCCTATACTACGAATTGAAACCAATTAAGGCTGTGAAGGCTCCAGGATTGAAACGTGGAGATACTTTTTTTTTAGTCAATACAACCGGCCTCCATTGAGAAAAAGTCATGAACCAAATCGACTGGAATGGACAAAGAACATCAGGGTCGATTTCTAGAAAGTTTTGTTCATCGACGAAACGAGTGCTAGTCATGACGGCCCTGATGGTTGGAGGAAAGGATAGGTGGGCAATATACGGAATCGCTATCATCGTTTGAGGCGCCAACGAGGTGATGGATGGGTTATGATTTGGGCTGGGAATTTTGTTGAAACCTTAGTTCGGCAATGAAAAGTGTCAGATAGCAATGAAAGGACATCAAATGCATATATTGCTTTCCTGCACGAAAACTTTGAACCGTGATGAAAAAGACAGAGAGGAACATTCAGAAAAATATCGTTTGCATGCAAGATAATGTGCCTTCGCATTCAACTCAAAAATATACGGAGTAAATCCAAACTGGAGTCCTAGGGACTCAGAAAGATGAGATGATGCAAACCCTTTAGATTTCAACTCAATAAAAAAAACAGTGAAGCATTCTGAAGCAACGGCCTAACGTTGATGGAAAACAATTTAAGAACAAGGATGAGAGGTAGGCAGCTTTTCTTTACAAATCCCAAGGCATATGTGGTAAACATACCACAGGTGAGATCCAGAAATTGGTAAATTCCATGTATTCAAAGTAATTCCTAAGAAAGGAGTGTAAATTTCATTCTGATGCCCTTAAGAAATTTAAGTTTCGATTGTCGCACATTTACTAATTTTTCCAATTTATTCAACGTTTGTGTCCGTTGGCATAAATAAGGAATATCAATTGAAGTGATCTTGAATTAATGATTTTTAATTACACTCGGTAATAATTTGGTACTGTAAGGTGTCTTGCAATTCTGAATAAATAATATTTTTCACCACCAGACAAGCATATGAAATGTTTTCTTTTCACCAGAATGCGTATGTCCAACTTGCCGGAACACCCTGAAAATTGTATAGAAATTCATAACTTTTTTTGTGAAATGATTACGAAAATGTTATCCCGACAGCAATTTAACATTCAGCAAATTATTATTTTAGCAATACTTAATAGTTACAATATTTTAGGAAGTAATGTAGTCTCATTTGTATTTTCAAAAGAGACGTTTGAGAAAAAATGCCTTGGTTTTCGTCTAATTGTTCATCTTAGTTTTTTACTAGAAAACACGCACGAACTTACGGAAGGTCCTTTGCACACAAGTGAGAGAAACAAAAAGAAGGTAGCTACTTTACGTAAAGTATTCTCATGATGACAATCCCATTCTTCTAACTTAGCTGAGTTCATAAAACGTATACAAAAGAATACTGTCTTGTTATTCACAAGGGAATACCAGAAATACCAGAATCAATGTAGCACCATAAATGATGTTCGAGAACCATTTGATGCAGGCTACAAACTTGCGAAGAGAGAAAAAAGCAAATTACACTGATGATCCCAAACTTCCCGCGCCAGTTTATTTGACTACACGTGTTCCTTTGAAAATTTCGCCAAATTCGAGTCAAAAAATAATAAAACGGCTAGCTGCCGTCTAAGCTCAACGATGATACGGTCTCAAAAATAGGATGAAACTTGATTATCACAAAAAAATTCTCCATTACCGTTAAGGAATTAATTTGCGCACCGCCGGCATTACAGTCGCACAGTCCTTTGTTGAATATCTTTCTCACGTCGAATAATCTTTTCCATATTCATCAGGCTCAAAACTAAAAAGTTTTTGATTGCTTTAGAAATATTGCTGGCAACCAGCAATTTTTTCCATGAAAATTCTGTCAAATATCGCTGTTCAAAACTTTTATACCCGTCAGAGTGAATTTCAGAAGCTGAATTGATCCACTGGACGCATTTAGTGTACTGAACATGAGTGAATTACGCGTTTTTTCTGCCTTTAATGACGACAAAGAGCTGATGCAGCGGTCTCGAGTTATTTGATTACGAAGGTTTTACGTGTGTGTCAGACTAGGCAGTTCGCATGGCAAGAGAATTTCTGCGGCTCTGCTGAGTTTTGAATTACACAAGGTAACTCGGGCAACCTGCACCACACAAACAAGTCTGTTTCGAAGTTATGTCCAAATGTTAAAATGATGTTTATCCGAGTTATGCAACATGCCCCGCAAAGCATGCCTTGCTCGTTTTATGTTCACCAAAACTAATGTGTGCAGAACGCTAGCCCGTTCACATTCCAAATGAAACCGTTTCTACACAATTTGTATGACTTCGTTGAACGCACGCATCACTCCAAAAGGCAATGCTGCATTGCTCCAAACAGAGCTTGTGTCATCACGCATGGGATGATGCTCAAAATTAATGTAATTCAATCAAGTCAGGTTGCATTAGCATCATGAAATGGATATGCAGTCCACTTAGGCAGGCAAAATTCCCTGTCTGCGTTAGATGAGCATGGTTATCAAGAAAGGTAACACCAAATATATAAAATACTGTAGATCGTTACGCTTCTTTGGTCTACGAAGTCGTTATGCATTAAATGACATACCTCAATCAGAAGCGCAATATATAGGGAGCTAAATTATGACGCATTTTTGATTTCAGGAGGTATCGCGTGAAAAGTTGTTGAGTTCCTCTAAGTTACGCTGACGAACAACTATTTCTAGCTGTACGAGGTAGCTATGAGCTAGCCAAACTTATGGTATCAGCGGCTGATCCGGTGTCGGTGTTCCAACCAATTTCTTGTTAGCGTTGGAGTATGAGCGAGTTTTGCAGCAGAAAAAGACAATTTTGAGTGAGAAAGTTGTACTTTTAAGTTTTCCATTCCAAAGCTTTTTCAAAAATTTCAATGTTAAAACGTGCGATCTTTTGCACTCTCGTATAATTGCTATCATGCGCTTAGTTTGTGGCTGAACTACGTTATTAGTTTTAGCCAATCCTTGACCATGAGTTCAGAAAAAGATTGCAGTCGGGCTAATTGCTTCAATAAAGTTAAACTTAGTGTAAGCGCCATCCATACTTCTTATACGCTAGTATGAAGAATTACTCCAGCGCAGCCAAAGCTAGGTCGGTCCTATTGGCGCTAGAAGTGCGATATCAGCCAGCGTATAGTTAGTCGCTTACTTTTCTTCTTTGCTCATATCTAGGCATATTTTGTTTGTTCATCCTGAGACATATATAGAGATGACATGTGCATATTGAATTATTTTGTTCATTACCGATTTCCCTAGCTTGACTTCTTTTTCTTTCCAGACACCTCGCAATTCTTCAATATTTTGAAACTTGCTAATGCCATTATTAGTGCTATTATAATCGTTACAGGACCATGATCATGTTCTGTTCATGTTCCATGAAATAAAACAAATGAGCATACGACGGGCTAGTATCAATTTATTGAACCGCTTGGTGAAGTGAAGTTTGTTCCTCAATAACTTAGTAGGCCAGAAAGAGAGCCTACACTTAGAACAGGGGCAATTCGAGGTGCCGAATGTTGGGATGGAACTGAGCTGCATAAACTTAATGAATTACAAGACATGATGACGTGTTGGGATACGGCAACCGTTAATTTTTCTATACATAATAAATGAATATATACTGTTCCCCTTCACTCGCACGTATTTTAAGAAATAATAAAAAAGGTATGCTTTCCGTTCCTCAAAATAGAGCTATTCAATTTCTTCAAATCGTTTCGACGTTGGTTGTCCTGAAGAGAAACATTCATCAAGCTCCTTGGGTGGCTAGAGCTCATTGCTATTCATATGGAGAATCGCATCCACTTCTCAACCATTGCATTCAAGACGAAAGTGTTTCCCGAAAACATCGAGGCAATCTGGGCGGACAATTTTCTCAGGTTCAACTGAAAACAGTTCATTTTTGCCGCGAAGTTCCGCGCTTTGGAGACCAGCCAGAGCATGCAAATGCTGCGTCTCAATCTGGAGGCAGTAATTCAGACTTCCTCCACGAAAAATAGACATGATTCTTTTCAAGCGCTCGCCTTGATTGAATGCTCTGAAATTCGCATGATCGTTCTTTGTTCTCGTGAATGTTTTCAACTGAGACACTTGACTTCTTGTATATGTCGTCCCCTTTTTGTCATACTTCGAATTTAAATTTTGAGGGAATGGATATCTGTAACATCCGCATGAAGTTGGATGTACCATAGTTTTCAAATACATCTTGTTTCTTTTAATAACCATAATTCAAAATCAACTTTAGTTTTTCTACAGCAAATGAGCGCTTTTCTCTTGACTATTCAATTTTTTAAACACACCTAGTCTTTGATGAATTTCAGTCCCCTGAAGAGTTTTCTCTTCT
>JACJUY010000167.1:175696-248709 GCA_014220935.1 Platorchestia sp. MABIK | reverse complement strand
AGATCTCGATGCTGGTGAGCGAGGTCGAGAATTTGAGATGAACGACATTTTCTGGCCATCCAGCACTGCTTCAATTCCAGTAATTGGAGGCGTCATTTTATCTCGTTGGGCAATCAGCGCTGTCATCTCCGTATATGTTGGGTGGAAAAGTTAAAAAACTCATGACGAGTAAAACGCAACGCTGCGGTGTGGTGGAGAGACTTTAAACTCCCAGATTTTCCACCGCTGTGAACATTTTTCCTCTAATTGTTTTGGTTTCTAAGGACTTTTGTTTTAGAATTGCAGTATTCAGTATTTTGCTTCCAGTTGTTACGCGATTAGTTTTTTATGAGATGGCAATTAATATTCCCTAAAAAACAATTTATTTTATGGTCGGCTTGATTCATTTGTTTTTCACATGCAAGTTGCTCATAAGGGAATTAAAATAAGTTCTGGTCTAAAACTTACATTTTGACAGGCGTTGGGACTTCACTTTAACGAATTCGTCTTAGTTTGGCATGCGATTTCATTGCCGGTCTGATCTTAATTTAATGCATCGCTTACTTTAATAGGTCTGGAACACTGTGATCTTGTTTAGTGAAGCTATTGTGTTGTTGTCAAACAAACATTGAAAGAATGATTTGTCATATTAAATCACGGATAAATTAACCATACATCAGCCAAAAATGCACAAAAAATTTCATTTCAGCTCGTGAGTATTTTACTGCAACTGAAATAATCGAAATGGAATTGGAATGTTGTTGGATTAGCACATCTTATTTTTTTAATATTTATATTTTGGAATCCGTCCAAGTTCTTTTAACAGCTTGAGTAAGAACTCCTGTAACTGGATCGATATAATTTGATTAATTATTCACAGCTCTGTGAATACAATTGAACTAGCTGAAGCATGAGTGAATGATTAAATATGCTTAAATTTCCTTCTCAATGAAGGGTACCAGCAATGCATGATCTCTCTTACCTATGCAAGAATATCTGCAATTATCGATTCATAAACCATCAGAAAAAAATTAATTTTTCTAAATAAAGCAAACGTTTTTCTTCATTTTCAATATCTTTGAAAACATCTTGGACCTCACATGAAGATTTTGTTCTTCAAAATGAATTATACAGGCTCCAACTCGTTTATTTTAATTCAGCAATGCAGTTTCCATGATACAGTATCCACGAGACCTCATACCAAACTATTTTCGTGACCCTTAGAATGCGTACCAAAAAGGCACCATATTGAGCCCCAAGTTTACTAATAATGTTGTAGGTACAGTGCTACTATGTGGAGAATAATTTTACCAACGATTAAGATTGAATTAGTGGCCACGATCGTGATTGTTTTACAGCTAACATTTCACTGTCACGTTTACAATATTTTACTTTTTAAATTTATAGACCTTTTGTTTCATGTCTATGAAGTTGCATTTACTCTGATCCATTCATCTAGTTATAATTTAGATTTGCATTTAGCTATTTTCTAGAGGACTATCTCTATTTTCTCACGAAACTTGACACAGCTTTCTCGAGTAATTTGACGAGTCGATTAAGGCGGCAAAAACCTAATTAGCTAATCTTAAATTTTACACACCTCGGCCCGTTATCGTCCGGTCTGGTAGCGTAAATACGTAATATTCATTTTTCTGGGGTCCTGTCCTCAAAGTGCAATATGAAGGACAGAATTGGTCACTATGGTAGCAAATTTGTCTATTGAAGTTTTTTTTTGTCGCTTTTTCAACGTAGTAAAAGGGTGACGGAGTGGCAATAAGCATGCGAGAATTCGATGAATGACTGCAAATAATTCCTTTGGAATCTGATTGTACACATATTTAAGCTCGCATTTGATGACAAGAACGGAGATCGGCTCAATATCAGTCGATGCAATGTCCGCACTTCCTGTCGTGCAGATGTTCAACTCTCTTTCTCTTGTGTACACATGCAGATATTCTACTCTCTTTCTCTTGTGTTCGGTATTGTTTTAATTTCTCCTAGNATGCATAGTGACACATCATTTTATAAAAATTACCTCTTCATTCCGGTGCTTGCGTAAGATCTCAGCAATTCCTTCACATACTTTTGTGATCTGTTTTTTTCTCACTCCTTTATATATCATATATAAATATGTTAAAGCTGACCTCGTCTACATACATGACGTACATCAATCAATCAAATTACTGCCTCATTCTTACAAGACTGGTCTACTTCTTTGACTTTGGATACCTCAAACATCCCGATGCTCTCAAACTTTTGTGGCTTAGGCAACACTTCTTCAAGCCTTCGCAATGTAAATATACTTTTCAAGCCCAATATCTTTGATACACTCAATGCTATGGTCTAAATATCTTTCCGCTTTGCAAACTTAGTACTGTAGAGTAATTTCAAAAAAAGGTATTTTCATCACCCACGTAATGTATGGTACTCTTTCCATAACCTGTGAATTTTCTTCATTCATTTCATTTTTTCCATTACACCCCAAAGGTTTATTATAAGAAAGTTTTGTATTAATTTCTCGATTTAACGTCTCGTGCATTCTCTCCATCCTGCAGCGCTACAAAGCTCTTCTTCAAGCCTAGGTCTCTTATTTTCCAATTTCTCAAGTCCATCAACACCCGATTCATCACTTTAAAAATTTCGGCTCTACTAAATAATAAAGCCGCTCTGGCGAACAACTTTCAAGTTCAACTAATTGAGTCAACTTACAAGATATGACCATGTAGCTCACATTAGTGTTGATTTCATTCCCAAACGTCTTTCATTATTATAATTATCCTCCTTGAAGTTTCATATCGATGTGCTTAATTTTTCCTCTCTTGATGCCATACATTCAGGGATTTTTCGCAAGTGTACAGCTGGTCTCTTCTTCAAACTAATAATGAATGTCAAGAGAATACATGACGAAAGTCGGTGTCCGTCACATCACTGTACATTGGAAAACCTTCAATTTGTATAGCCCAAAAGCGTGATTCTAAGAGACTCTATGAAATGAAGCTACAATGCTCTTTTATTTTATTTTCCTTTAATCTTTTGTTAAAATTTTTACATTTTAATTCCCACTCTTGATTAAATAAAGATTTCAGTATTTTTTTATTCAACGACTCGGCTAAGTTTTTTAATTTTGCCATTTTAACGCCGTATGGTGCTTCTTTATTCAGCTCAATCGTTGCATGACTTTCACCATATTTTTAGCACCCATCGTAAGTAACATCAGTTCATTATTGACTTTATTTTAGTCACTCACACAATGCTCATCATTTCACTCCTCTTCTACTTTCACCGATCACTTATAAATTTCTCAAGTGCTTCTCCATCAAAAATTCAAACAAACACAAAACTAAAGACTAACACTGTAGTTCCTTCTCCACAAAGTCTATTTTGCAAACATTTAAATGAATACCATTAAAAAAATTATTCATGATTTATGGTCTATAGTCTACATCTTAAATTCAGTGAATAAAAAACTATTTAGTTTGCGTTTTTCAGGCAGGTTTTTTCCGTTTCAAAACATTTTTTAGCTCGAGAACATGTCCGGCTCTTACCTTTCTTTTAGGAAAAAGAAATTCTTCTGCTTTCCGCTTCACCTCCTACGTTCATCTGAAAAATCCGCATATATAATCTTTTGCGCCAAACATTTCCATTTATAATCTACGTACCATTTTCCTTTAATGGTACCTTCATCGTATCCATTTCTCTAATTTATCACTACATTGCGCTACGTACGTCAGAACTCGTTCGTACATTATTGAACGAATAAAACCTCTCCTAACATAGTCATTGTTCATCAAAAACATTTTGCGATTGAAAACTCGGAGCAAAAGATCACCTCTAAGTTCTATTTTTAGTTTCTTTTTCCAGATTCAATTTTGGCCTGCGTTTCCTCAATGGCTGCTGGTCTCTTTCTCTCTCTAAGGTGCCTTCGCGAGTAACAAAACGCTAATGAAGTAATTGCTAACGTATGAGGAGCCCCACACCTCCATCCCCTTACTTTAGACTATTTTCTTACTGTGAGAAAGGAGATCTGATTTCATTTCAGCGTCAGAGAAAAAAAGAGGGATACAATGTAAGCACTTGTACATTTATGTACTATATACATCATATTTTAATAAAATATTCAGCAACAATGCTGCACTAGATGACATGTCTGAAATGTAAAAAAATATAGTCGATGTGTTGGACTTTGATTTTGTAATTTCGTTCAAATGAGTATCAACTTAATTTCTTCAGTTTTGATCCCAGCAAGCCGTACGACAAATTTAGGTCGGTGACCTAGTGAATTACATGTAAGTTGTGTCCTGAGAGTTTTTGGATTTGCTGAGCTATCTAATTTTAGACAGAGAAGTTAAAGCGCTTACATCATATCTTATTCATCATTCGATGGAAGCCTGTCGAAAGGCGGAAAGCACAAGCAAAAATGAAAATAATTTATTTTACCACGTGAGCTACTGTTGGTCTTATGAGTTTCCCCGCATTTTTAAAACCTTTCTCCTTACTTGCAACTCCCAATGCAATTGAAAAAAATTGAAATGGAATTTCTTTTCACTTATCCCATCGTTGTACACACTTATACATCACTTTCACCATCGTTGTGATTATGCATCACTGGCATCATCATCGTATGCATCACTGGCATCATCGTTGTACTTATGTCTCACTTGCATCATCGTTGTGCTTATGCATCATTTGCATCATCGTCGTACTTATGCATCACTTGCATCGTCGTTATCCTCATGAATTTAACAAGTAATGACTCGATCTCAACATTCTTCGTAAAAGCTCGTTTGAGTTGTATTGCGAAATAATAAATAGATGAAACCAGTTCGACGTTTCAAGAGTAACAAATTTAATCAACAGTTAAAAGCAATATGTGTGTGTATTCTCTTTAGGCCCGAATAAACGTTAGTACAAACATCACAGACAAGCACTGAAAGCCTACATATATATATGCGTGTCAGCCAGGGTCTGTCTAAATCTCTTGGTTTGCTGACAAACAAACAGTTTAAATAACACGATACAGCACGAGGGAAGGGCTCGCTCTAAACTATATTGTATTCCGACGTTAAAGCCCGTACCTTCAAACTAAAGAAACACAAACTTGTCTTTCAAAAGTTTTCAGAAAGACAGGATGAAAAACGCGATCGAAAACAAATTGTTGACATCGAAGCTTGTGTCAAACGCATCCCAATATCAGAAAATTCAGAATAATCTGAAAAAATGTCTTGCTTGATTCTCAATCATGGTTCTCATGCTTGATATTTTCCTTCAAGTCACAGATGAGATTATGTTCCGTATGATAAAAACTTGCATCCATAAAATAAACAATGTTTACATGTGACTTAGAGACAGAGTTGTTAAAAAATACAGCTCAGTTTTAGCATTTCAATTTAAAAAAAAAATCATCAATCGTAGAGAAATAAGCTTAGTTGTTTTGGTTGTGAAACTTCGTCATGTGTTACAAGCCTCAAGCGAATACTGTTACGAGCCTTTGAACTTAGGCTTAATGGTGCTCAGAGAAACAACCATTTTCTTCTGCCTAGCGCATGATAAAAGTCCCACGTTCATTTTCGGATGTTAAAAGACAAACAGATATCGCTCATTTAGAAGGACGATTTCTTAGAACATCAACTATGCCCAAAAGTAACAGATCAATGAAATTTCCCGTTCAACGTCAATTATGTACTGTGATCACCATTGTTCTCGTGATATGTTTGGCATCTCTCTCTCATTTTAAACATTACTTTTCTAATTAGCTCAGAATTGTATTTGAAGACGTTGGTATTTATCGTGATTCGGCCAAGCATATCCCGCAAATCCATCAGAGGTGTCTTGAATGTACCGTCTTTCAAAACGTCCCAAAGGACAAAATTGCACGGCATTATAAATCACAAGATATTTTTCAGGCGCAATGTCAGAACTTCTAGGCGGCCAGCCCAGGAGCCCTGAATTCGAAAATGAATTCGAAAATCTATTCTCTTGCACAAGTCAGCCGGAAATGATCATCGTTCTGAACATTAAGTCTAAATCAAACGAGAGCAGATAAAAACATAGGAGCTGGTGAAAATGATGAACTTTTGTGGTACATGAGACTGAGCCCATCTCCTAACGATTGCAGTTTGTGAGTAATTTGTGAGATAAAACTGGGAAATATCTTCATGGCAACTCCGTACACTAATGCAAACCTGTATGATCATATGAACGATCAAAATTACAGGTATAAATTAAAATTGACATTATGGTTGTGAAGCAGAAAAGTTATTTGATGCTACTAAATTTAGTTTAGAATTGAAGCATAACAAAACAATTCATCTATTGAATTACTAAGAATTTAACGGAAAATACTGGAGCAAAGCGAAAACATTGAATACTGAGAGGGATTGAAATCCTCTATATTCATGGTCAAGCGTGGGAAAAATTCCGCTGCGCGCGTGAAGAATTTTTGTGAAGTTAATTGGATTTGAAGGAGTGGAAGCTAAAAAAACAATTTTAAAAATATGTGATCTGAGGAGTACCGTTTTTGAATCCCGTGCCAATAAATGTTACCGTATGAAGTTACCGTTTTCTAACCACAACCGTAGCGAATTTTATCAATAGGGAACCGTTCAACTTCGCTGTACACCGAGCCAAATTGAGCATGCGGAAGTTGGTGAACGACTCTAAGAGAAGCCTTCTAATTGATTGACTAACTTCCAAGTGCCATTTTGAACCACTCAAATGCTCAGTCTATCGGCAGGGCCAATTTCTCTATAATTTCTACCATGTTTCTAGGAACATTCGCATGCTCTCCGTGGAGCATATGAGACCCTCACTCATTTAGGAGTTTCTTTTGACTGCTAGACTGCATACCGCCATAATTTGAGTGAAAAACTGGCAAATTAGGCTGGTAACGGCGGCCTTTATGGCATGTGGAGCTCAACTGCGAGGCTCAGAAGCCCTGACGTCCGACTCGAGCCGAATATAGCTTATGTAAGAGGGCGCAGAAGAGGGATTGTCATGGTGCAGCTCATGGCTAACTGCCTGCCGAGGTCTCTGTGTTAGTGTTCACAATTTTCGATGTTGTGTAATTTTTTTTACCAAAGACGTAGGGTTCTAAATTCAAGGTTGATTCTTTTTTCTGATCAAGTGTACTGCACAATTTGAATAAAACCACACCCAATATCTTCATGACCAACAGTGCCTTATGTTTGAAAAATGATAACTTTTTTGCTAGAATCTATCGTTTGGAAGGGTGTAGTTATTAAATTGTTTTTCTTCTTTTCAGTGAATGATAGCTCCCAAAAAAATTTGTGTGGGTCTTTTATTTAGCATAAATTATTAAATTTCATGATGCCAAGCACGTACCGATTAGGTGCCCGAGATGCGAGGTGGTGGAGAGTTTTCGTTTTCACTCAAAGCTTGTATGGAACGACAGAACGAAAAGAAGAAACCTCTTAGCAAAATTTGTAATCTACCTTTATCAGAATCCTGCAATTTAAACTCATTCAATGAAAAACGGAACGTTTAAAAGATGGAGCTGGCGATCTAGATTTATGATCTGTAGTTTATAATTCTTTAGGCGCACCTAGGAAAGCTTTTATTGTTTACGAATTAATAATTTTTCACCGTCGGGATTGCCTTTCAGAAAAAAATGTGGGCTTTATTTTTATTTAAAAAAAATTTAAAAAATAAACGGGAGAAGCCGTCTTTGAAATCAGACGCTCTTTGAGACGACAAACATTTGTTCGGGTTGAGTGGAACGCAGAAGAGCTAGCTGATCCTCTAGAGAGCTTCTCCCAAAATAGAACAAGTTTTTGAAAGGAGCTTTTGGGCTTCATTCAGCAATCACAAACAGAGAATTTCAATCAGTACGATTGCCTCGACAACGAGTGAGAACTGTACAGTGATATTGGGCGTCGAAATAAAACAAAACCTCTTTTCTCGTCTGTGGTGTAGATTTGAGACAGAATCTACAGAATATGGCACAGAGAAATTTTTCTTACAGAACCGAGACACTTTTGTGTGTCAAGTTGTTATAAAACCGACCCACAAAAGTTTGTCAACAACATACATTTCAATCTATGTATTATGACACACTTTTGTGTGTCATGGGCTTATACGACACAGTTGAGTGTGTCAACCACGACACACTTAACGTGAGTCAATTTTATTTCACATAAATATTTCACTTTCTCAGACTGGTCACTGAGTACACAAATATACTGACAAATTCTAAGAATTAGTAGAAAAATTAGTGAAGGTATTAGGATTTTTGGGGAGAATTGGACTCCATTCACAAAATCTAAACACAGTTCGGTTTTCTGCAAAAAATTTTTAACCCTTTGAAGCGTAAAAATGTAATTTAACTATCTCAACCACTTTAATATGTGATCAAAGGATATACTCTAATGTGCATCAAAATATTTCGAAAATCCGTTTGGGACACAAAGGTTTGTCAAAAATTTCTCTCAGTGTACTCAACTCTTTAAATTTTTCCACTTCATGTTGAGCCATTTCTAAGGGACACTGGGACGAAACCTGGAGTAATTTTAGTGCGGGTGCAGCAAGAATATAAATAGGACAGGGATTATGCTAATGTACGGTCCCTCAGGTATCCAATTAGAGTTAATTACGCGAATTTAGAACGCGATAGCCAGCCCCGACGAATCAGCTTAGCTTGCAATCCCGCGAGCATTGTTCTCGTTTCAGGGGAGAAAATTTACGCGTGCATCAGGGATGCTGTCAAGTAGAATTTAATACATGTTTTTAACCTCTCTGAATTTATGAGCCTCGTCACCTTAGTCTTACTTTTCACAAGCCCTTAACTGACTCGCGCATTCAAGGACATGCTAAATAAATCCTAAGATTTTGTAGGATTTTTTGACGTGACAAATTTGACGTATTCGCAAAATTGTAGGATTCGCACTAAAAAAGATGTCTTTTGGTCGCATTCTTTTTGAGTATTCTTCTACTGAAACCGATTTGTAAATGTGTGTCGTGAATGGGGTACAGCACAATTTTCAATGACATGCAATGATACGACACCTGGCGTGCTCCATGGTTTAAAGTCTGCAGGGTTTTATAATCCCATTTGAGCTTGGGAAAGCAATACGTTATCCAACTTTTGTTCACGTCCACAGATAAATTTAACTCATCTTTCAAGTTTTTTACCACTGAAGATAAGTTTTGAACATGTTCAAGTCATCATTTGTCATTTTAGATGAAACGTCATTAACATGATGACAAATTCAAAGATAGCATCTCACGAAGTTATTTTGATTCTGTATCGATGATATTGAAATGTGAAGCCTTTTTTTCGAGACAATAATATACACACCCTCTTTACGTCATATTCAGAAACAGACTATGGCAGAATTGTGCCTTATGTTTTATTTCTGGTATAGTTATAACTGGTACTTATGTTTTACTACTGTTCTAAATTCTAACAAGTAAAACAATATGCGCCTCCGCCTCTCCTTCTTAGGAGCCAAATCGCAGCTGACTTATTGCCCGCAAAATCACTAGGTTTGAACGTCGCTGAGTTGTAGCACTTGATGACCAGCAACAGCAAGGAGTGTCGGCTGACACCACGCAAAGTCATGCATCGACTACGTCTTTACACGATTCTGTATCACTGCTGGCTGAAATTAATCGTAGAAAAGTGGTTGTGAATTACGGTAAGTTTTCAGCGCTTCATAGAGATAGAGTCGTTTGATGGCCTTAGTTATTGCTAAAAATTAGGTTGCTTTGCTATTTTGTACAAAATCTAAGTCGCACTTTCACAGTACTGTAAAAGAATCTTGAATTAGGAGAAAACTTGTGAAATACAACCAAGTGTTAGTTCCTACACGACGCCAAACTTTTATCGCCTCAAAACTTTTGATATTATCGCTGCCTGAGACATAATGAAGATGTTCTGGAAAGAGCCAATACCATTTTACGTAAAACCAATCCCAATAAGCAACTGATAGTTTCTACATCTAACTGTTTAAAATAATACTTATAACGCAGAATGTGAAATTACATCTCTTTAAAGAAGATGTGTGATTTCAGGTCCACAATAAAATGAATGATGTCAAACAACAGCAAGAAAAGTTGGCGTTTGCCTGCAATCCCTACCGTAAAATCTGAAACGCTGTCATGCGCTCATAAGTTCCCGTGATGCTGAGTTAGTACTGCAAGCGCTGCTCTTCTTTTTTCAACATTTTTCCTCACACATGTCATTTTGAAGAAATTGTTACCTAAGTTCCCTCTTTATTTTTTTACAAATAAAATTCTCCCCAGTTTTGTTTCATGGTGGGTAAAAATTTGTGGATATCATTGCTCTATTTAATTTTTCCACGCATGAGTTCATTTTTATTCTCATTTTGTGTTGGATGATTTTTATTCTCATATTGTGTTGTTTGATTTTTATTCTCATGTTGTGTTGGATGATTTTTATTCTCATTTTGAGTTGGATGAAATCATCTGATCTCATGTCTGCGTCTGTCCTCTGGCAATTAGTGTTGGCAGAATTTTTGAAGATAAAGATACGGAAGAACTGTGGTTTCAGCAGGATGAAGCTCCGCCGTACACATCAGGTTCATCCATGGGGTGGCTAAATCAGTCATTTTTATACAGGTTAATTGCGCACAAGAGTTCGTTTCCCTGGCCAACACGATCACCAGACCTTTCCCCGTTAGATTACGTCCTTTAGGGTCATTTGAGAGACCACGTATTCTGTTCAAATCCAGCAACTCGAGAAGACCTCAAGAAAGAAGTTCGGAAAGTATAATAAAAATGTAAAATACCATTTTTATTTCCCTATCCTGTCCGTGAAAATGTTGTAGCAATTTTAAAAGGTATACATTTTTAGCAACCATCCTGCATGCACACATACAAGATATGTGTGTATCATACTGAATGTTAACTCCTTGTAGATCTTTCGCGTAGCGCTGCCTTTCGAAGAAGTGTCTTTCTGCTCTTCAGTTGCATTTTCCACGCAATGAGAAAGCATTATGATGTTTAGCAGCTTCATCAAATCAATTCAATCTCATAAAGCGTTTTGGTACTTCCACTTGTTATGATCTTCTAGCTCTCACGTGTTCTTAAGATAGGCTCTGCTAAATTTACCATTTATAATGTTTTCTGATAACCCTCATTTTATGGTAGAATGCAAAATTTCTAGAATCTACAACTTCGGGAAGGTTTTGACTAACTTCAGAAGATGTGATGAAAAATAAAGTACGCCAACTGTGAAACCAAATTTTGATGTTCTCTTAGATGTTGGTTGCCTCGAACAGGGATAGCTCTTTTATAGCGCCCATGTTCTGTATCCTGTCTACTAGTATTAGGGATGTAAGGCAGAAATGGAAGCGTAACAACATACACAGAAGTTTATTAGCAAATGTAGGAGTTCAGGTGCACGCGGCCCGTCAAAATGACGGAATTTAAATATTCTTGTTCTTTTGCACTTGTGAAACTCGCATCACACGTACTACCTTTGGGCACATTTAACTTGATTCCAATATGTGATGAACTACCAGTCTCGTCCTATCATATTTTAACTTTAATATTCCCTCCTCCACGTAAATCTTTCAGAGCGTGACCGAAAAACTGACCAATCAAACAAGCCAGCAACAACTGTAAATCATTAAGGTGTATACAACACTTGTTGTTTTACAGAGTTGCTTAAATTAAGGAATTTTATGTAATGACATAGTTGTTACTTGAACTAGTGGTCCATGTGCATTTTACAGTAAGTACAACTTCGCATCTGCTTCAAAATAAGTGCAGGTTTTTCACTGCCAATACCCTCGAACTCGGAGCCACTTTTTACTCTTAAGTAGGATGAGAATCTTACCCCAGATAAATTTTCATTCCATTTATGCAGAACAAATCTTCTCAACTGCGCAAGGAGGAATAATTTTTTATTTTACGGCTCAGGTTTGATGGCTCTTTTGGGAAAAATTTTCAGCAAAACTTTATCGTGGAAAAATTATTTTTTAGATCAAGGAATGGCTCCAGGAACAATTCTGGAGATCAGAGGAGCTTCTTTTTACTCTCCGAACACCTTTGCCTCCTCTGAGAAAAATATTTTTTCAAACTTTAATGTAGCAATTAGACCGGCAATGTAGCACTAAATATGGCAGGTTTACCTAAAATGAGATCGTACATTCAGGGAAAGTTTTGAGTCTGTTTCGTATGGTAGAATGAATATCCATTTTTCTAACTACTAATGTTTCAAATTTGAATTTTGAGTTGAATTTTTTTGACTGAAATTCAGTCATAAGAACTACTATTTGCATAGGATGTCATTTAATAGGGACTTTTTGGTTACAAAAATCGGGGTTGCCAAAAAGTTGAGTCTTTATTTTCGTGCGCTATGACTACCGTTCAATAATAATAGTAATAATAATAATATAATCAACAGAACAAAACAAAACATTTATTTTACTAGAATAAATGAAACGTTTTCAAGCTATTGATGTTATGGGTCAAGTTTCTTGGTGATCTGAAAACTGATGGAAATGAACAATAATATTATTTAGGAATGAGGGAAATACAACTTGTTATTCGATGTTTTTAATGAAGTGTGGAAAAGATGATGTAAATTTTTGAAATTCACATGATCAGAATGAAGTTTACATTTGAGCACTCTTTGCCTGAATATCTTCATTTGATTTACATGCATTCACGAGTAAATCATTTCTACTTTTCTCTTCACCAAAACTATTCACGAGAAAAATTTTGGGTGAATTTTGAAACACTTGAGAATAAATATCTATTCTATTTCGAATTTTGATTCCAGACCGCATTCTGGTAGAAACCCAATCTACATTCAAAATAAAATTCAAATTAAGTGTCAATTAAGTGTTAAGGTTAAAATTTCAGCTCAAGCTTTTTACATACTTAGTTAGTTAGGAATCGAGAGTACGATTATACCGCAGTGGAAAAAATGAATAGATTTTGAAAAAATTATGAAACTTGAGCGTGTTATCTAAAAGGAAGTTGTGACTGCTGTTATTTTCTTTATCATCAATATTTTCAGGAAAGTGTACAGAGCTAGTAGGGGTTAAGCTCTAAATATCGCCTTGATAGGACAAAGATATTTCTAGCGAGAGTCATGAAGCATCAAGAGACCATTTTTCGATTATTTTCAAAATAAAACAAAGAACCAACGTTATAGAGAACGTTTATTGATGACAACGTTTCGGAATATGATTATTCCATCTTAGTGCCGGAAGAAATAAAATGTTTTTACCGTCGTTCTTTTTCTTTTCTTTAGAATTTGAAATTTGTTTTCTGAAAATTTTTTGTTTTAAAAATAAGATTGATTCCCTAAGAATCGTCTTACAAGCACTACTACATTTTAGGATTATATTCGGTTTCAATACAACAATTTGTCGACATTATCCATAAATAGGAAGCCATAACCGTCTCTGCGGTGTGGCCGCGGCACATTTAATCTGTCACTTAAGTGATAGCGCTCAGTTGTACTGCAGAACAGACGTGTGGACAGTGACATAATAGATAGATATAAAATCCACGAATCTACTTATATGGACAGAAGCGATTACGGAACACTTTTTCATGAGCTAGTTAGGTGAAGAGTGAGTGTGAAAATGCAAATGTTGAGAATAAGTTGAATAAAAATTGAAAATTAACTTGAGAATTTGTTTCAGAGGTCATTCAGAGCTCGTCTCTTTTGTGCTTGTAGGACTTCTCTGTTGTCATACTCGCATGCCGAAGCGATGGCCGGGGCCACCACGCCCTCCTATTGTGCTGTTGGCTGTCTCAGTTCAGATGTCATACTTGCATAAGGGCTATGGTTCTTAATCTTGGTTCGATCGAACCCCTGGGGTACGGTAAGTCGAACCCCTGGGTTCGGCATGGTAAAGTTTGTGCGCTAATACAGTGGATGGTTATTTCCTAAATGTTTTGAAGTTGAAGAAAAAAACACATTTTATTTTTCCAATTGCGAACGGTTCGATGAATGCATGTATGGAACTTGTGGGGTTGAGTACCTAAAGCAAGGTTAAGAACCCCTGCATTCGGGTAAGATGCTAGTCACATTAAAGCACTGATTCAGCTCAAGCAAATAATAAGCACGATTAACCTGTTTCCATAGTACAGGTTGCGAGTTATGGTATAGAAAATATGGTTAATTCAAAAGGACTTAGCTGATCTCGTTTTGGCGATTAAAGTGCATCACGAGGTCTCGCCTCGGGATGGGAGGCATAATTAGATCCTCCCAGAAGGTAAGCTAATATCTGCTTGAAAGTTAATTGAAAAGACTTCTGATTTTCCCCCCACTGAAATTTCTGCTTTTTGATTTTCACTTTAGTCGAAACGCTAGACTGCGCTTAACAGTACTTGTATAGACTAATAAATGAACAATCCATGCATAAGCACTACATCCAAATTATAATAGAAGATTGGGGCAAAAAGTCGGAAATGCACATACGCTAACGAACAACGATAAAAGGAGAAACAGTCTAAAAAAGCTTTCTAAATGTGGACAACTTCAGTATGTGGGCGAATTTTCCACTCTAATTCACACTTAATTTATTTTACAGTTCACATTTCATTCATTTGCATAATTCCTTAGCAACATTTGATGGAGCAAAATGTGAGCTCAAATAAAATTCACTCCTTTCTCCCACCCATTTCACAAACTTGCGATACTTTATGCCCGCAAAATGAAGGTCTTAAGTTTATTGGCTTTCTTCAGCGACGCTTAGGAGGTGTTTCTCGCGAGCCAATGCGCACAGACACATTAACTCAAACATGATTGGGCAGTTTTTTTATGCATTATCCTTCAAATCAATTTTCTGTTGATTTCCCTGAGTACGATTATTATCATCTTTCGCTATTTTTTGAGGTGAAATAGGAAGGTAAATTTTATCTAAAGAGCCGTGGCACTCCAATAGACTTTCTTGAGATCACTTTTTGGGCATATTTCGGTAATACGCCATTTTCCACTGAATCAATTCTTACGAAAGTTCTTTCCCGCTTAGTACCTTCATTTTGGGCATTCTACTGAAAGCATTTCGGTGTCGTGCATATTCCTTTCTTGAGTCTTCGAGAAAAGCATTCTCCAGAGGGCTATTCTCCTGCACAGCCTTGTCTCCGGGAGCATTTTGCAAGGAGCCCCCAATCTGTCGGCGTCATCTTGAAGAAGCAAGACTCGACCTGCGCACCATTTGAGCCAGAGGAACATTTTCCTTGCCAGCAATATTCCAAGGAGCCTCTGAGCATTCCAGCCCGACACATCTACCCCTTATCAAATTACTGAGCCTTGTGTTCCATCCGGGAGCCTCCAAACAAGGGAAGACTTTCTTGCTGTCCCGCAATGCAGTTCCGGACGCTCGTCCAAAGTTTAATCAAGACGGCATGAATGGTCGAGCAGTTTTGCTTTGGTTCCGTAGTGACATAACAGATTCCCTAGAAAGGTTCATTCTTGCAGTATTGGAGCCATCGACGACGCGTCGGCAGAGCAAAGTTTTACAAGACCTGAGTTTCCTGGTTTTGTGTACGAGGCTTCTCACAAGTGGTTTAGGTATTTCCAGCAGTTGTTAGGGTTATTTCTTTATCGCTGCTGACCACATTTTACAATTGAGATTTAGCTGGGGCTTTTCTATCTCTATATATCTAAAAAAATGATTCTATTGAGAAGAAACTAATAATTGAAATGGCGTAAAATTGTTTCATTTGAAAAATATTGCCGTTCATTCTGGTATTTTGAAAATTACCACACTTCAGAAAGTATCATCAGAATGTACGTTGAATTCATGGAGGCATGAAATATAACTTTTTCTAATATCTTTACTCCATATTTTCATTTAAGTAAAAAGAGTTTTTTTAACAGCCCTCTCAAAGAAAAATGAATAAATCATTTTATAATAGAATAAATTTGCATAAATTCACTAATTTTTATTTCAGTCATTTGCTAAAATAAATTAATCTCAAAATTTTAGGTTAAATTTAGGAATAGTTATTAAGCCCCAGACTTCAATTTTACGTGAATCACTTCTTTGCTGCCATAGGGAAATAATTTTAAAGTTTATCGAGATAAGTGAGATTTTACCGTTGTACCACTGCAGAGTGAAGCTCATGAAAAAGTAAAAGTGGGTGAACAGAGAAATTTTTCAAAAAAGTGTTTCATGGAGTTTTGCCTGTTTTTCAACTAAGAAAACGTCCATTTCTATTTGTGTCAGCTTCCAGAAAAAATCATCTTGATTGCCTAAAAGTTTACACTAATATTTTAGCAAAAAATCATGTTATATTTCACACAGCTCATTCGGTAAGAAAAGATTTCTAAGAAAAATTTGTTTTACCTAAATTATTATTTCTGTCCTATTGATAATGGAAGATTCAATAGAATGTTTCAATGGATGGTATGTGTCCTAATGTCAACTTATTTCAGAGCGGGAAAAGGATAACGTCGAAACCTTTACGAACAATCGTGGTTCAGTACATACATTTCAAAATAAAATAAATAATGGCCAAAACGGGTTGTTTTGATATTGTGGCTCCACAATTTTATTGCTTCGCTCACTGTACCATGAGATCAAAAAGGTTGAAAGTTACAGCTCTAGATCACGTGCTCGGCCTTATCTCCAGGCATGACGCGTGACCTGAAAGAAGAAAACTTTACCCATTCACTACAGCTTCTATTCCAAGTTGCGACGCTTAAATCTATACTCTTTTAGAGGGATATCCATAGAGTTTGGTTCAGACGCAGACGTATGATCCGTAGTCCGAAAAGATGACGCAGTCGATCTGTCTGATAAAAGGTTCTAGATCAGGAGCAATTTTCTGTTTTGTCTGAACGAAACAGGAAGCTTCTGTTTTGTGTGAAGGTTCTAAATTACAAGGAATTTTTTGTTTTGTTTCTGAGCTGCGTTGAGATAATGTTGGTTACAAACTTTTCTGAGCTTCCCTTTAAGCAAGTTATGGAAATTTAAGGGCATGAAGAAACACTGCGGCAATCAATAAGGGAATTAAAAGTTGTTTCGTGGTATGTTCAAGTTGTAAAAGCTACCTTTCCTTCTTTCGTCTCGCCACTGCTATAAGTAATGTTGTTTTTCTCCGAAAGGTGAACATTTACATGACTGAAGAGACCTGACGCTTGATAAAACAAGCAGAAAATGACATTTTACGGAGAGAACAACACAAGAATATGCAAATATATTCACTAGTCTTCTACAGTTGGGAAGTGAGGAATGAAGTCTCTTTGTTGATATGTGGGGAGGCTTTTTGAGCAATGGATGCACTAAGAAAACATTTAATATGCGTCAAAGCTGCAGTAGCACCAGAAGTTATAGCAACTTCTGAGACGTGTTTCTCTGAATAGCTTCTTCTGTCGAAGGAATCCTTGGGTCCATGAATTGATGCTTCCATATGAAAATTTGACTCGCATGTAGCAGACGTGAATTTATTTTAATCATTGAGCCAATCCTTGAATCGGTAGACACATCGGAGGAAACATTTTCACTTCATGTTTTACAAGGCAGTAGCAAAATCACTAAACCTCACGCGTATCAATGATAGAATATTTTCCTGTAGTGTACTGTATTGGCTTCCATGTTAAAATTAGTCTAAAAATATTTTAAGATGTTTTTAAACTGTGGCATGTCGTCAAACTGCATTTTTTAAAACGGGACGCTTGAAACTGTGTTGTAAAATTTGCATTTTTGTGCTAACCTAGATTCCGAAATCCAGATTTCAAAATATTTAGTCAACTATGCAAGTACCCAATCGATTTCAGGATTTCAATTTTACTAGATTTCTTCTGCAATTATGCATCTCTCATGTGAGAAGCAATGCACCATCTTTACTCAACAGCATGCAATATACACAGTAAAATTAAAGGTGTAGCCAGGAATTACTTACAGTATCGAATGTCTCGACGAAAATTTTTTCTGTCTTTGTTACTCCTACTCTGGTGTCTGTGCGTGATTATTGCCTAAGAATTTGAGACTTGAGCGAAACCTGAAAATGGGCCACTCGATCTCTTCGAATTGCAATGTTATTTCGTATTCACTTGTACTCTACTCTTTTCTATTTCATTCCCCCACAACATTTTCTACCCCCATTTCCATCGATTCTATTATGTTTTTTTCTTGGCTCTGTTCTATTTTATTCATCCATTTCCATTTTATTCAAACACATCAAACTTCACTTCATTTATTTATAATTGACATTTGTAATGTGCGATTTTCATCCCTTTTCCTGCTATGCAATTGCAAGCATCTTATCATTGCTCAACTTCACTTCCGTGCAATTCCCTCCAAAACCTTTCTCAATACCTGTAAAATCCTGCTGGTAAAATATTTCTTTGATCACTAGTTGGAAAGAAAGTGGATGATGTGCGCGCATCAGGTTATCTTTTCCCCAGCAGTTCAACTTCCGGTGGAAAATTCGAGCTGCGTGATGCGGACACATCGGTTTCAGGATGCATGTTTATATTCATTCCAGTTCAGTGTTTATGTTCATTTATTAATACTGACTCACAAAACATTCTCCGCATTATTTTTGCGTCTGGAGAGTTTTGAGCTCTTCCTCATCAAAAGAGATTCTAAGATGAAAGCAAAACCGATCGTCTGGTAGAGAATTTACTGACAACTGCAGGCAATCCAATGCCAAAAAAAAACAATAAACTTAATGAATTGAAGGATTTATGACTCAGTTGTTACGTTTCTTAAATTCATTTTACAAGCTTCACGATACTCGTATTAGTAAACCAATACAGTAAATGTTTAGACTCTAGATGGTTGTAAAATGCTGCATTTCACTTGCCATAATTTAGCTAAGCGCCTGATAGACACTAACAAACGTGACCAAAAAAATTCTCACTTAGTAACAAGTATTCCCACAACGACACAGAACGTAGTCTGGGTCCCCTCCGGCCCTCACAGTGATTAATTCAGCCCAAATCCACCTTGACCAAGACGATATAACTCTCCAGGAAGCATTTCTGCTCTTTTATGACTGAGACCGTGGCGCAGTTAAGCACGCAGCTCACTCAACAATTCGCGACCCTCATTCCACATAATAATATACATTTTGCTGGCTTAGAGCATTCCAGTCGTCTTTTGCACTCCAGTTGTCATTTGCACTCCAGTTGTCTTTTGCACTCCAGTTGTCTTTTGCACTCCAGTTGTCTATTGCACTCCAGTCGTCTTTTGCACTCCAGTTGTCTTTTGCACTCCAGTAAAATTTCTCTGATGGTACAGAGTTGGATGTCTCATAATCCCGTAGTAGGTGGCATGATCCGATTAAGCTAGGGGAGGTTAACTCGATATAATCGATCAGGTAGAATTATGAATAGTGTACTTGAGGGTTGAGGGCACTACAGAAGTACTGAAGTAAATGTACTACAGCAACACGCTCAGTGCGCCGTAGGTGAGTGTACAAGATCTTTCATTAAGCCTTGAGATACTATTTTTAATTCGTCAGCCTAGCTTCTTCCTTCCTATTTTTGAAGTTCTTCTGCGCTATGAATTTGCCTTACAATTTTGGTTAGTTTTTGAAACTCGCAATATTCATATTTCTGTTTTTCGAATCGCTTGTTCGTTACACTGCCTTCAATTTGGTAATTTAAAAATTGTACAGATTGAAATTATAGCCCGCTACAGTCGCTTTGAAACTGAAGCATGGAGTTAATAGACAATGAAATTTCAATACTAGAAGCACTTTTATTTTCGCCTCATAGAGATCTTCCGTCAAAAATGTGTTTGAATTTACTTTAAATTTCGAGTTTCAACTATAAATCTAAAGGTTTCAAAAATATTTTGTGGCTTTAAAAAATCTTCTTGCGCGAAGTGATCGAAGTACCAGAAGAGCTGAAATTCGTTTTTCTGTTTCAGCGTTAGCGGAAATAAGTCTTCAGGCACATCAACAAGCGCAGCTTGTTCATATCATTGCCCAAAGAAATGAGTTTTCTTCCGATTTTCACGGAATTAAATTTTGAAGCATTTTTTTCATGCAAAAGGTTTTCTTGCTTCTGTCGGATAATCACCAAAAATATGTACTGTCACCCAAAATTGAAATTTTTACAACTCACTAATAGTACAATTTGTTCCACACTGTTTTTTGTTCCAATAAACATGACCTTAAGAAATACTTCTATATTTTCCATGTAAAAATCAGTTATGTATGCATAAAGAATAAGTCATGGGTATTACAAGACTAAATTAATGTAGTCAAATTGATTAGATGAGATCAGGTTTAGGCAACAACAAATACATCTGTTAACTGAAACCACACTTGACTTGTGGACGCTTCTCTCTCCATCCAGTCAGCCGACATCTAAACTCCTCAACGCCAACCCGCAGAATATACGTCAAGCCCCATAACATCAGCAGGTATCCCAATAACGTTGCCAGGTTGCTAACGACAGCGTACGAACAATTGGCCTCGAAGGCCTTTAGATGACAAACGCTGCTGGCCGGCGTTCGCTGAGCGCTCAATCAGTTTCCAAAGGTGGTCTGATTTGCTGATTCTTGGAAACGTTTGTCGCTGAAGATCATGGAACCAAATTCTAAGCGCTGTCTCGATTACCCTGAATCCCGTTATTGAGCGAATAGAATAATTCGCATAATAGAATAGCGAAAGGAAATAATTCGAATTATAGAATAGCGAATAGAAAAATCTTCTGCTCTTGGGTTTAAATTCTTCTGGAGAAGTAGATGGTTGGGCTAACTCAAGCAACACAAGGGAAAAAATAAAACAGTCCAGCAACTATTGCCGAGCTCTTTTAATAAATTACACAACGGAGTTTCGTCTTTTGCGTTTTTATGCTGCGTTTGTCCGTGATTACATTTGTTTAAATAGCCATGCAGCAGAAACTATTTATTTCAAGCCTGAACTTTTGGCTTCCACTTGCATTTGGGGAGTGAAATTGCGTTTGCGTGGATTAATCTATTATACGAGTAGTTCCGATTTTTGTAGTTCATCCAGGTGGAAATGATATTGATCAACTTTGAAGTAATTTTATCATGTGGATCCCTACTGGTCAGCACTGTTAATGGCAATCATTTGGCATATGTTAATTTTTCATGAACAAAGCCTTATCGTCATTTAAAATGAAATCATTCAAATTGGTTACTACTAATCCAACCTTACATTTAGGTACAAAATTTTAAACACAATTGCAAAAATTTCTCTCACTATAAAGTGTGTAATCAATTGCATAGATGAACTAGAATATATTCATGAACTAGAAACAAAAATTGAACTTAACGTGTATCGGGTCGAGCTAGTCTTGTCGCACCTTTGAAGGTGAGAAAATATGTGACATTGAAGCCAACCAACGAAGTTTGAAGAGTGAAATCAATTCTCTTCAAAGGCGATCCTGTTGCCTGTCACTCCAATAAACCGAATGCGACAGCGGTAAGATTTATGGAAATTTTTGAGCGAAGAAATTGCAGTTTCAAAATTTTAAGCAACGAAAGATTTTAATAATTTCAAAACCAAAAGTTCATTTCCTAATGAACGAGAGCGATTGCGTACGCTTTACATGAACAGAAGCGATTGCGTATGCTTTGCGTGAACAAGAGCGATTGCCTACTCTTTACGTGTACAAGAGCGATTGCGTAAGCTTTAAGTGAACGAGACCGATTTGCTTTACTTTTTACGTGAACAAGAGCGATTGCGTACGCTTTGCGTGAACGAGAGCCATTGCGTACGCTTTACATGAACAGAAGCGATTGCGTACGCTTTACATGAACGAGAGCGATTGCGTACGCTTTGCGTGAACGAGAGTGATTTGCTTTACATTTTACACAAACAGACACGATTGCGTACGCTTTGCGTGAACAAGAGCGATTTGCTTTACTTTATACATAAACAGATACGATTGCGTACGCTTTACATGAACAGAAGCGATTGCGTTCGCTTTGCGTGAACGAGAGCGATTTGCTTTACTATATACATAAACAGATACGATTGCGTACTCTTCAAATAAACGAAAGCTATTGCGTGTTGCTCACCGATATTATATCTGTCAGTCATTTCATTTCGCATTATTCAGGGGTTTTGGTTGAAGTTTCACGAATTACGGAGGGCATAACACAATATGCACGCTTGAGGTTGGTCAATCATTTGAGAAAACTCGTTCACGAGCTAGAGAAAAGTTTACTCATCAATTGGCTCTAAATTTATTATCTATTTACATACTTTCAACTATAATTTTAACGTCCCTTGAGCATTTATTCGTGCCGAAACCACATACCAAAATAAGCACAAATGAGCACTGGTAAAGTTGTCGATTTAAATTTATGTTTGAACTCTTGATAAATTAGTCAATTTGGAACATTCAGGGTTCACAAGCGAGATTATTTTATCGAGCTTTTCAAAGCTCACGCTAATACTGTTTTTTTGACCTTTCGGTATGAAATTGCCTGCAAAATGTTATTCACTTTCAGTCATTGCGAGGTTGATGAATTGCGTTTATTTGCATCAGTAAAAAAATCTATGTTTCATTTTGAATTTTTTACATTGAGTGATGACTTGTTCAGCTGATCAATGAAGTGACATTCGAACGCATGCAATCCCTCATAATTTTGAGAACTTATACTCGGAGTTTTTATCAATGGTACCCTGCTATTGAAAATGTAATCAATCTACGTGCACCTCATTTATGAATAACAAACAACATATGCAAATGTCCCATGACTTTGGTGAAGCTGAAATACCGCTTTTGTCGACTTTTTTGAGAAAGTGTACAGTTCTCTTCTTTTTATAATTGGGTCGCTTTTATGGCATGTAAAGAAGTCAAACCTATTTGAGTTTTACTTCCAAATTAATGTCAGTATACATTAACTTTCAAATTTGTGAAAATTCGTGGAACAATGAAATCCACCGCATCCGAGCGGTGACAACTTACTTGAGTTAAGGCTTTCCTGTTCTTGTGAAGAGTTATTAATTGGGGTCATTTTTGCTTTATTTTAATAAATAGAGTTGTGCCACCTTGACGGCCAGCAATTTCAGGTTTTTATTCATTTTTAAGCTCAGAGGAGAAGTATTCCCATGCCTATTACCCGACACGAGACAGTGCGGGCTGCTTAGCTAAAGCTTTGTCGATTGTGTACTGCACGTAAATCACAAAGATAGACATGTCTCTGTCCGTCAATGCCGTGATATAAGTAAGTTTAATTTCAAATCTACCTGCCTCTGCGTTTTTTTACTTCACTTTAAAAACAATTTTTTTACGATTTCTTGACACCGGGGTTTCATATTCTGATTCCGACATTTCTTAAATGATGATCAAAATGTATACCGTACTTTCACACGGCATTGCATAATCCATATCAGGTCAATTGTGGCATTCCTCACTTGAAGAGCAAAGCTTGATCACCGCTGCACTGGCCATGAGCAACCCAGCCAGCGTGGTCAGGGCCGTCGCAATCGTAAATGTCCCTCAGCTGTGACCTACGACACTCTGTCAGGCTCTGCAAATCCCTTAGTAAACAAGTCTGGAAAAGTGAAAAGCCAGCAAGACAGGCTTCATTTTTCTATCTGTGTTGACTCTTCAAATAGCATGCATGCTCTCCATGATGTAATTCTTTGACGATCATAAGCAAACAAAACGCAAGGCAGTTTTCTGGTTGAAGTATCTAGGCTACTGGTGCTCGAGGCAATTAAAGAACGTAAAATCTTCACTTGTCTGGCTTTTAGAGGCCTAACGCTGACATGCCTGACATTTAGCGACTGTTGTGACAAGATCCAAATATAGTTCGAGATCATATGGCTGTGTAGATAGGTCTGTGTTTTCCTTTCCCTGCTGTTGAATGAGCGTGACATGCTATTAACGAAGAAAGGGCGTTTGCTGGTTATTTGACGGTCATTCCAGAAATCACTTTGGTCTATTGGTTGAATGCAGTTGCTTCTCGTGTGATACGGACGAGGGTTTGAGATCCTTCATGGCAAGCTCTGTGTTTCTTCCCGGCGTGAAAAAGAAGAACTTGTTTTACTTACGACTCAGGTCTGAAATGAATACCATATAACAGTCATTATGTCTGGCATATATTATGAGGCATGTGAAAAACCAGTGCCTGACTTGACATGTATTAATTTAACTGAAAAAAACACTGCCTGACTTGACATGTATTAATTTAACTGAAAAAAACACTGCCTGACTTGACATGTATTAATTTGACTGAAAAAAACAATGCCTGACTTGACATGTATTAATTTGACTGAAAAAAACACTGCCTGACTTGACATGTATTAATTTAACTGAAAAAGAATGCCTGACTTGACATGTATTAATTTGACCGAAAAAAGGATCATCTTTTAGTTGTTGCGAACATTGCGTTCCATGATCGTACTTGCACACGGAAGGAGTGATAGACGTGAAACTTTGGTAAATGATATCTATTGACCTGCATCTTTTTCGGATATTTTTTCGCTTAAAACAGCATGGAAACAGATTTGACTTCAAAAATCAGTCGTTATTTTGAGAAAGGAGAAGGCTTTGTACGATAGCAAAGTTTTCTATCCAATGTAAGTATGATATCTGGGAACTGAGACTTACGGAAAATTTAAATTTCACTTCAATCTCTGTTATCTAATTCGTGGAAACACACAATCTGCCAGGGCAAAAGTTTAAAAGCATTTTTTGATCAGCAGATAATATTTTAGGAATATGGTAGGAAAAGATGAGAAATTGCCAATGCGATCTCGTTCAGCATGGCTTTAGTAGCATGAATTACTTCCACCAAATCAATGGCTTTTAGAGTCGATCCTCAGTGCGTTGAAGAAAGTGTGAGTTCAAGTTAACACAGAGTTTAAATAAAGTGAAACTTTAATACCTTGATGAATCCTTAATTTCATATCAAATAAAACTTTACTAAACCCCTGAAATAGAATAAACCATATTAAAATCTTAATATAAAATACAACTTTACTAAAATCTTAATATCAAATAAAACATTAAACCTAAATACCGGGATTTCTGTTCTAAATTTTCATATTAGGGAAGAAGCCTCGGTGTCACTTATAGTCAACATTTGAGGACACAGCAACTAAATGAACAGTATCCAGAGAACAAACAATAATTATAACCAATTTGTACCCCAATCTTCTGGCATTGCGGCCAGTTTTCACATCCTTCAATGCCAACCGGAACACCGTACGTCACATCGTCTGTCTCGTTACAGTCGCAGTCAGACTCGGTGCATCAATCAGCATTACGGACTTGATCCTTAATGGTCTATCGTTGCCAATTCACTCTCCATAAGCTCAGGTTTAATAATAATCAAAGGAGATTGAGTGGCTTTGCTACTAATGCACCGTAACCCTGGCTAATATTACAACGAGTGATTCATTAGAGCGACGTCAGAAGGGGACCCTTGCAAAACTTCTGAATTTGCCGAGAAGCGTAAAGACATGCGCTGGGATTTAGAATCAATTGATGTTCTTGAGAGACAACGTTAGAAGTTTGTGTAAATGCCTGACATCTGTTCCTGTGTATTGGTGAATGTTTTTAATGCTACTGCAGGGTTCGTTTGGAATTTTCAACGTGATAAAAATGTCATTTGTGTGTTGGGTTGAGTGGTTTTACCGTTAGTGAAAGGAAAATGCAAATTTGCACCAGATAGAACAGAGCTGTTTTTGACCACATGTGTGAAATTATGACTAATTCATGATTTTCTTTTCGAAGATTTCTATCTCAATTAGAATTTTAATGATTCCCCCCAGTAGATTGTACAGCTTATTGTTTAACTAGTAGATATGTAAATTAAGCTTGTTTTTTCTCAAACATGAGAAGGGACATTGGTAAATTTATACTTTTATTTTTGAGACATGTTATCGAGAACAAATTAAATCAGATTCTTACAAACTTGAACTTGAACCAAACATCACAAATGACATTGCATGACAAGCATGCCTCAGACTTTGATGACAGTTTGAAGATACTACTTAATGTGAGTTATATCACAAATTCAAAATCGCGGAAAATAGATAATTTGTTATCTAACCTAGTTATTACGTATTACAACTAATCTAAACTGAATCCGACACAAATCAAATGAAATGAACTAAATGGATGAAATGTCAACTAAAACTAAAATGAATCCAACATAAACATTTTGATTTAAGATTTAATAAGAAAAAAATGTAAAGTACGAGACTCCGATAGTAAGTTCTTCCATGCGTTCCCTCGTATTTGTACTGGAACAAATCTCGTGTGACCCGCAACGACCCTCTTGTATTCAAGGAACAATTAAAGAGCACTAAAATGACTCACCTTCGAGCTCGTGAACGACGCTCGGAAGAAAATGCTTTATAATAAAACGGCGCCTTGACACTAATATAGGGAGGGTTGACGGTGTGCTGGTGCTCTTCTGGGCCTGTGAATTGCAAGTCTAGAGCAATAGAAGTCTAGAGCAATAGAAGTCCAGAGCAATAGATGTCTAGAGCAATAGGAGTCTAGAGCAATAGAAGTCTAGAGTAATAGTAGTCTAGAGCAATAGAAGTCTAGAGTAATAGAAGTCTAGAGCAATAGAAATTTTGAGCAATAGAAGCCTAGAGCAATTAATCTTATTACGTATACAATGCGAGTATGTGAGTGTTAGTAAGTGCAGAGGTGCACAACGCGAGACGTCAGTTACAGTCGTGAGCGATTGCAACTCAATGAAGAAATTAATTGCGTAGAAGATGCATGGAAAGTCACGATTTTTCTGAATTTGATTTTTCAGGAGAAGCTCCACTATCTAGTTGAAAAATTTGACGCATTTTAATCCGTTGGTGTCAAGTGATAGGTATGAGTCATAAGGCCTTATTTTGACTATAAGCTATAGCGGACATACCAGGACTTAGAAGTGCAAGTTTTCGTTCAAAAATCAAAAGGCTCCGAGTGCATCAAGAATTTGCTCTCAGTGTTCATTACTTTTGAAGAATACAAAAACATAACTGATATCATTTTCATTATGCAAACGAATTTTGCAAACTAAGAAATGTAATTACCAAGAGAAACAGTAATATTTGCAGAGAAGTAATTTTTCTCATTATTTTTTTTCTCCAGAACTGGTTAATTATGAGAATAATGTCATCAGAAAATATAAAGTTGAAGGTGACATAATTGTTAGCGACACTTAAGCTGCTGGCTAAATGATCACGTAACATTACTCTCGCCTCACTGTTGTGTTTTTAATATTCTGTTTTGTTGCTGTACATGATGAATTAAACTATGTTGACTAATTTTTAAGCTCTCTTTAATTAATAAAAAGTGAATCAGAATGGAAGACAATGAGCCCTAAAGCACTTGAATGTATGAACCTAAATTTTTAAACTGAAATTCAATTAATCAGAAATGATTTCAACACAAATTTATTTGGAAACTCTAGTCCATCGAAGCTCACTCAAAGCTCTCATTCAAAAACGCCATTTTCGCTTCGAATACAAGTAGAACTTCTTTTTACCGCACAATATCAGCTTTTACCGAAGCACCGTTTTTAAATTCACGAAGTTCACACTATGCGTCTCACTTCTACAGGCTTATCTAGAAATGAGGTGCGTCACGCTAAGTAGAGGGTAGCTGAGCGGTGCTGGGTCGCATGGACACCGCCAAACACACGACGATGTCCCTAATTTTTGTACCAATGACTTTCATTTGACAACTGCAGCACCTCGCTCTAAAAATGCTCGCGTCTGTGTGACAGGAACAACTCCAGGGCGTAACGTGTGGCGTGTTGTGCGCTCAGAGTTCATTGCAAAATGAGGTATGTGAGCTGAATATTATTTTTCATCTTGCTTGATCAGGTCGAAGTTATTCCGGCTAAGGAACAGCACGCTATTCCTTGTAGTTTATAACTTGCTGCGTGAAAATAAAAGGGAGGTCTATGATATGCGTGATTGTACTGGAAAACTATCGTTAAAATTTCTAATGGCAAGAGAGTAGTTTTCGAGCTCAAGAACCGTAACTAAGTTCCAGACTGAAATCAATCCTCAAATATGTGACCTCTGTTTGATGGAAGAATGTAATTCGGTATTAATTGAAATCAGTTGCGAAGGGTTATAGTTAACAACATTTATGTGACTCGTTCTCGCACGCAAGGACGGAGGAATTAATGGCATATTCACGTTGTCACCGTAACAAAATCTTCTGTTCTCGACATTTGTATTTAGTGTCTTGCAATAAGTGATTGAATTTTGATTGTGGAGTTCGAAAAATCTTTCAATTCAGTTATGAAAGTTCTCAACAAAGATGTATCATATGTTATGTTTCCTCACCCGAATTTGTTACCAACTTTTCTTAATATACATAAACAAATATGATCGATACTTCATAAGTTTGTATATATATGGAATTTAGTACTGAAAATAATGCAGCTAGATAATGATTTTTTCCCCCTGGAGCTCTTTCATAGCGGAGCCAAAACCTCATAAAGTTTTAAATATACTTAGTCTTCTTTCCAACACCAAACTATGTTCATGTAGTAAAAAATAGGAACATTTTGATGATGAATCGAGCTCGTTTTTTGCATATTGATACTCGCCCGAAGTCTGCGGTGACATATCGTCGGAGGCAACTCAATTATTCCATGCAGTAGTCGTCTGTGGCGTCACGGCACTTTCAAAATTAATGAAATGACCAAGTTATGTCACTTGTGTCCTTTCGTTTCCGGGTTTGTCCTGAAAATCTAGGAGTTAATATTTCGAGGCATCCCTGAAACAGCAATGAAGGCATGTTGACGTAAAGCCTTTGAGGGTAGATGTGTTTCCGATGAAGGCGATACAAGTGTAATGACTGAATGCAGAATGACTTCAGTCCATCACAGTGGTTGCTTGTTGAATGTCTCACGTCGTTGTTTGGTTGTTTGTGCACTTTGTATGCTTAGGTACTCTGAGACGATTTTTTCAATACATAGGTTATTTATAGCTGAATGAATGATCTTCTGAAAGTCATTCATTTCAAGGCGCCATCCATATTTGTGACGTGTAAATAGAACACGTTTTAAGATTCCAATAGCTGTGTAACACGTCTAACGTAATGGTAGTTTCCAAAGACAGACGTATGACCAGATAAATACTCGGTAACTTTAGAAATACTATGGGTTAATTTTGAGTTCGATACCGTTTTGTTTTACGAATAAGATGCTTTATTGTAGAGGAACAAGAGAAATTTTGTCTTTGTGTACTACGCAGGAACAGCTGCTAACTCGGCTTTCAGAGAAATTAGGTTAAGACCTTATTTTCATTCCATTAGCTTAAAAAATCTTAAAATACCACTACTAGTAATATTAGATTTGCATATTCATTTTTTATGACCAAAATATCGCTCAAGTTGGTCGGCCTAAATATGTTTAGGAAAAAGTTCTGTTCGGTCCATAAGATGACGCTGAACAACTGCATTGCAGGCTTACCTGTGGAGAAATAATGATGGAAACATGGCTCATACCAGAAAACGATATCTGCCTGATAAATTTGCATTCATTTAAAGACGAAGGACCTTCATGGTCTTGTGTAGAGGAGCAAAGTATTGGTTGGGCCCTCGAGGCAAAATTCTCGAGCAGAACACATACCAGAATCCAAGAAATACATTTTTTGCTAACAATTTAAATAACGTGTGGGAAAATTCCAGTGGTTTCATCCCGTTCCGAGGAGGAAAAAATAAAATCTTGTACTAAATGCTGAACAAAAGTTTTAAACATAAATGAACTAAGCTTCATTGCATCAACAAACGAGGAAATGATTCTATTTCACAAGGAGTAATTTCTTGAGTAAAGAATTATTCAGATTAAACTTACTCTTCTATGGATGCAAAATTTGAAAATCTTCAATGCAAAATAACTCCGAAAATATAAGTGTTAACGAATTGAACAAAATATTATTTGTCCACGTGCAGTGTACAATGAATCTGAAGCAAAATGCGTCAGTATAATTCTTTCTATGTGTAAATTTTATCCATTGATCGCAAAGATTACCATTTGAAGATTCTTCATTATCTCAAGGAGATTTTGTTTGTACACTGAGATTGTATTTTTACTCTCGTAACATCCTCTTTAAAACTTGTACGAACAACTCAGAAAAAGATTAATTTAATCGACATCCTATAAAAACAGTTGAAATCCAATGATTTGTGGTGGCCGTTAGGAATTATTGTCAAGGCAAATGTTTTCGCAGCGCAAAATCGGGAATAAGATACGGCAAAAAATAGCAAATAAAAGCTAATCCCGCTGCAATTCACTACATGTGGTTACCTGCTATTGAGGTCCTGAGCTCATTGAGCAAATCTCACGAAACTTATTCTGCCTTCATGTCATCATGGTATTCTTAAAAGTAATTTTCTACTGATATCTTTTTACGTATGATGTTCTTGGAAAGAATTGTCTTAAAGCTATTTATCGTTCGCCACGCTTAGTGCAATATGAAATTTTTTCAAATTTATATTTCGTTCAGTTCGTTCTATTCCATATATGAAAATAATAACTTCTTATTTACCTTCCATAAAATTGTAATTGCGGATAGTCATATCATATATAAGTTAACTAACTTTCTTAAACCTGCAACTTTCAATTCTTTACTTTCATTTAATAAAGTTGTACATGATCTTTTTTTTCATTCTAGCTCAAAATTCAGAGTAAAAATTTTCATAATATTTCATCGTAATTTTCGAAAAAAATGTTTCCTGCTTAGTATACGATAAGATTGCAAGTATATGAGCAATGCATTTCTTTTAATATCGTATAACGCGATTTACTCAAATGTTCATTCTACGAAAAATACTTCGAAAAAATTACTTGGCTACCTGATCCAACTGCTTTAAGATGGTCTAGAATCAGCTCCTGTTGCTAAATTATGGCTACGTAAAATTTGTAAAGATTGATATAAAAATGATCCATTACAAAGATGGAGGTTCTAAGTCGTTTGAAACATGAGCGCTTGAATTTTAAACGTTAATGTTCGTATTTGCTGTGTATTTTTGATCGCTATAAATAGTTAAATCTTAGTTTTAAACTCCGTAGACTAGACATCGCGTGATTTAATTTTCAGTGTTGAAATCTTATTGCGACAAATAAACTTCAAATAAATAAACATAATCGATTCTTGTCATTTATACCGGATTTAAGATTGTTTCAATTTATGATAAAGACAATTAAAAATGTGAGTCGATTCCGAATGTGTGAGGAGTCAGGCTCCTACGTGGAACTAGGGACCCTAGCAAACACGGTTTATTTCAAACAGAAAAATAGTAACCTTATTGACCCTTTGATGCAGTCCAAATAATTGAAAATTGCAACTATCAGTGTAGAGAAAAATAATTATGAATTAACGTCGATAACAATAGCTAAAGCACCCCAATCTAGGGCGCATTAGCTACATAGATTGCACAAAAATTAAACACATGGTGTTAGATGAATTTCATTAACAAAGTTTCATATTATTGGCGCTGTTTCGAGTCCGGATTGACTTTTTTTGGCCGGGACTATCATTAGTCTCTAGAGCACAAATAGAAGGTGGTCATTAGAACAATTATTTTAGGAATGATGAAAATTTGAAGCCAAGTGAGCTAATTATTAGCAAGATCTTGGATTTTTGTCAATTATTGAGGTTCATCTAACCAAGATGTCGACGTGCAGTTAATTTGGTTTACAAATAAAATATATTTTGATTTTACCTCAATTCACTTTTTTGCCACCAAAATTTCAATTTTTACTTAATTTAACTTCACCATCATAGGCAAGATTTTAATTTCAACTAATTCGACATTTTTTGAACCATTATTTCAATTTCTTTCAAAAACTATTCATCAATTTAGAATTGCTGAGAGCTAGATTTCAGACACTAATGCTGTTGTCGTTTCCCCCAGTTCATCATTAATCATATGGGCAATTTTTGTCATCGGCGGCTCAATGATGAAACAACTCTGCTGATATTGTTTCCAGAGTCTGAATTACTCATCAGATGTTTAATTTTTTTCTGATAGAAGTTCAATTATCAGCCAACTGAGCATCTACTGAAGCAGAAATTCAGCTTTTTGACAAGTGAGGAATTATTGATAACAGTAGCTAAATAATTAGCTATCTGAGTCAGCAGGAGCTCAATTATTCAATTGAACAACTACTATTGTTACAAGCGAGATTTTTGAGCAATTAGGCAATCATTGCTTGTAGAAATTCGATTATTTGTCAGCTTTGCGATAATCATATCTAAAAAATAATCAAGGAAAATGAAGTAACTTTTTTATTGTATGAATACTTTTGGAAACATTAGAGTTAAATATTTAGAGTTGAAAATTGGTATTATTGTTCCAAAATGTGAAAAAACTGTCAATACAGTTGAAGGCTACTTTATAGCCTTAACCTCTAAATCATCTTACATTTTTATGGGTCAAAATTTAAATCCTACATAACATATACTTTAGGTAGAAGAGGTCTCGTACTTTAAGTAAAAGAAGCATCTCTGGACGTGCAGGGACTATTTAAGTAGATTACCTTAAAATCTAAATTTAAATACCTGGCAGGCATTTGAGTTTAATTCTGCTTTGGTCTAAGCAACTTCTTCGTTACATCAAACTCGAACGGTCGATGACCGTGGAGAAACGCCCGTTATTCCTCAGCTGCAATTTTTCACTTAAGAAGTCTTGCTCTTCATAGATTTCAATGAAGCAGTCTGTTAACATTAGCGGCAGCAAAATTCCATCACGGTCAATTTATTCGCCGGTACGGTCTACCATAATTGAATTATAGAGGCAAGGGCGATATTGACCGACGGGTCAGAGCTGTAGTACGATGTTCCTTTGATACTCGGGAGGTATACGAGGGGCATGTTCCATGGTCTGAATGCGGGTGCGATTGCGCGGTAGTCGTGGGATTCTAATAGCAGAAATTTATTAAGTGAGTAATAAATAGGTTCATTTTATTATATTCCTGAGGTCTCTCACCACAGTTTTTTGGAATAAAATTAGAGAGAACTTGAAGTGTGCATTCATTTTAGCTACTGCAGTTGTGTCGTTTTCCATCTACTTCATTGACCGACGTCTTCTATGCATCTCAGATTTACATTCTTCGAAGCTGCAATTCTGATTCCCAGAGGGTTTACTGTAATGGCCCATGTAATGAGGAAAAAATGTTTTGAAGTTCGGTGATTTCGACCAAAAATGCAGCATTTGTTTTAGGTCCTCATTTTTTTAAATCTAAGTTGGAAGATGGAAACGCAAATTCAAATTTACATGAGCAACCGGGTTTAGGATATGGGCACATTAGCAGTGGTCCGAAGTAATTATATATATAATGGTTGTGTGGTCCTTACGTGTTTCCACGAACTCCTGCACGCTTCACTAATTTTCCTCCTCTTGCATAAAAGCCTAGAGTAATAAAATGCAATTTTAATATTAAAATGCAATCAAAGATCCAAAATCAAAATTTTGAGAGATCAGTGAGTAGTAATCGTCGGAGAATATTTTCGCCTAAGACACGGTTGGCTTGAATATTTTTCCCTGTAATGGGATAGAATCTTCAAAATGAAAGTCACGATGTTAAAATGAAATCTCGCCGCTCGAGTTCAGGGGCGTTTGATATCTGGCTAACAAATGAAAAGTTTTCTCCTAACCTAAAATCTCCCAAATTTGAAATTGATTGCAAGTACGGGCAGAAAGTATGTATATCACGCCATTAATTTTAAAAAGATGCAAAGTAGTTTTGGCTGTAATGTTTTATTACTGCATTAATGTCGGCCTCCAGATTTGATCACAAAGCATCTTTACATTAATAGATTTACTGCAATATTGGCTTAAATTTTTGCGCCGCACTGATGTTGCCAGCTAGATATTAATTGCAAAACATCTTCGCATTAAAAGATGCTCTGCAATGCAGGCTCTAATCGTCTCCCACTGAATCGATGTTGGCCACCAGATGTTAATGTAAAGCATCTTAGCAATGAATTGAATCTTTGAAGCTCTCAAAGAAAAGCAATTAATACGTAAGTTTTGAAACGCTGCATGCCATTATAACTTCAGCCTCTGCGCTTCCAGACCTTCGCACTGCAGAGCGCGAGGCGCAGTTACGATACCCACATCCTTTACGCAACACACGAACTATCGCACAAAAGTTTTAGTTTCTACACAACGCTTCTTGAATTCGTTTAGTTCAATTAAAAAAATATTGTGTCAAATAATGCTTATTCTAGAATCTAGATATTGAAGTAATAGTGATAATTACTTCTTAAATCTAGGGAATTTTGAACTGAGGGAGATCTGATTGGGAAATATACGCGGATTTAGATTTAAGAAAAGATTTTTGAGTTACGTTTTGTGCTGAAAATTATCAATATTGATTTCAGTTCATGGATTTCCTAGAATTATAATGCTTGAACTTAAGGTTACGTAAAATTTAATTTTAGAGAAACTTTACACTTCGTTTACTTTTATTTTCAGTCGTTTCAACTCAGATGAAATTTATAACGCAAATGTGCACTTACGAGCTGAGCATTTCATTTCAACTGCAATTGCAGAGAGGGAATTTTATTTTGAATTATTCCTTGCTTCAGGGAAAGATAGTGCGTCACTTAAATTAAGGAAACTATACATCTCAGAAAGTCTCTGGGTTTCAATTAGCTCTCCTGATGATAGAACAAATTATTTCTTCACTTAGAACCACATTATTATTGGCTTTCATTCGTACCCCATTGGCTTTCATTAATTTTCTCCAAAAGATAGAGGCCGGATTGAATACTAAGAAACAGCTCGATTTTCGAAATGCATTTGAGTCCTAAACACTCACCCAACAGCACAAAAAACAGCACCCCAGGGCAGTCAACTGGAGTATAGATGTGCGAGGAATGTACTATGTATGGAGAAAGGGGTTCCCTCAACGCTACAGCGAATGCTAAAGAGGTGTGTGCAAGTGCTCCATACACTGGAAAACTTACGGGGTTCAATTTTATTCATTCAGTCGAATCGTATTGCAGAAATAAAGTCGTTTTCCTGGTCCCTTACAGTACTATGATATTAGTTGTATAGCTTTACGAACATGTTTACTTTATAAAAATTTTAGGAAATTTGAAAACAGGAATAGTCATGGTAAACAACGTGTAATATTGGAGAGCAATACAACAAATCAGGCAAGTGGTATTCCGTTATCAAGATTTCAGCTAGATGTAACAGATTGAGCAAATTTTAGAGCAAGAAGGCTAATCAAAAGGGAACATTTTCTATTAGAAGCGCAGGTCAAATCTTGCTCGTTCACTCATGTATTCATGGGAGGAGAATTGCAACACTCCAATGCTTTGTATCGCCACAAATCATTTCAAACTTTTAATAAACAAAAATGTCACACCGCCATTTTACTGGAGATTATGCATTACACTTGAGAAGGACATTCACATATGAAGATTAACTGGTACTCGTGGAAGACCCGAATTGATAAATATTAGATGATGTATTATTAAATATTAGATGTATTCCATTTCAATCACTTTTTAAAAACATACTCAAGTAAAAAAAAGCATGAATTTATAAGGGCATAATGTTTAAAGGCAATTTTCGAGAAGCTGTGCTTCTAAATGAATGGAAATAAAAATCATTGCCAGTTTTTCCGTGGAAACGAACAAGGCCGTCATAATTTTTTGTGAACTGAACGATTAGTACATTTGTTCTTTTTCGTTTTTCAAACATTTCTTCCTAATTCGATATTTCATCTCAATCTAATGAATGGGTTAAACTCTTTCTGTTTTTAGTCAGACGCTCTCCAACATATTCCTAGCTTTTGCAAAGGGCGAGACCGCGTGACTGGAAGAAATGCAGTCCTGTCTCAGCCAAAATAATCGAAACTCGACAAACGAAGTGCCATTAGTTTACACAAATTTATTTTTAGTAATAGTTCGACCCTCGTACAAGTTTTTATTTTTCAATTTTTTCGAATTGCAAGCTCTCATATTCTAAAATTATTTCTATGTGAATAAATTAAAAATTCGTGAAATTCAGATTAGCTCTTTTAGTCGGCGATTACTTTTACATATAGGGAGCGCTGTGAAGAAGCTAGGAAAATGTAATTCATGAGAATTTTTGTGCTCCCAAAAAAGTGTTAATAAAAACTGAAAAAATAATAAAAATAACACCTATTAATAAAATGACTACAATTAACTGATGACTCATTAGGAGTATTTAAATTACGCGATCAAAAATCAAGTAGCGTGCTATTTTCTTGATGATAAATGACCAAACCTTAAAGTCCAAGTTTAATGACAAGAAATTAGAACTTTACTGCAATGAAAAAATATCTAGAAAGATGAAAAACATTAAGCAACCATGAAAACAATTATAAGCTGGCGAGTAATTATTCAGAGATGTAAAAACAAAGAGCGTTCCCTCGCTTGGATGTGTTCAGGTAAACACGAATTTTCTTTTGCTGCCTAAACTGCATTCGAATATATTACCATTTTCAGAGTTAATGAGCAATTAGCTCAAAACGTTCAATGCGCAGCAATGATGTTCTAATTTTTCCTAAAATTTTGAACGCAACATTAATCATACGCTTCAATTTTGTAAGAAAATATGTATTTTCAACATATGTTTGCTCAAGCAATTCAACCGAGTCACGACTTTAAACACTGAGTAGAGCACAGCAAAGGCCCACGCAATAGAAACCCTTGATAGAACTAGAAAGCCAAGGCGATCTGGGAGCCTGCAGTTGCACACGGGCGCGACAGCGTGTCATGGCCGTGTCTCTCTTTACCGACATCATATTGACTCGAGCTCAGTCAATGAACAACACTTGCCCACTCACTTTTCTCTCCAAATTGACTTTCCAAGTAATTCAGAGTTAGATGAAAGAATAAACACAAAAGGCTTTTGTGATTGAATTAAAAAGCTTGACAATGTCATGAGAGTTTATGTAAAGTTTGAAACGTTAACTGTGGCGAAAAGCCTTTAGAAGAAGCGTCGTCTTAATTTTGTTACTTCTATGGTACATCATCAGATAAAAGTTTGCAAGCGAATCCTGCCATTTTTAAATTTCTAAAGCTGGATCATTATTAACATCCTTTAGATTTCTAAAATTTGGGATTTAACGCCGTTCGTTTCGAATTATTATTTTCATGATTTTAAATACATAGAATATAAGAAAATAATTACAATGTGTTATTTGAATTCACAATTCTTTTCAAAGCTACCTGAAGATTTTCTAATAGTCATTTACTTCGTATAAGACAACATTTTAAAAACGAAAGAGAATGAAACGTGAGGGGAAAAACGGGCACATTATTTGATTTGATGATATTTACTTCTGTGCTAATAAAGTTATCTGCTTAAGCCTTATACTAGTTTTTGTTCAATTAGATTTCATGAAACAACTTTTAAGCAATACAAACTTTTAAGGTAAGAAAAACGTTCTGCCGCATAAATTTAACGAAGTCCAACACTCTAGAGCACTAGGCTTCTGCTCACATTAACTGAAAAATTCTACCAGCTCATGCTCTTGAAATAAAATCTTGAAATAATCTTGATCTTAAAAATCTTGAAATAATTGCTGATCAGGATATCACTCGAGACATGCTCTAATCAACGCACTGATTTCGAAAGTATGAAATAATATAGAGTGTGTTCAGATTCATAATTCGTTTTACACAATCCCAGTTCAAAAAAAAATAGTGGGATGTAGGGAACAGTCGTATCAAGTTTTTCTTATGCCGTCATTAGCTTCTTTTTATATCCTTTGACAAAGTTGCTTACTCGTTGCGTGGCCCTGAATGAATGACTCAACCCAACAGGTCACGGGTGGTCAAGTGTACTTAAAAAGTTTTTCTGATCTTGTTTGCAGGTAGTTCCTTGTCACCGTCCACTCTACAGTCACCAATGACATGAAGAAAAAATTCAGGGCTCTGCGTCCAGTCATAAAGTGGGTGAAAATGTAACTTCGTTTCTACATTACTAACGATTTAAGTCGGTCGCTAAACCTTATGGAGAAATTTACATACTTTTCGGTGGTTCAACTTATCTAATCGCGCACGTTTTGTTGTGCACACGGTTTGTTTTGGTTTTGTTCAAAAGACATTTCCTGCTATTAATTTACCAAGTTTTGAAATTAACGTTTTTAAATAACATTGTGTCATTTGTGCGTCTGTGAAAAGAATGATCACTGAACATGTTCTATGATAGTTTAAAAGTTAGTCATACTGACAATGCGACCCATGGGTCACGGGGTCCAGAGTGCTTGTAATACTTCAATAATCTTGTGCGTTTGTATGTATACTATCTGCTGTGCTTTCATAAAAGTATAAAAGTAGGGGACAAAATTCAGCACCGTGCTTTTAGTAGTATCATAGGGAAAATGCAACTTTTTAAATATTGTATGTAATTTACGCTTTTTCAAGTACAAAAGAAAAAATTTATGATCTTGGCCCAGCTTTTAAAAATAATCCCACACGCTATGCTGTGGATGAGGTCAGGTGCTAATCTTCATTTTACGAAAGATGTTCGCCCTTAGCGCTTTAAACCAGTTTTGTGAAAATGCTCATTTTTCTACGGTTAAACTATTTTCCCCACCTCAAACTAGGATTTTCAATTGATTTCTGTGTTCAAAATGCAGGCTCACGAACAACTAAACCTAACGGGTTACGCGTGGTCTAGTGAACTTATAAAACTCTGATAATCTTGTTTGCTCACTTACTTTGTTGGTTGCTGGCTGGCTTGTCGCCGTCCGCGCTCTGCTTTCATGGATATCAAAGGGCAAAATTAAGCTCTCCGTTCATAGTAAAAAGAGAGCAGAAAAATTAACCAACTCTTCTGTAATTACCAAACAACCCCTGACCAAGTACATAAATACAAATAGGAGAAATTCAATATTTTCATTGAAATTCCGGAAAATTTTCTAGCCAAATACAGTGGAAAACGTTTATGTTTACATACAGTGAAAAGTTTATAAGTTCTCTTGGTCGAACTGATCGTGTTGAACACTCACGATGTAATGTGGATACGGTAAGCTACAAATGTTCACATGATAAAATACTTCCTATGGACTTCTCAGAAGGCTTCACAGAAATAGTGTTTATTGTTTTCGAACATATTTCAACCTCGAGGAAAGAGTTATCATTTACAAACTTATAGACCATCAAATTAGTTATACATGCAAAAAAAACGCGACCCATTGGGTTACGTGGATTTTACATGTGGTTTATTTATATAAACGACCCATCGAGCAACGTGCATTATTATCGTATAATTCCGTTCACTAAATGGCTTACTCGCTTCATTGAACAATCATTTCAAGTCAATTTACTCATTGCACTGCGAGCTTGTGTCTCAACATCTGAGTAAAGGGCCGTTTACACAAGGGGATATTTCGGCCGTGAGGTGCGACACGTGTATACGAGGCTCACAACTGAGGCTCTTATGTGCGTGTGTGTATACGAAGTTCCAAATTCGCTCTGATCGAATTCGTGATCCGCGACACTCAAGAGCCTCGTAAATACCGTGGCAAATAGGGAACATTGTATAAACACTCAGAAATATGAGACTCAGTGGTGAGCCTCGTATACACGTGTCGCGCCTCACGGCCGAAATGTCCCCTAGTGTAAACGACCATAAACCTACATATGAGACAAAGGAAGGCCGCTACGGGTGTAGTATTTCTAGAACTGGTTCCGTCACGACGTGTTGAATGATGTCGATTTTTTAACGGCACGGGTAGATTAGTGTAAACAATGAATGGCATTGTAGATGAATAAATAAAATGAAAAACAAAAAAAAATAAATTAATAAATAAATTTATACGCGATTGCGTGTACGTTCATGATATAAATGAATACACCCTGTCATTTGAATAGCGTATAAATATGTATATCGATTTACTTCTCATTGATTTAGGCTTCAATAGTATCATAGTGAAATTACATAATGAAGCTCAATACATTATTTCTCGCCAGAAACACGCCACTCTATGAAGTAGAGGGGTAAGATGAATGTCCTCTTGATTTCAAGCGTTTTCTACAGTCGATCCGAAGACGACACTTTTGTTCCATGCAGCGATTTCTCTCTTGTCGAGCAATTTTTAGACTACCTCAATCTTGAACATCAATCAATTTAAGTTTACCGTGGAAGTAGGAAAGAACAACCCCATGCTCTTCTAGACTGTTTCGTGACAAGAGATAGCGATCACTTTCAGACGTCAGTGCACTGTAAGCCGACTTTCACAGGATTAGGCTCCAGTTTCAATAGTTTTTGTTCAACAAGCTTCAAATTTAATAGTATTCAAACTCTAATAAATAGGGGTTACGAAGAATGTTCAACTTTCACTATTATGTATTTTGATTTTGAATTTCAACTCACATATTTTACAGCTTATGTGTTTCCGTTCGGTGTCATTAATTCGCAAATTGAGAAATTTCTCTTTAACAACACGCGTCACAAGCTATTGAAGAACACAATAAAGACCATTAATACTGCTCATTCCCTTATTTTGGAACGCCATCTGAGAAATTGTGACTTGAATTAAAGTTACTGTGTGGAAAAATGTTTTAAAACTTCCAGGTACGCCTCGCGTTGGTTAAATAATTTCAAGGTGGCTTCTTTTCCGGTACAAGGAGACGTTTCCCATTGATATACGAGCCCATCTGGTTTATGGTTATAGTTTTGTGCAGTGCACATCATCGTATGTCGGTGTGAAGTCCCAGAATTTTTTTTATCAGAGTGGCAGCGCTTCGGGGTAGAAGCTGCCGTACTGGGACCCAATTAGCACACTCCCCTCTCACTCCGCAGTACGCAATCACGTCGCAAAATGCAAAGTACCCATATCTTTGGATATCAGTACATTGCCGATATCTTATGATGTTAGGATATTAGAATCTTTACATATTTTTAAACAAAAACCGGCCTTTAACAATACTGACTGTTCATACCCGTTGCAAAAATTAAATAGATGGCAATCTTTTCATTTTTAATTTTCTTTGACTTAGTTTGTTTTTGTGATATCTTTTAATGACTGTCATTCACATTTTTTTTCTCTTAAATTTCAGGCGTAATGATTTGTGCTTTTTAAACTGATGACGGAGCTGGACTCCTAAACGTTTTCCTGTTGAATTTGTTTAATTTCTTCGGAAATTTCCTCGTTTTTTAGCTCCTCATATATCTTGCCAACACGGAAAGCTACATATCCCTGCAATACTATGCGTGGATTTATATATATCCATGCAATACATAAAATAAAAAATGCACACGATCTGAAAATGGCTCATTTGCATTCGTTCCAGGGCCCCTAATTAGCAAACAAAGTGCACTCATACTGCTGAACGTAACCTTTGAAATGGTGTACAGTACGTGACTAACGCGCGTATCGCAGCGCATCAACATTATGTGCATATTTTTGAGCATTATTTTAATGTTGATGGAATCTCTTTTCAGCCGTAATTCATTTCACTGCAGCAGCTGCATGGAGATATTTTCTATTTCTACGGTATCAAGTTTACGCAAGTTTTGTGCAACGGTGATGATTTTCACCTCACTCTTGCTCAGTTTGAAGTAAAGAAAATTTGCATTATTTAGAGATGAATTATAATTTCCCTCAATAGAATTTGAAATTTTAGTTTAGCCTTATCATTACGTCATTAAAATAGTTCTTTGAATCATTTCCTGGAATACAGTTCATTATTCTTGTGACTGAACACTTTTCGGAACGGCAGTCCAGCAAAATGCATCAGAAAAGGATTGTGCGCTAGGCAGTTGGAAATGTGATTTGTAAAATTTTCTTTCAAACTTCATTTTAATTGAGTATTCTTTCAAAATAAACAGCCATGAATGAAGTAAAGTTTTCAATGAAGAAAACTTTAAGAAAAGTAAATGAAATGCGATTGTTTGAACATTTAACAATTGTTGTCACTGTTAGAAGCCGTTCTTTGTAATTCTGCTATGTTTACTATCTATACTCATATTTTGTGTTTTTATATTCTTCTGTGGATGCTCTCTATTATTATGTGTAAAATAATTTATAATAATAAGCCAATAACAAAAAATAGTAGTGGGAACCGCTGTGCCCTCAAGAGGATTCAACTGATATATATTTTTGGGAAGTAGTACCCCAGGTGAAAGATGTGAGGTCCCGAATTGAAGGTTATTAAGCCATCTTTTGTTCAAGTAGAATAGTTGTTTTGATTCTCACGGACCATTTTTTCAGTTTACTAATGATGAAAGAGTATTATGTATATTTTAACTCTTATCTCGTTTCAGTAAAGTTTTAAAATCTTGTTCTTTCAATGCGCAGAGTGTGGGACGCACATTGAGCATAGATTTTCCACTCCCTCAATTCCATACTAAATAGTGCCTTCTTCTATCCTTTTCGAGAACATTTTCTTCCGTGTGGGAGGCTCAAACTAGCTTACAATTTAGTCCAATCTTACAACGACAAAGCAACTCTATCATATTAATTCCGTTCAAAACTTTTAACAAGCTCCAAGAGACTCCAGCTAAAACCATCATTACTCTAAGCTAAATCTAGCCAAAGCTCCTCATTGTCTCTTGCATGTTCGTCTTACTTGAACGTTTCGACTTAGTTCACAGTCGAACCCCTCATTTACACTGAGAACATTCGTCACAAGTGTTCCTCCAAGAGCAGAAAGCTGTTTCAGTCAGTACATGGAGGTACAGGGTGGGGCATAAGTAACGCACCCTTTTGAAGGTAAATTTTAAAAATTCATTACCGCAATATACACTGGATATTTGTAAACAGGATACGACATGTAAATAAACTTCAAGAGTTCCTCTATCGTTTGCAATTAACCCTATCGTTATACCTTTCTGAGTTTATTTATTATTAATTTCTTAAAAGGGTGCGTTACTTATGCGCCCTCTGTATAAAAATGGTTCACCTGAACAAAAATTTACGACGGGTCTTTGAATTGGCCGATTTTGGAGCACCACGTAAGGTATTGTAGATAGGATACAGAAGTCATCGGCTGAGAATATAAGACGCTGGACGCAGGTGGCCGCTGTGGAGCTGATGAGATTTCGATGCAAATGTTAGCTCATGTGAATGTGCAGGAAAGAAAGCTATTTTCCTTCTCTTCAATCATTTCATTTCTGCCGTTGTTGCTATTATTCACATAGGAGAGCTCGGCGAATGAGAACTCTCGGGATTCTGCCTGAGATCGAAATAAAGCCCATACGACTGTAAACTTAATGAATTACGTAGAGTGGCTCTTCTGAACCCACTCGGAGCTGTTATTGAAGTTGAATTTTCACTCAAATCAGTTCAAATGAGATTTTAAATTGCAATTCTCAAATGAGATTTCAGATGCAAAATAATTATTAAGACAAAAGAAGAGTATTATCTGCGATTTCGTAATCGTTTTTATTTAGTTGAAATCGAATAACTTATTATACCGAGGCCCACGTAGTCAAAAGAGCATCATTCTGTATTCAAGGGCTTAGTTGAAGTGTAGTCTGCTTTAGTTCTGTTGATTGAGGCTTAGTGAACGCGAACTTTCTAATGAGCGGTTATAAATATGAAATGATATGAAACATTTTTGAAATATATTTGTGAAAGAGTTCGTGCTTTTGTCGGTTCAACGTTTGTAAAACTCTGACACTAGAAAAGAAAAACTACTAGAATTTTAATCGAAACTCATAACTGGAAGTTCGGCTTCAAATGAAGGTTTCAAAGTCGCTTTCTATTCCCTTTGTTCTTTTTGATTTCGGTCACTGCAACAATTTCTGTACTTGTGTTCGTTACGCAATCCAGGAAGGTAAACAAAACTTATTTATTTTCAATAGGGAGAGTAGTGCTGATATTTTTCAGGGTTTTTACATCAACATTTCAGTTCAAGGTAAAACTTACACTGCGATTAGCACGTCTGTCAAAATGACTGAGAAAGTAAAAATTATCCAGTCTCCCAAGAAGCTATGTATTGCTAAACTTGATAAACTCCCCCAAATTAGATGCATTGGGTGACAGAGCCTGGCTTTAACTCGATTGGCTTAATTTTTCAATCGAGTTTAGCAGCAATTTAACACTGGCATGAATATAAAGCTGATGAGCGCACTAAAATAAAAGGATTGAGACAATGTCTATGGCATTCAGATTCGACGCTGAGAAGCAATGTAGTAGAGCGTCGTGGAAGAGTACTAGACCACTGGCGCTCCGTCGGATCACAGTGTTCCAATGCATAGTTTACATTTTAAATTTATATGTAGATACACTATTTACAAACTGAAAAATTATTCAGCACCAATAGAAATAATAGAAAATGTTTTCCTTAATTACTCTTTGAAATAAAACTGAAACTTAGTGAAGCAACAATTATTGTGAGAAAACTGAACATATGTAGCATTCCGTGTCAACAATACGAGTATAGAGTGAAAGATTAACTTGACATGACCTATCATTAGTCTATCATATTCAGTCCATGAAGACTGAAAATTTCTCCCAACTTATAATCTAAGATTCAGATTATCAATACAATGAAAAATCATTTGAGTTCTCTTTTATTTCTCAAATTTAGAGATTTAATTTTATCCCACGTTATTAAAAAAATGAGCCGGTGACATCAATGCATGAACTCAAACGAACAATATTTTAGAGTTTTACATGTATGTAAATTGACACGTATGTACATACTAAACCAAATTACTCACGTTAAATCTTTTGTATTACCTCAAAAATAAATATTGATAATTTTAAAGAAGTGAGAAAGTATGTTTCAGAATAACAAGTCAATCTAAAGTAGATTTTACTTCACTACCTCAGAGTAGTAGATGAGTATGTGTCATGTTTCGTACGTTTTGTGTCTATGGTTCTTGAGAATCAATGATGATTGTTCATTAATTTTCGTTCAAAGCATCAATAAAATTTCACCAGTTGTTTTCGATAAAACCTAACAACTGATTCCAATTCAGAGTACATATTTTTGTCAATGTTTTGTTTTTTCTTGGACTTTTCTTTAAAGTTCACTCTGCTTCGCTTGGATAATTTTGCACGCATTATTTTAATGTTATGTATAGGCTTTACCTCTCCAAAATCTTCTCAGTAGAATGTGTCCACTTTACTCTCAATTGCGAAAATATCAGAAGTGTACAGAAAAAAATTCGTAAATTATTCACAACTTAATTCGAAGAAGCAATTCCTACAGTAAGTAATAGACCAATTATGAGAGCATTTTGGGATTCTGACCCAGCATTGGAACCGATGTCTCGTATTAGCGAAAATGACATTGGTTCGCTCACTGTGTGTAATCATGGAACTTACTTTTATATATCTTAGAAATCAAGTGCATTTCCTTTATTTATATTCATGTTGGAAACTTCCTGAACTCACTTGGTATATTTATTAGGAATCACGTGCATTTCTTTTAATTTAATTCACGTTTTAAACACCCTGAACTTACTTCGTCTCTTTCTCTGGAATCAAGTGCATTTTTTAAATTTAATTCCTGTTGGAAACATCCATCGCCACACATGAATTTACCACAAACTTCTCGAAATAAATCGAACAACTGAAAAACATTAAAACCCAACGATTTCAAAACTTAGAATTACATGCTGTGATTTAAAACCGTAATTGGCAACTTTTTCAGAATTTTCTCAAATAAGTACATGCAGCGGTAAAGTTTGCAATCAATAGATATACATCTGCTCTGAGTGTATTTCCGTTATACTGTTCAACTCACGTCATTGTCACAGTGGCAGAACACTTCAAACTAAAAATTGTTATATTTTTATTGAGGAAAATTTCCGAAAAAAATAATTCCAATCTTATTCGCAGCACATCTAAATTGATTGGCCGTTTTAGATACTCATAACAAAGTAATTAGCTGCGTATCTTCATCGGAAATAATTTTTTTTTATTGATTCGAGGAATTCCATCAGATATCGGTATACATTTTTAAACTTTAAAACATCGGGATTTTTTCAATTTTTACTTCAATCTTGTGTCCATTTCGGTTTGCGTATTGTCCCTAATTTATACTTGAAAAATTCAGGGCTTTGAGCCGGCGCAATTTAATCTTTTTGTTTCAATATGAAGATCCTTGTGTACACTTTGCACTGCAACATTACACGGTACAGCGAATATGATAAAACTATCCCATTTGTAACATTTTGCTGCGAAGCCTGAGCTTTTAAATCATTATGAATTTAATTAAAAGGTGCCTCAATTTACGCGCTGCTCACCCCCGAGAAACATTTTACTTTGCATCTGCGTGTGTTTCAAACAACGCTCTTCAAATGGAAATGTTCTTTCTTTCTAAACGTGATGTTTTCCCGCAGCAATGCCAATGGGTTTCATACACAAAATTTGTGTGTTTACCTCCAAAATTCCTCTAAGTTAGCGTTTTCAAAATAATAAAGAAACAACAATAATTTGTTTTGATGTTTCCGTGATGGAAACAGGACGACGAAAACATGCAAGATAAAAATAATGGAAAAATTGAGATTTCTAGTTTATATTTCTCTTCAAAATAGCGCGCATATGTATCTGTATTTTACAATAACATTAATTATGAATGACAATATTTTGCTTCCACATTATTTTCAATTCTTTGAGCGTTTGTATATTTAAATGCATTTTAATGGAATTGTTTTACCTTCATTGTGCCATGTGATGACATCAAAGCAACTGAGTTTTTCGGCAAATATCAGTGCTCAAGAGCGCTCTTTTCCCAAAACTCAACATGTATTGACAATAGATGATGCAAATCACTTGCGATGTTTTCATTTTCTTGCGAAGCATCAAACTTACCATTCGTTCAACATAACTTTCAATTATTTTCAATACGATTGTCCGCACCCTCAACATCAATTGTTTAGCTTAAATCTCATTCGTAAAAAATTCTCGTTCGTCTGGGGCAATGTTTTCATTTCATTTAACAGCTTATCGTAAAAACAGAACATCGTTCCACAAATGAGAAAAACTCCAATTGATAAAATTCCGTTCGTGTGGCTTAGTGTTTTCATTAACAGTTTTCAGATATAAACATCACACCGTTCTAAAAATTAAAAAAAAAAACACAATTGATTTTCCTAAGAGAAATAAGCAAGCAATATCCTGAAACTGAGATTTTCACTCCTTCCGAGAACCCGCTCGTAGCCACCGCACCGAAGCTCAACACACACCTCCATGTCTAACCACTGCCGGCAGGCAACTGATCGTAGCGATGTGAGCAGCGTGACCCTCACGCTGGGTCGCCATTAATCGCAGCCCTATTCATACATCGACAGCTGCGCGTATTGGCGGCCAGCAGCTGTATCAGTTGAACGTTACTGCCATGATAATCTTCGCAGATAGTGGCGGAATTGGCGAGCGTTAACTGCACACCGTAGGTTGTGGTTCTGATGGCACATCTAACGCCCTTCTCTACTTAGCATAGCAGGCTTGAATTACTGCTATGATAATTTTTGAATGAGCTGTTTGGACATCTTTTTTTTGTTTCGATTCTTTTATGCACATGTTAAGGTTGCTGAATTTCTACCAAAATGAACAAATGTAATTCAGACACAGAAATTGGCAGTCATAATGTAGCGTTCAGGTATTCAGTTTAAAGGCAAATGAAACAAGCTAGAAAATGAGCAAGAAAAAAGTGGGTGTTGTAATGTAGGTGAATAATCTCCAGTAGCATCTCGAATACTGTTAATTGTTTAATGATTTAAAATTAAATGAAATCATCGACTAAAAATTTTTAATTGTACGTTCTCATTACAGCTTGCGACACATTACCTCGGACTTGTTTTCCCAAATCTTACTCAGTTTAAAAAATGGCGGGGTATTTTACTGGTTCCCATATCAGGTGTACATTCTTTGATCTAACTTCCAGAGTCAACTAAGTTGAAGTAATAAACACCGATATCCTACACCTTACACATTTTCAATGACCATTTTACCCATCAACTGTTAGTAAAAGTACAAGTAAAGGTGCAAAATGAATAATAGTGTGAGAGCAAAAAAAGGCTGTGAGCGTTGGCCCGTCGAGGCGTCGTGTGACCTCACAGACGAGCGGGGAGAGAACCTCAGATGTTGGGGAATTAGAAACCAACCACCACAAAAATTTTACTTTCGGAGAGGGAAGAAAATTTAATGTTCTATTGTGACAGCAATGACACCTCAGTTCTAAACAAGATGCGTTCCTAAATAAATAAACTAAAGAGCAAAATATTAGGATTACACACTAGCCATCATTAAAACTTTGAAATTTGGACAGGGAAGCAGATTTATTGTTCTATTTCGACAGCAATGACCCCTCAGTTCTAAACAAGATACGCTTCTAAGTAAATGATCTCACGAGCAAAATATGCGAAATACCTTAATTATATCATGAGGTTGGAAGCTTCGTTAACGTTGTGCGAGATATGTGCGAATCTCAGAAATTTTGTATGAAGAGAGGTAGTTCCACAACCCACATGGGTTCCATTTATTGCTACACTGCAGTAGCAATGTACTGTACACTACTATTATTGTATTGTTTGAAAAAATTATTATACAAAATTGAATTTTAATAGAGAAGATGGAATATTTACTCGTTCTCCAGAAGCCATGGATCTAAACTTCACAATTTGTTTTGACTGTTAGGAAGGAATGTATTTATGTTGTCAGCGTACACTAGTGTCATCAATACAGGTATACTGTCTTTTCCTCCATGCACGTGTGATGCCGCTCGCTGTTGTGCCGTCAATTCGAATGGTATTCCGTACACATTCTCGAAGGTCGCCTCGTTGCCTGCACCTAAACCAACTATGGAGCAGCGAGACTGACGCGAAAAATTCAAAACCATTCAAATATCAGTCATGAAAGGGGAAATGTTATCGTGCTACGATAGGAGCGTAAGAACGAATCCATTAAAGAAGACGCAAGATATTTTCCCAAAATGCTTGTGGGCCAAGATATCGTTATTGGTTACCTGCGCGTAATTTCAACCCGACTTTGGCGGCGCGCTTGCCCTCCGTTCTGCATCACTGAACTCGCTTACAAAGATGTCTAGCTTTTTAGACCCTAATTCTAATGAAAATTCCCTCAACTAACACGTAAACGATCATCAAATATAACATTAAATTAGAAATTCCATTCGTTATGGTTGTATCTTAAAAAGGGACGTAAGTTAGCGCGAATCCACACCCATGCCTCCATATATTTGCGTGAGAGAGCGTAAATGAAATGTATGGAAGGTGAGGACATGAGAAGTTCTACCGAAAATTGAGACAGCTTTCAGTCGCTACACTGATGAAGGGCCGCAGTCTAAGTTCAAAGTGCTACATGTCATCGCTCGGTGTCTGAAGCGTTCAGCGTTAAAATCGCTGGCAACCGCCAAACGTCTCCCTCAATTAAAGGGCGAGTTGTGCAGTATTCCATGCTGAAAAGAAGGAGGTTCACATAGCCTTTATGTCGCTTTCATTTGACGTGGAGAAGTGCGGTTGAACTACTTTGCGTGGAGTAGCTGACTGACTTTAGATTCCATGTTTGATCATACATACTGTTCCATTCGTGAAATTTCGATCTCAAAGTGCTTAAGGGCGAAAAAGCGGGAGTAGACATTTTATCAAGAAATGTTTCGAACTTCTGGCCGTGTTCACGTTGATTACAATAATTTAGTTTTTTCCAAGGGCTTCGAACTGCGCGAATACGAGGGTCTTTGACCTTGTTTTCCAGACTTTGGGTTGTAATTATGCCAGCTGTTCGAAAAATTACCAAGAAATTCAACGTAAAATTGTCTCCAGTTAATTTTCTATTATCAAATTCCCTTCCTATGACCTGAGAAAGTGTAAGGCTGAATAAAAATAACTTTAAAAAGAGGGTACATATTCACGAGCAAAAGCATAAGATGACATCGCGAAAGTGCTTAATGCTTTACGAGGTGCACGATTTTGCCCTTCTTTTGCTCAATAATATATTTTCAGCGACGCTGTTGTCAGAGCCACTGTGTTTGCATGTAGAAAATGCATGACTTTCAATGGCTATTCCTTTGGAGGAAAAAGCAAAGGAGAGTTTTGTGAGCGAAAGCGTTCTAGCGTGAGGAATGGAAAAGGATAAATTCAAAATTGTGAAAACTTCTCCGCGTTACGGTGGTGCACGGCGGTGAATCAATCAATTTCTTTGCCAAACTTGCTGCGGGTGCAAGGAATGATTGCAAAAAAATCTTAGTATACCTCACAAAATTTGGGGTGAGGTTTAAAGTTGGTCTTGGAAGCAGAGGTGGTTACTTCAACAAGACAACGCTTTAGAGCCATTTTGGTATTGTTTCATGTTTGGCATTTAAAAATGAGCGTCATGACATGGTCGTCTTCGATGAACGATCTATTAACTCCATGTCCAGCATTTGAAATGATAGTTGAAGGTCTCGATAAGAACTGAACAGTAAGAACTTTGGTCGTTGAACATTACTGTTGAAGGAGAACATTAATGTTCTACGTCTTCATTAGAATGAAACACTGCATAAAGAAAATTTTTTGAAAAAATTATGCAGAAAGATTACTGACTGTAAATTAGTTAAAAACACATCAGTGCCGACAAGAATTTATTATTGACCTTTCTTGCCATTTAAAGTGAAATGATTGCCATGAAAACTATTGTTCGAAGTTATTAACGTTGATAAGCTCCATTAAAAACAATGAGAAACATGTCGACGTATGACACGGAATTGTACGCACGAATATTGTTTTATTAACATTAATATTGTTTCGTTTCATTGTACCTTTCATGTACTAAAATTGTATGCTTATGTTCCAAAACGAAGTTATAGGAGTATTTCATGTGCAGGTAACGAAAGCATGGTCTCAAACATGTGGCATGAATATAATGAAGTGACCACACTTTATGCACTTAAAACAGTTCAGTCGTGCTGTTATAAAATATCCTAGCTAAAATACTGCTTAAAGATCCTACGTAACATTTCTCAGTCATTTTCTAATGAAGCGACAAGCATGAGGGGATGTAGAAGAGTTTCTTTGCCCTACCGTAAAAGTCAAAAGGAAATTCTAAAAATAAACAAATGCAATTGCCTCTCTAAGTAAACTTCAGCGTCACTCTCTCCTTCAAATTAATTACGAGCTTTCATCAAGTTAAAGCCATCGAGCTAATTAATTGCTCGTTCTTGCTACAGCCCTAGTGAGCAGGAAATTCAGTTTTATCCCGACTTTGAACAATATCATCGTATAAAATAGATAAAAGTAGATATGCATTCGTAACACGTCTCTAATGATCATATAATTAATTCCATAGCACGTGAATAGTGAAATGGTGGTGTACGGTGATTTGACAAAATCGATAATTTGCATTTGTGCTATAACGGTGTGAGTCGAGAAGTTTCCTTAACGATCAGCATTAAAAAAAATCGGTCACTAAGAGCTTAACTATGATGTTATTCATATTAAAATATCAATCAATTTAAGTTAAATATTAACTTCCTGGCTTATTTCAATGTAGTCGTCTTTGCCCGAGTAAAAGCTCCGTCATCGGTTACGCCAGGCTTGTATGGGGACTTCACTTCCTCGTTAAAGTATTGGTGGGCTTCGAACATGAGTCAAATATGCTGCATGATGCTTGTCAACTCACAACTGTATACCTTTACTAAATAATGGATTACATACAGTGCGGACTGAGAAACTGAGAAGTCAAACGTAAGAAATGAGGGAGTAAATACAGCTGCTCGATGTCATTTTCTAGGAACAGTTGTAAAGTGTTCAGTAATTGAGGTCAAAAGTGTTTTAGCTTTTTTCGCTGTGAGTACTTACCAAAAACATTCGATAGGAAACCTGCTGAAAAGTTTCTGCAATCAAAAATTATCACTTTGAAATTAAAATTTAAAAATGAATTATTGAGCGACTTTTTAATCCACTCCTCTTCGTGTTCTCTGCTCGTCGCGTGAAGTGGAGGTATTCTTATAGGTGATGATGTTCACAGCCTTGTCATGTGACTCAACACAGGAGTCAGTTTAGTGCCTATCACTGCCTATTGTCCAAAGCTTTTTGCTTTAATTAATTATAAATATGGTCATTATTATCAGAAGAGATCTTCATTCCGACAAGAGGCACAGGGTTAAAAATGCTGCCATAAAATATGCTCTTAGTGATCCTTATTCAGGCAAGAAGCATTGGATTTAAAAATGTTCTTATAGAACATGCTCCTGGCAATGTTAACTTTTGTTAAATCTTATATATCAAAGGCAATGTAAATTTTTAAGCTGTTCTCCGTTTACTTTCAAGATTTAAACCATCCTCACGAGCGATCCTGAGCATCATCAATTCCGAGCCTTCATTTCTGGCACTAAAACCAAGGACTAAAATTTCATGGGAGGAATTAAGGTTTTTTGAAATGCTAAATTGTACCCTAACACATGCTGCAAGGGCCGCTAATGAGAGGCGGAGGTTGAGCTTCGGGATCACGCTGGAAGTGAAAATTTCTACTGCATCGCGCGACACTCCGGCATTTCGAAGAGACAGATGCTCAGCGGAGCGCAGTGCTTCCATCAAAGCATACGACAGAGGATTGCTGCGGATGTTACTCGTATTCGAGGCATCGAGATAAAGACCTCAGCGACACTTGCAGCAAAGGCGTCAGTGCTCGCAGCTTGGATGGGAAAATTGATGCGTTACTGCGAGGTTTTTGATCGTTGTACTGTGGCGTAAGGGCAGATACAAGAGGCTCGTCTTGATGTTGACACCGAGCCAGCTTGCAATTTTGTTCGAAGGACTTTGTCTGCAATGCATCCAAAATTGAGGCTTGTACTATTTTCTCGCTCATGGGTATTTATGGTGAAATTCTGCCATTGTAACGTCAATGTATAGCAAAAACTTTGAAAAGATATAGCAAAGATATACACCTTTTTTCGTTTTATAACCACATTCTTTCAAAATGTACCGACGAACTGCAAATTTAACAACGATGAACCATTGAATATAACAGAGAATAGAAATATAAAGACAGTGTCGCAAAAAATAGCAACAACGACAAATTATAGCGACACCCAGCAAAATGAATGACAGTGAAACTATACATCAGAACAAAGAAACAATGTGTAGTGACAGAGTCGGTTTATTGAAACAACGTTCAAAAAGGCTAACAATTATACAAAAAATAGTAACGTGCGTATATATTATTGTAACAAATGAACAATTTCTGAGACAATTGTTTATACGCAAAATAAACAGTAAAGTAGCCATTTAGCGTAGTACATAATGCATACTGAAACTTTGCACACAAAATTATTGATAATTACAATAAAGAATGAATATCATACGTGAGATATTGAAACTATTAAAAAAATATCTTGTTGATTAAGGCTCTTGATCTAGTAGCTGTTGGCATGGGTGTAGTTGTCTGCCGCTATGACTGGAGTGACAAAAGGCACGCATGTGTCAATGACATGCCAGAGAACCTCCTCCCGGTGCTGACGCAACGACTTTCCTGCTCTGCGCGCTGCCGCCACAGTGCATGCTTCGGAGATGCCATTCAGACGGTGCAACTGTGGCATCTGAGACGTAGGGCTTGCGGTCAAAAGGGGCACGAAGAGCTCTATTGAGATCCTTGACGGTGATGGTTGGAGTAGCTTCAATCAACATTACAAGTAAATCCAGGCTCTCAATATCTATCATCTTCTTGCAACCCCAAGTCTTGCGCCGTCAAAAACAGATTATCGTTTTTGGTAGGACCTAACAATGGAATAAGCGGTGGTACGCTTCACTCCCAGTTCTTGAACAGTAATACATGTCACACGTGAACCGGCCACGTCAGAGTTGTTCTGGAAAATTCCATTACTTCCCGGTCAGTGCATCATCCACCGACCGGGAAGTAATGGAACATAGCCTCATATAATTGTCGGGTGGCATTCACAATCCCGAAAGTCAAAATCCCGAATGTCAAAATCCGGAATTTCTAAATCCCGAAAATCAAAATCTCGAATATCCTGTTCAGTTAAAAACATCTTATTAATACCAAATTTAAATACGAGCTGTCATGGAGAATTTTCATCAATTATTTTCAATTCTTCACTACACCAATTCGTAACACACACAATCAATTCGGGTCGACTCTTCCACTGCCAGATATGGTCGGGAATTAGACATTCAGGATTTTGACATTTGGGATTTTGAGGTGGACCCATTACTTTCAATTTATATTGAATGAGGAAGTGCAGGAAAATGATTTCTCTGGTCAATAGGAGTTTAAAAGATGTTGTTACAACTTGTGACTTTTCGTTACTATTTTTTCATCTGTTACATTATTTTGAACCTGTGATACTGGCTATTTGAAACATTGTTACCAGATTTGATTATTTGTTAAAGAAAATGAACGCCTGTTGCAACATTCTGAGAGTGTTATACAATTTGAAGCAACGTTACATTTATTTGTCTATGTCATTACATTTTGCAGCTGTTTTCAATTTTACAGCATCGTCACTGGATTTGTACTGGATGTTGTTATATTTTGAGCAGCTGTTATTGTTTTTTATTCGGTGTTACATGATTGTGCAAACTGTGGCTATATTGTTTTGACGTGTGGTTATAAAACGAAAAAAGGTGTAGTGTATAGCATATACACTAAAAGCAAAGTCCTCGCATCTGGGTGCAGTTTTGTGCAAAGATAAATCTACATCATGAGCGCGCCGAGTAGGTTTGCGTGCAGACTACGTCAACAAGGAGGCTAAAGAAGAGTGGTCTGGATGTACATTTGAGCCCACCAAGTTAGCTACAGAAATTGGTTTTACTATCATTGTGTCTACGAAGCGGGCACAGTTTTCCTTTTCCTTTGAAGTTTTCCTATCAATGTGTTTTCTAAGAGGGGCTGAATTTCCTCAGAAAGAGGTAATTCAGTCTACCACAACGTAAAACTGAACACATTTGAAAAGGTTAGAATGTAGTTTTACATTGGAACTCGTTTTGTCAATTTAACCTTTACTGGAATGGACAAACTAATGATACGAGGTTGTGAGAGAGTAAATGGTTATATCTGATGCGTGGTAGCTTATCAGTTAGACAATGTTCAGGCTATCTGCTTAAGATGTATAATTAATTACTCTAAATTACTTTCGAAGAACACAATGATAATTCAACACTAGTTTCACACTATTCATTGCAACAATTTCTGAAAAAATACTCGAAATCGCTTTGGAAACCTAGCTTATGCCCAAACCTATTTTGTGAAGTCGGTGCGTGTATCTATTTTCTGTAAAAACCTTCTCGCTTTGTTTAAGGTCTCCTACAATAAACTTCAGATTTTATTGGAACCTAAGAGTATGATATTTGGGAGCAGCACAATGACATTCAAGTGACAGAATGCCTCTAAGAATTACTTCAGAGTGACAGAACAAGAGACGTTTTTTTTGTTAGAGACAAAAAATAGTTCAAAATAACACTGCCTCAATGGTAGCAACATTCCCCCTTAGAAAGAATAATGGTATCAATATTTCATTGTCCCCCTGACGTATTGGCTGGAATAACCGCTGTACTCTGACACAATAGAAGTTATACTCGCGTTACAATGAACTGATGTTTGTGTATTTTGATTTGGGCTATCTATGAAAGATTAAATTGGGAACATAAAAGTTATTGTGGAATTTTCAATGCCTTTCATTTGTGATCACAGCACATGTGTTTCATGTTACGAAAATTTGTAGAATCAGGTTCATTTATAACAATTTATAGTAATTTACCTAATATCTAATGCAAATAGACTTAACATTATTGAATTCCTGAAGTACCACGTCTCAGGGTTTGATCATTTACCGCAACAATGTAATTCCTTCGACTGCTGTCCTTGTAATATTTTTATCCGATTTCAGCAAAGGCTGAGCCGAAGAAAGAAGTTTCAACATAAAACTACATTTTCACCTCTGCAATGCGCTTTTTTTAAATGTTGCAATATACTGAATTTTCTATTCTAAGGAAACATTAAGGCTTTGAAATAAGAGCGCACACGCATCACAGACTCAATGATAGAAAAGTTATTTTTAGAAGCTCACATTAGGAGTTTAAATGCAGATCCAGATCACAGTTTATAAGCCTAGGTTGCACACAAACTTACTCAAGAAAATCATGATTGAGATTTAGCCACACACATACTACTCGGAATAACCACTCGCTGTACAAATATAACTTGTGCGCGAACCAATTCGGTAAAATCGTACATCCAGCTTTTATGTAAATCTACTCGCAGCAAATTCGCTACGCAGATCTAGTTCTTACGTAAATCTACTGGATGTCACTACTTAGATCTAGCTTGTTCATAAAAATACTCGATAAAGTCCACCATGCAGACCTCGCTGGCATATAAACCTACGTCATATAACACCGCAGCTCATTTCTATCGCGCAGGCCATAAGCAGTGAATCATTGAGGCACGTAAATCGTCACCTTTCTTAGACCTGAGCCTGCAATTGGTGAGCCTTGGCCCCAAACAACTACTGAGGCCCTCGGGACGAATACGTTAAAACGGCCGGGCCCTCCAGAGCAGATGCATGCATGACTTCATGCTCTTTGATGGAGAACTTGCATTCTGTAACACTTGCTTCGTTACCTTGAATTTCGGTATTCCAGTCTCGCCTCTGAAAATATTCACTTCTCAATTTGTTTGCAAGTTTGACCGGGCGTCGTTGCAAAAAGCGTCTAGGAGAGTCTAAGATATATGTTTTTAGGGGATTGCTGCTCTCTGTCACTTGCTCTCGGTCGGGAATTTATGACTGACCGTTGCAAGGGTGGACCGGCACTGGCTGGTGACAAATATCGCGCGAAAAAGTCCTGATTTTGTGGGTCCGACAAGCTTGTGACGGTTCTCTGCGCAGTGGAAGGCGTGTGTTGGTCAAGTTCTTGAAATTCTGTGGATTGATATTTTATAAGTTAGCAGTGCTCTGATGATCTGTGTCCAGATGTGACCATTTGAAAATGAAGTTTTCACCATGTAAATTTGTTCGATAAATTCGATATTTTGGGTTCAGTTGTGACGAAGCCACAAGGTCGAAATTTTTTCTATCCTTATTGCTTTTTCCTGCCTCCTACACTTAAGAGCTGCACCGGCAGATTATAAGCTGTGCTGTTTATGTCAGTGCATACACAGGTTGTCGCAAAAAAAGTGTACCTAACTTCAATTACCATTTCTTAAAAACTATAAATGTTTCAAAATTTTTAAAAAATACATATTGTTTATCAATCGTTTCAGGACCTAAGTTGGAAATTTGAAGAGGATGAATGAAAGGGTACATTTTCAGTAGTATTTTTGGTAACAGACACAAAAGTATGTTTGCGCTGACAGTTAATAGATAATTCCAAGACTCCGAGAAGCCCATGGAAACAGATTAAATAGAACGTGGTTGAGTAATTGAAATAGAACGTGGTTGAGTAATTGAAATCGAACGTGGTTGAAACAAATTAATTGAACGTGGTTGACCTCTCGCAGAACAGGTTCTGTGAAGGAAAACCTAGATGAGGTATGGATTTGGAAATCCCATAATCCCATTATCTCCTTGAATCATCGTAATGAGTGGCCTCCCAGATCTCCCGACTTGACACCCTGTGATTTTTTTGCTATGGGGACAACTAAAAGTAAAGTTAATAATTCCCCACCAAGAAACATTGATGATCTGAAGCAAAGAATTATCAGCAAAATCAATTTGCTTCAGGAAAATGATGCTCTCAGAAATCGAGTAATCACAGGAATGACAAAGAGAATCCAATTGTGTGTTGGACGAAACTTTACTCACGTCGATGGAAATTCAATCCTAGTTTGTTATTTGAAATAACTTTCCTAATTTTGAAAGTTACAGTTGAAAGACACTTTTTAAAATATCTTTAACTCAAAAAAATTTGCAAATGAACGCGCATGAGCAAGTCAATTTTTCGTGTCTGTAACCACAAATATTACTGAAGAAGTACCCTTTCATTTATCCTTCTCAAATTTCCCATGAACATGTCAAAACGGTTGATAAACACTATGTAATTTTCAAACATTTTCTTACTATAATTTATGAGACACCGTAATTTGAAATTGGGCGTTCTTTTTTGCTACACCCTGTATTCCATGCTCTCATACTGCAGTTCTTGAATGAAGGAAATTTTTTTCTCTGCCATTTCTTCTATTTAGCCATTTCATTCTCTACACCTTATAATACTCTCTCCACTCAGAAGAATAAAACAAATTTCAAATCAACCAACCATAACTTTTTTTCACATCAAATTTACACATATAGCCATTTAGAGATTCTATCGGAACCGTCATCTCAGTCTTGTTGAACAGTTGACTTGTAGTGATCGCATCATATTTGAGTGCAGTCGTGTGACGTCCCTACTTCACTCGCCATACTTTATGCTAAGCCCGTAAACTTTTCAAGCGGCCTGTCCATCGCTGCCAAAGCATGTTACCCAGACCCGTTTGTTGGATACCCCTGTTATTTATTCTTGTTGGGCGCCGTATGTACGATACCCCTGTTATTTATTCTTGTTGTGAGCCGTATGTAGGATCCCTCTGTTACTTATCCTTGGTGGGAGCCATACGTAGGATCTACTTGTTATTTATTCTTGTTGGGAGCCGTATGTAGGATACACTAGTTCTTTTTTCTTGTTGGAGGCTGTGTGTAGGATACCCCTGTCATTTATTCTTGTTGGGAGCCGTATGTAGGATACCCCTGGTATTAATTCTTGTTGGGAGCCGTGTGCAAGATGCCTCTGTTTTCTATTCTTGTTGAGAGCCGTATGTAAGATACCCTTGTAATTTAGTCTTGTTGGGAGCCGTATGTAAGATACCCTTGTAATTTATTCTTGTTGGGAGCCGTGTGTAAGATACCTCTGTTATTTATTCTTGTTGGAAGCCGTATGTAGGATACACCTGCTTTTTATTCTTGTTGGGGGCCGTATGAAGGATATTGTTGTTATTTATTTATGTTGGGAGCCGTACGTAGGATACCCAGGTTTATTTACTCTTGTTGGGAGCCGTATGTTGGATGCTGCTGTTATTTAATCCTGTTGGGACACGTTCATTAAATACTACGGTTATTTATTCTTATTGGGCCACGTTTGTTGGATACTGCTGATATTTATTCTTATTAGAACAAGTTTGCTGTATACTGCTGATATTTATTCTTGTTGAAACCCAAATGTAAGATACTGCTGTTATTTATTCTGGTTGGGACCCAAGAGTAAGATGATGTTTTTTTCATCTCACAGGGACCTGTAATTTGGAAGCATTTGTTTTATAAGTTATTAGCACCGTGGTATTAGGTGTTTTGTCATGGAAAAATATTCATTCTCTGTAGAAAGTGTCGGCTACATATATTTTTTTCAAATTCATCGAAATTTACCTGACAAAATTGTATGACATTTTTGGGTTCACATAGTCGCATCTCCAGTTTTGGTAATAACGTTTGAAAGTCATTTTGTTTGGGTCTGTTGAATTTGAATCAGCGTTATTGTACTCCTCCTTAATAAATAAAATGAAAAAAATTCAAATGTCATTTACGTTAGATTACGATGGGTTCAGCTGTCTAAATAGAGCACCCCATCTCATTTTTTCTGACATGAGCAACAGAGCTTTTCACTCAATCAAAATTTTTCCCAGCGTCATTGCCATTTCGGAAACGAGTGAGGATGGACTGCACATACACCCATAGCCAAATAAACTTCATCCGAAACAAGACATCTTTCTAATCGAAATGAAAACTACCTTTGAGTGAATTATTCAAACTTCTAATACCCACCTAAAAAATACAAGTTATTTAATAGTAAAAACCTCGAAGATGTGAGCCAAAATCTGAGACTCATTTTATGTTTGTCTAGTTTCCCGTCTATTGACCGCCACTCCGAAATTTAGGGGCCTTAGTCACGTCACAAGATTTACACAAAATTTATTTTCCGACTGAAATTCTTTTGTTTGACCATTTCTACATTAAAATTTGAAAATATTTTATAATCTCTGACGAGAAATTTCTAAACTCTCGATGCTTGTTCAAAGAATTAAAATTTTTGTTCAATTTTCTTTTCTTAGCATGACGAGAAAAGTGATATCCTCACTCGTATCCGGCATACAAGAAACAAATCGAAATACAGTGTCAAACTTGATGCTTTTCATTTCGAAGTTCACTTAGAGTCGCGTGCATGATAACATACGCTGATCAACGAACGACTACAAATTTCAGAATTCATAACAATGAACGTTTACAACAAAGAGCATTTGAGCAGCTTCAACTGATCACGAAGCTGAGCGAGGCATTGATGCATTTCTTAGCGCAAACACAGCGCGGTGTTTAGGCGAAGGCGACTTTCAATTTCACAGAACACAAGCCCCAAAAAATGGAAGCTGGTAAAATGGCCTCGAGATTGAAGGCACTTTTACTGCTGCGCGATAACAGAAAGCCTTTGAGTTGAGGGGCTGTGCGTGCCTGCGGTGCTTCCAAAAACAAAAACAAAACATTCAAGGGCCCAAAAGTATTGTCCGAGACACTTTTCAAAACAAGGTGTGTTCAGGCTTTCATTTCAGTAAAAATATGGACTTTTTATTTCGAGGTTAGCAAACACGGCGCGTCAAAAAAGACAGCAGGTCGGAATAGCAGTTGATGAATTTAAATCATTCTAATTAAGTGGTAATTACATGAAAATATATGGTGCATCCCTGTCATCTAATTGACCGTGTTTCAGAGGTTAGAGTTGTTATTCAATAAGGGAAACTATTTTCGAAAGTACGTTTAAAATGTTACTAAGGTTTTTAATTTCTCATATTAGAACCAAGATAAATAACTCCGCAAAAAATTCTAGTCAACAAGAATGATGTGAACTAATGATAACTGTTTCCTTACGTCAAGTTAGCGTATGTGCGTACAACTTTTTAAGTGATAACGTGATAGTGTGGTCAATAGACATGTGAATTTCGTTAAAATTCGAAGAGCATCATAATAATGTAATGAAATCGTCAAATTTCTGGACGTAAAGCGGGACCTACAGTTACAGTTCATCTGTATTTCAAACAAGGACCGTCTGGAAATTAGTTAACCTTGCCTAGCTCTTATTGCCAGGCAATCACTTGTTCTAAGCGCAAAACAAGGTACTTACCGGTCGAGTTCAAGGCCTCATGGGTCTTTCATATTTCGTACAAGATCGAGGAGAATAAAATCAAAAACACAGCAAAATGTACTTTATTATTTAACACCTTGGTTGCGATATGAGCCGCTGGTGTATGTGGAGGGAACTTTCATAATACAGCTGACTGACCAGTGGTCACAACCTCAATTTAAAAAAATTCACAATCGAAGCTTGATGAAAACACGATCCAGTTGTTTGCTATTTCCAAAATTTCCGGCTACAATAATAATTATTGACGTTATATATGAGTTGAATTTTGAACTTGAATTTAACCCATCGCAGTCGACTTGTCGATGGTGCGTGATGAACACGTGTTGAACTTAAGTTTAATACTCAACTCAAAGTAGAATTAATTTTAAATTTAAAGTTTGAAAATACAGAACATTAACTAGATCGTGCGTTCATTTAGTTTTCATAAAGTATTTATGGAAATTAAGTTAGTGACTGCAGGTCGGTCAGCAGCTTCATGAAAATCCCCTCAGTGACCACCGCTGCGTCACTTTGCTGTCAAAGTGTTGATGCCTCAGCGGTTAGACTCGATGATCAAGATGCTCTTCGAATATTAAGTAAATTTGCATCGCTATTGACCGCACTACCACGATATTACTTGAATATTTCTACGCATGTATATACGATATATTAACGTAATTGTAGTAAAAATTCATCCTGCAGGAGACGACGGGACGACGGACATTTGAGTCAACTCAGGAATTTACAACTAAGGCTACTCTTCTGAGTAATTGACCCATTCAATCAAGACGCCATTGTGAACTTCGCGGCCTAATATAAATCGTTAATTACCAAATCAAGATTGCGGCAGCGGCAATCATTAGAATGATCGCGGTCGTGCCTAGAAGTTAATCAAGAAAACTATTCCCAACACAGAAGAGCAAGCCAAGGAAAGCAAAACCAGGAGATCAAGCGAGGATAATATTCGTCGCCAGTAGAATGAAAAATTCTAATATGACAAATAAGAGTTTGTGAGTGATGGATTTTTAGATAGTCAGTCACAAGAACTCGTCATGAGATAGCCAATCATACGATAGCCAATCATACGATAGCCAATCATACGATAGTCAATCATAAGATAGTAAATCATAAGAACAAAATCGCTACTGCTTTGCTCTGTTACCAGCTCGGCCTTACAATCTCACAAGTCTCTGAAGAATAAACTCGTCTGAACCTTACTCGCTTTTTGCACGCTGGCTCCCAGAGTGCTCTGACTGTTTTTCCTTATTCTTAAAGAGACTCAAAAACGAGGGCATGAAGAGTGCGGGAGAAGAGGTGCGCGGGGGCGCACTTCGCCTTTCACCAGAACGTTTTCGAAAAACGTCACATGATTTCTGGCGCCCAGTACGTCATCTCTACGCTGGCGTCATCGCAATACCATAGTAGTGTGATGTGGTGGGGACTGTATGTGGTCATGTACACCACGACTGTGTGTGGTCATGTACACCACGACTGTATGTGGTCATGTGCGCCACGACTGCATGTGGTCATGTGCACCACGACTGTATGTGGTCATGCACAACACGACTGCATGTGGTCATGCACACCGCGACTGCATGTGGTCATGTACACCACGACTGTATGTGGTCATGTACCCCACGACTGCATGTGGTCATGTGCACCACGACTGTATGTGGTCATGCACACCACGACTGTATGTGGTCATGCACACCACGACTGCATGTGGTCATGTACACCACGACTGCATGTGGTCATGCGCACCACGACTGCATATGGTCATGCACACCACGACTGCAAGTGGTCAACACTGTGAAATTCAAGATTATGAAAGGAAAAGCAACTGGTGCTCTCTTAGTTAATAAGCAATATATTTTATTTGTGGCGAATTCTGCTGTCCAAAGTCAAGATGCTCCAGGTCTGAGAGAGCGGAAATTTGTCTTTATAGCCCGTATCGCAAACCTAAACCCTCTGTAATAAGTTTTACTATAACATAACTTTTAAACGTAAATCGAAGAAAATCTGCCCGACCTTCGTCAGACAACCTATTTTATATTCTCGTGATTGTCGTTGATGCAGAGTAAAATAGATTTGTTAATTTAATTCCAATTTAAATGAATTGCATTTAACAAATGACATTTTGTATTCTTCAGGTATCCAGTTGACGGGGAGAGAGTAAAGACAAACAAACAAACCAAGCAAAGAAGTAAAATAAAGAAGTAAGCAGGAAGTGGTGTATTGTTTTGTGAGGAAATAGCATTACTTTCTCTTTATTTGTTCTATGCGAAGTGCGTGGGAAACAAATTTGTCGAGCAGCTTTTCAAGTCTTCGATTTTTCCTTGTATTAATCCATCAGCTTCAAATACTTTATAAATATATGTATCTACCTAAGTTATCCCTGGGATTTGAACGTTATGTTTACACTCGTGGGGTTATGAAGTTTTATCATAGTTACGCTCATCAAACATTTTCTGCTCTTCAAAACCAAATATTCGAGTGTTGCAGATAAAAAAAAATTATTTGTATATGAATACACAAAAGGGATGATTTTTTGCGAACATAAGCTCGTTCATAATCACTGGTATTAAAATAATGTTCTTCATTATTATTTTGAAGTTACAGACTTATCATCATTGTTTTTTAACTCATCTAAACTAAAACCTAACTCACTTTAAGCTAATCCATGATATTTTAATGGAACCTAGCCTAACTTGATTCCTTCGTCTGTGTCGTAACTTTAATCAAATCGAACGAGGTAGAATCGACACAAACCTGGCACATGCGCAGACAGTCTACAGAATCAACTTTGGCACAGAGTTTTGGGTCGTCCGGGACTGAACGGCGAAGTGGGCGGGGCGTGAGGGCGGTATTCTTTCCGCGTCAAACTTCGGTATGGAGGATGTCTTAAACAGAAGATGAGTAGATTAATAATAACCATAATAATTGCGGTATATGATTATTTTGTTTAAAAAAAATCGTATCATCTAAGTGATGTGTTTATTTAACAAAAACGTTTTTGAATGGAAAATTGTTTCTCGTAGCTGTAAGTTTTAAAATAGTATTCTATGAAGCTGTAAGAATTGAAATAAATTCGGAATCCAATATGTATGATTCCAATTTGCATCGTTATTTTCGACGCGCATATTAACCATAAAGAAGAGCTGACAGCCGTGCCCTACAGCCTCGATGGTCATTGACCGAGATGATCTGGAAATTGTGTTTCTATCTTACCTGTAGTTGACACATTTGCATATTTATTAGCCTCAATGGAATAAATTGCGAGGAGTAATCTGAGCAACATTTATGAATATGTTCAAGTTTTAATAGACAAGTAATCTGAGCAACATTTATGAATATGTTCAAGTTTTAAAAGACAAGTAATCTGAGCAACATTTATGAATACAAAAATTTTGAGGAGTTGTCCCAGCAACAATTATGAATACATTCGGGTTTTAAAAGACAGCTAAAATGAATGGCAAAAGCGTGTATCCATCAGCGCAGGCAGGTCTAGGTTCCACTTTTCGTAATAATTCAAGTTCCAATATTATCTCACGCGTTATTATCAGATAATTGTAACGGGTGTTAAGAGAGGCTGCATCAATATTGATGGTTTTATACCTGGAAAATTAATGTAGTTTGTTGCTTGCTTACCCTCAGGCGAATACAACTATTTTATCTGTAGGAATTGGCTCTTCTGGGGGGAAGATGTGAAGTTCCGAGCTGAAGGTTAGGCAGACCTTCATTTTGTTGAAATAAAATAGGATTTTAGTTTTGTTACAGACCATCTTTTTAAAGGCTCACTTCTGTTTGTTTTTCAGTTACTATTGCTTGCCCTAACAACCATCTCGTGTTTCATTAATTTCTTTCATTGTTGTTGCTTCTACGCTCTGAGTGTGGGGACAGACTTTGTTCTCAAGCACTCTCCATCCCTTAACATACTAGCTAGCGCCTTCCTTCTTCCTGTCTTGGGAGCATAATGTTGTGATTACGAGGGCTCAAAAGAATTTATAATCACTCGTGTAACCCAGTTGCCTGATTTTTTTGGTAGGTCTGCCCCCCATTCTCAATGTCTCAAACTGGACAGATGAAATCAACTCATAACACAATTTTTTTCGGGAGTTACTGGTTTAAATTTGTATCAATTGGAATTCACTTCCGGTTACTAAAAATTAAAAAACGAATAGATGATGCTTTAAATTCTTCATTTGAAATCATTTAGATTATTTCTCTAATTTAGGAAAACACCGTCATTTCTGACGTCGAGCGTCTAAGTTTTCAAGCACTAGTCAACGCACAATATTTTACAGTAATTCTTTTTCATACAGCGTGTAATACTTCACTGAATTTTCTGAGCTGACGTTCGCAATGAATTTCATTACATACCTATACACGACCTTAAGACATGCAGATATGCATCGTATTTATTTGTCGAAGCATTGTCATTTTTTCTGAGGGCAGTGAGTGTTAAGTGAGAATTATTTAAAAAATATCATGATCTAATCATAGATACTTCGTTTGGAGAGACCGGTTATAAGTAATCAACTGTGTAGATGAAAAATCACAAAAAGGCAAAATTTAGCATTAACATCAGCAAGCGAGACGACAATGATAACATAATACACATGAAAGGGATCCATTCCATCTTAAAATCTAAAAATGTATTCGAAGCGGAGTCTAACAAACATTCGTCTGTTGAACATCGCACTACATATATTGCTTGCACAACAAGAGCAGAGTTAACAACACTCGCGGGGATGATGATGATATCAAGACCAAAATTTCCAGCTATGGCTTTGCATGCCATTATCAATTCTTGATTTGTAGCTTCGGTTTTCACAGAAGTGAAGTTAACTTAATATTTCATGATGCTATTAACAGAAACTGTATTATAATTATTAAGGTCAGTCAGAGGCTGTTGATGTTGGCATTAATTGCATTAACTCCATTAGCGCAGCTTAGTGTTCACTTCGAGAGTTATCAATTGTTGAAGATTTTCAGTTTGAAATATGATTTTCACCGCACGACACCTATTCTTCAGAGCACAAATGACTGGAACATTTTGAAGTCCACTAAGAAGTCTCCTTCACATTAAATCCCGTCTCTATTTACACAGAAGCGCTAAACAAGCAGGAACGGAAGAAAAAAATCAAAGGATAGTTTATCACTGATATGTGTAATGTGATCGTCGAATGTTAAATTTTTATCTCTATAATGTCCAAGAACTTACAGGAGTCGTTTTTTTTCAATCTGATCGCATGCTCATGGTTAGGACCAAATATATGGACCGAGTAAATATGGACCGAAATTACTGAAGGTTAAGGACTCCTCATGCTTGACAAACAAAGGCATCAGTTCCAAAGAATGATAAGGATGAGAAAATTCTCAAGTTGCGTGGAGGTTGTGAACTTCGTTATACAGGAACGGCAGGCTGAAATTGCTGACGATCTTCATTGGTTCCATGTTTTCTGAAGCCGTTGAGTCACAGTTCATTTTCTGTAATGCTTACAATCCCGTGGATTCACAAACAAACATAGGTGACGTTATAGACTGGTTGTGGCTGGCGATGCATAAGGAAGGTACTTACTAATCTCGAAGTTGGGAACATGTCTTGAAGTAGAGTCTCTTTGTGCCTTCATCAATTACCTTCGTTTCCAGAAACTGATTCTTTGATCATTCCGTTAGTTTTTGTCCAAGTTTTTTCCCTTGTACATACATGCCTCAAATTTTGAGCTGCTGTGGAGAAAGTATAGCGAACAACGCCCTAAAAATCTGAGAGAAGATGGTGACGGCCAGCTTCAAACCCCAAATGTTGACAGTGCCAGAGTTAATACTGACTTTGTTTGTTATTAAAAGATGGGCCAAAATTGCTGGACATTATTCATTACTGATAAGAATTGATGTGTTATAATTCGTGTATTTTTTACACTGTGGTTAAAGAAAGTTCCTCGCACCCTTTCTGATCAGATTTAGTGATGATTCGAAAATGAAACAAAAGCTCTATCCCTCTGGAACTTACTTTTCATAGTAAACATTTTCGTGTCAGGGATACAATTTAAAGACTACATGAGGTAACAAATTCCGAAGAATTTGAGAATAAGTAATGAATGGAACTTTTTGAGCACAAATAAATTATGTTTCATCAAAGGTAGGAAAGGTTGTATTGTTTCAAAGGTTGTATTGTGAAACAATACAACCTGACTTACAGCAAGAAATACTTTAAAATTTCAGGATTATGTTGAAAATAACTCAATACCAAACCCTGCGAATCTACAGGAGAAAAATTACGACTGATGGGGCCGAAAGTTTGTCAATGTTTAAAAAACTTTCTTTTATTTATTGATACACATGAAATAATTTTAATTTAAATATCCGTTGTTAGTATTATTTTTAGATTTCAACTAATTAATTCTACTTAGCATCCTCCGTGCTGTTAACCAACATTCCTCAAAAACCACCTCAAAGGTTGTGTTTGAGACAGGCATTAACTTTTTTCGTGTTAAAATATAATAACAGGGCCTGGTCTCAGTTCCCTGCGCCGCAAAATGCTCGAGCTAAATAGAAGAATAAATATTCAAGTACGGCGCGAAGTGGAAAAGCATGCGAGGCGGTAGACATGGCGGGCGGGCCGAGGGCTTAAAAGAGAGCTGTATATCCGACGGGAGGTCAGCGCGAGCTGCTACGAGAGCTCGGCAAGAATGTTAAGTAGTTTGGCTGCCTCATGTACTGGCGAGTCTTGAGAATAAAGGAACATCTAGACCCCGCTACAGTAGTAAACCTAAACTCCAACATTGGGTGACTGTATATGTATCACTGATACACCTTTTCCAACTCCAACCTTAAGTGGCTGTAAATGTATCACTGATACACCTTTTCCAACTCCAACATTAAGTGGCTGTAAATGTATCACTGATACACCCTTTCTAACTCCAACATAAAGTGACTGTAAATGTATCACTGATAAGCCCCTCTTACATGAGACCTGGAAGAAAATAATTCAAATCGTTACCTAGTTATTTGCATTTGTTACGAGAGTTCAAACTTGCATGACACATCTTGCATAAACTTGAAAATGTCATGGATAGTTTGCTACGATCAATTTAAATAATGATAATTTCTTATCTGAATAGTAGGTGTGTCGACAGTCGTGCAGATAAAACATGGTATTTTTAGGATGCAATGCTGGGCCATCGGAGTCAAACAGGAATTTTTTCAAAGTCTGAGCTATGATTTATTTGTGAAGGCTGTTTTTTTTTGGTAAAAGCTTAATTATTCACTCATTGATTTTTCAACTGAAATATTTTTATGTAATAAAAATAACGAGACCCACTTTAAAAACGAAAATGACTTCTAATTTAACCAAACCAGTAGTCAGGAGTCATCATTCAGTGTTCAGGTATCCAGTTTACATAACAGGATTAGGTTTACAGGCCAGACAACTTTGTAAAAGAAACAAGGTATGGTCATTTGTATGGGAGGAAATACACCTCCTCTTGTTCCGCTAGCCTATAAAAAGGCTTTATTTCAAACAAACTTTATGACGTCACCAAAACGCAATGTCATTAGGCCAATAGTGGAGCCAGATTTGGGGGTAGCAGTGCTACCAGATGCAATGTGGGTGATGCTATTGGCTCGTTGCCGTGACGTCAGCAAACCACAACGTCAGAAAAAAAAAGACGGGTTTGAACCTACCCTGTTTCCTCTACAGTGCCAGACAAGCAGCAAACTGTGCATTACTTTAAAGGGAATCATGAAGACTATAGCAAACAAGAATAATTAAAGGTCTGTCATTGCTCGGTTGATATGTAGGTATATAAATAAGAAATTTGAATGATACGGTGAGAGGATAATATCTTCATTGAATACGACATTATTAAAATTGAATACCAGTTACAACGATTTTCCAGCTTCATAAGGAAGGAGGAAGGAGTGAGGTCAAGCTCATTGAATGAAAGAGTTTCCCCTATACCATTTTAGATCCGCCTTCGTCGTTTTCTTCAATCACCAGCGGAGCCCCTTGCCCAAGCGAATGCACCGCTTTTGGATTTAAACTTTGGTCATTCCTGTACAAAGTGTAACGCTTTGCTCAGCCCTAGAAGGAGAAAATTAGTCTTTCAGCCGTAAAGTCTTTTGCGGACAACTTTAATAAAAGATTAAAGAATACATATAAAATAAAGTACCTCATCGCAAGAAAACGAGTTATTTTGCTCCGGGATCACTTGACGATTCAGTACAGGTTATCATAATTAAATTTTTAAAAATTGCACAAACGAACAGATAGGCAAGCACTCAAGCGGCAATAATCTGGTAGTTTTAGCAGGCAGAGACGCTTGTCGATTTTCTTGCACACGTAGTCTAAAAATTATAAAGCGAATAGGAGAATTGTTTATCCCTGCGGCAAAGTTAATACTAGTGACGATAGCTCATAAGTTCCTAGGCTTATGTCGAGCAAACAGCATCAGCAACGAGTGTTCTTTAGACCACCAAGGAGACATGACGGTGATTGGGCGAATTACCAGGCTTTTCTGACTTAAGAAAAGGGTCCTTGAAACTTCGTTGAAACAGCTGTCACTCACTGATCCAATAATTGTAAGAATAATGATGAGTGAAATTATGATGCAGCTACGGATACAACATTATTAGCAAAATTATTATCTTCTAAAAATTACTTGTAATTATCATGTGAAAAAGTTCTTGTGTAGGTATAGGAATGATGTAAAACTGCAAAGAATTATCATAATTCAACGTGTATATGCATTTATTTCAATAAAACATGTAAAACAATAGTGGTTCATGGGATCACAACAAAAAAATAGACGTCACTCAAGTACATCAATCATATTTTGTAATGAATGAGTTGCTTACAAAATAATACCTCTTACCGATTTGTTTTTGTCCTAGATGAAGGTATTCCAACATAAAATACAGTGACACATTTCTCCTAAGTCGAGATCATACGCCACAATTTAAACTACTTGACTACTTTAAACTCCTTGATTAACTGCCAACCACTCTAAATTAACTAAACGAAAGTATTTGAACTACTACATTAAGCTAATTGATTTATTAAAGCCTTCAAACTACTTGCTTTTAGAGTACTTGAGTAGAATGGGAATGCGTCACGTATGGTAATATTCTGAACCACCAGCTGAAATGACCTACATGCCTTCATATGTTGCTGTAGCTACAACATAGCGTGTCACTGCCTACGAAATTTTAGGTAAATATTGTGGGAACTCATTTCAGCTCTTTTGTTAGGAATTGTTAACGCCTAAATTTAAATTGACGCTGTTTTCGAAACATGTATTTGCTGCCTTATTTCGGTTTTAATTGAGTCTCATAACGACCGAAAGCTAGGGCTTAATACGATTATAAATTGTTTTAATTATTCCTTAGAAAATGAAATTGTAATGATTGTTCCTACATGTTCTGAATAGCAACATACTTTTCAGTGTCATCAGATGATGAGCTGAGTGCTGGCCCTTCTACAGTGAAATGATTTCAGGGGAGTGAAGGCTTAACTCAAATTCAGCAAAGAAAAATCAAGACTTGATTTCTTTAGAATGAACACGTGGCGCTCGTTTAACGCAGAATTTACTCAGTGAACAATGAGAGGCTCTGCGCCACGGAAGACTTTTCAGACTGCTACATCACTCACCATTAGTGATGTAGTAGTCTGAAAAGTCTGATGTAGCAGTCTGAAAAGTGTATTTCACTGCTCTGCACTATGGAAGACTATTCAAACTGCTAAATCACAAATGGTGACATCCAGGTATTGTACGGCGATGTTCCACGGAAGACTTTTCGAACTGCTACATCACTGATGGTGAGTGACATCCAGGTATTGTACTGAGATATTCGCTATAGATTGGCCCCACTACGGAGCTCACTGAAACATCCGCGCTTGTGAGACTTCGGCGATACGAGTATTTTCCGTAAAACCTCTTCCTTTGCAGTAGCTGTAACCGAAGTAATTTGAAGCTGAATTTCTGTGCCTGTTTTTCGTGCGTCAGATTTGATCCCTGTTTAAATTTTCAGTTATATAAGAAAAGAAGGAAGGTTCACATGATAGGAAACGGAAACGAGCTAGCATGCGAAGCATTTGAGTTATTACTGATAATCTTTCCAGGTTGAACAAGTGTTGCGGTTGTGAGCCTATGCTCAATATTGAATTATTTTCTAGTTGAGAATAAGAGTTATTTCTGATGAGGTCACGCTTGATTTTAAAAACGGCTCACTTGTAGTAGAAATGAGATGCCATTAAGCCATTCAGCTCATGAGTTTCCACGTAGAATAAAAAGCTTCAAAGAATACGTATACTCGCAGAGTAAATTTAACTGCAAAATCATACACAAGTTACGGAGTTTTTTGTCGACCATTTTGTCCACCATCGTCCCCAGAGGTGAGTTATCAGCACAACGTTTCCCAATGTAGCAGAAGTCTCATCTACCTATGCACATGCTAACGAATAACTTACCTCCTATAATTTTATAATACTGAGGAGTTGCCCGCAACTATGAATGCCTATCAAATTTTGCAGCATTAGTTAATATTAAATCCTGCAAAAATGGAATTATTGTCACACGAGTGTAATATTTAGCGCGTTTTTAGATGGGTTTTAAATGCATGGACAACTTTTTTGAGGTGAAGTTGCGATCGGTGAAGTCTACATAAAAATGCTTGGGCACTCCAGTTTCAACCTGTGTAATATTGTCTGACGTTGAATAAAATTTCAATAATAAAAAAGAACGTTTCGACCAATTTTTTGGTCATTCTCAACTTTCAGTAAAACGTGGTAAAGGGAAGAGTGAATTTTCACTGTTCCCTTTACCACATTTTACTGAAAGTTGAGAATGACCAATAAATTGGTTGAAATGTTCTTTTTTATTGTTTGAATGTTTTAAAGAAATATGATTCCTGTTAAAGCGATTTTCTTTGGTCTTTAATTCATCGTTAGACTTTTCAAAAAGCAAAACCTTCACTTAAATCTATTGTCTGACGTGTTGTGGATATGAACTCCTTGTTCCTATAAAAGGAGGCATTAGGGGAAATTATAGAGGTTACAATTTTTGTTGATTCTGTGATAAATTTGGAACAGCTTCGTATTAATTTCTGCTTCTCTCAGAGAATTCAACCCCATTGTTATCCCCAAAGCGTGAAAAAAAGTTCATAAAAACGCACGAAAAACCGTCGAAGAACAAAAAAAATAACGATTGCATAGGGCCATTGTGAGCTAAAGGACTAATCTCGTGGAGCCGTTTTGTATCATATTTAAGAAATTTTGCTGGCATGAAATAACTTATAAAACGACTTCACCATGATGAATACATTCATTCTTTACGTTTAGAAAACTTATGCTCAAGTTGACTTCATATCCAGAGAATAAAAAAAGGTTTCAGTCTTGAGCGACAGGAAATGAATAATCAAATCAAAAGTTTTTATTTCATTATTTTTTTTAATTTTTTTTATTTTTTATATTATTATTTTATATTATTTTTATATTATATATATATATATATATTTTTTTTTATTCTATTAATATATTTCAATCAACGCATTTTAATGCAAACTTATTGTTTTCATCCTCTCTTTTTTGAACTTGAACAAAATTAGAAGAATTGTGTGCCTCGCAACATAACGTAGCCAGTGGGAGAGGGGTGCTCATCGCCCTATGCCGCTGGGAGCCCCGTATTTCAGGGCTCGAATTTATTTTCATTTGTCATATCTGCCGAGTTCACTTTGGAGTAACGCATATTTTATGGCTCCATAAAATCAAAATTCTTTCCCGTTTCAGGGGAAGGAGGGCCATGGTTCAAGACGGACGTCAGACTTACGAGGTCTCGGTTTTACAGCCACATTGTGCAGCTCTTCCTTCACTGGGTGAACTTCCCAAGTTTTTGGAGCCTGGAGCCGTATTTTCAGCCAATTTCCATCGTCGTAGCGCTACAGCTGGCAGCGTTAGGTCTTCTATGTCGACTTCAGTTCTACGCTACCAGCGATAATAAGTAGCAAAACATGGTTAACTTTGATAAACTTACGTTAACAAATGTTTGGTCTGAATGGGTTTCTACTTAATTGGTCGTTTTTGCGATGGTCTAAATTGGTTTCGCTACCAACGATAAGTAGCAAAACA